>CM076910.1:29171120-29601041 GCA_039519145.1 Kokia cookei | reverse complement strand
GTACACACAACCGACTTACTCCGCCTATAAATGCTAGATAGGTTCCTTATGGCTTTGGCCGTCCTTTGCAAAAACTAATTGATGTGCCCCTTTCTGTTGTCTCGTTTCCAGTATTCAAAGGAGCCGTCAAAAGGACATTTCATTTTGCGTAAAAAGCCAAAGGTATGTAGGGAACTCTAAACTCTTTTTTACCATTGTGTTTCGCCGTCCTTATATTTTTCTACTTTTTTCTAGGTGGGATCACAATTCGGTTAAAATTGAATTAACTGATTAAATCGAGCTAATTCAGTTAATCGGTCAGCGGCTGAATTTAGTTCGGTCAAAGATCGGTTAATGATTTTTTAAAATTTCGATTATCAATTAATTCGGTTTAAAGCCGAGTAATTAATCAATTAACCGAAATATTAATTGTTTTCAAGATTTATGTAGTGTTCGGCTATTAACTTTCAAGACTTATGTAATGTTCTTAATGTCTTATTTGTTGTTTTAACCCCATTTTAAAGGTTTTTGAACTATTAAATAAAAGAAAATGAACATTAGCAATGTATTTTTTATATGTTTTATACTTATTTTAATAAAAAATAAAATATATAAATTTTTGTTAATCGAACGAATTAACCGAAATATTTCGCTCTGGTTAAACGGTTAAATATTTTTACATTTCGGATAATTTGGTTAGTAGTAATTCAGTTCGTATGTTAATCGAACTGTACATTTGAACACCCCTTCTTCTTTCTCTCCTTTTATGTGCTATTTTTTTTTTTAATATCGGAAATCATTTAATATTTGATAACAGATAACCATATTTTACAGCTTCTTCTAACACACTATCAACAGTAAAAGGTTCTAACACATTACCCAAAGGATTTAGGGCAACATGAAATTTTTGTATTGGCTAAAATTGATAAGATCCTCAACTTTAGATTTAGAATGAATTTATGTATATATTTTAAGGAATGTGATATAAAATTGAGATATTAACTTCATGTAGCAAATTATCTATGCAAAAACCATGGCATATAGGTAGATTTATGTAAAAGTATAATTTTTTAAAGACAAATTTTCCCTGAGTGATTGATTTTACATCAAGAAGTTTTTATGCCATGCAATTTTTTTTTCGACTAAAAACAAAATTTGGGGCTTCCAACTTAAATTTCTTTTTAAAAAATTATTGTGAACATTAGTTTCATTATTTTTTGGTAATGTCTTTGCTGTAAAATTATGATACAAAATTCAGTAATTAGAGATTAATATTCGTTTTGTTACTTAAAATTGCTTTAATTTTGAATTATGTTGGGAATTAGAGGAAGATGAAGTCAGCAAAATACATGAAGAGTCTTGAAAGATTGAAAATGGATATGAAAAAGATTAGCAAAGAGCAGCAAAGCATCAAAGAAGGGCAAGGTCATGTTGAAGCAAAATTGAATGCAATCGAACGAGAATGCAAGGAGCTTCGCGACGAAACTGATCTAATGATACGACGCAGTGCCTACACTCAAATCCGTCTCGGCCTGATGTTCAGTATCCTCAAGGCAAGACAACAATCCGATTTCGGCACTGCTGCTCAATTAACTCGAGTACTCCGGTAATGTTTTTGTTTTGATTTTTTTTTTTCAATGGATAACTTTTAATTAATGCAATTTTGGTAACACTAATTTCAATTATTTTTTCCAGTGAAATTGTGGGCAGAGATAGTTTAGTACAAAAGTGAAGAATCTGACAAAAAGAATTGAGGTCATACTGATGTGCAGGGCAAAGATGTGGTTACTTAATCTACAAAATGTAGGAAGTCATGTTGATTAGCTTTCAAGCTTTTTTTCTTGTGTCATTTTTAAGCTATGGAGTTGAATAGAAATAATTGCCTATACTTGGAGGGCTGTTCCAAGTATCGACAACACAAATTCTGGCATTGTATAATAGGTGTAAAAGATCAAAGTGTGAGTTCTATTAATTTGTGTGTTTTTTGTTGGAAGGAAGGAATTTATTAATCATGGCCTGATGGTCAAGGGTTAAATCACTTTTTTGTGCCTAATATTTTATTCTCCAAATTAAGTTATGAATTTGTCAGTTTCTCCCATATTGGAGCATGATTTTTTTTATCCGAATTAAGCTCTAAACTTGACAAATTCTCTCACATTGAGACTTGGCAAAAGTACCGATTTGATTTCCGGTGTTAAATTTGCTATCGTCCAGATAAATGAAAAAAAAGAGAGGGCATTATGAATTCTACTTAATTTAGGGTTTAGCTATGTTCTAGATTGATAATATAGGTGTATTACTGAACTGTTGACATGGAAGGTGTGCATAATATTAATGTGTTCTCAAATATTAAAAGCATGTTTATGTCTGCATGGCAAATGTTTTCATTGGGAATGTTAATATGTCAATGTCTGCAATATTGAAATGTTGACATTAATTTGAGCCTTTTGTTTTCATTTAAAATGCATATAATTGAAGATGGGTAATATTTAAACTTAAATGCGAATGAGAAGTAATAGGATTGGGGAGGATCCAGACATAATTTCATATTTCGAGTCGTGTAAAATTATTAAAAAAATAGTCTTGATTTTCACACTATTCAATTAACTTACTTCTATGAGTTGGGTAGTGAGACTTTACGAGATAAGTTTAGGGTTATATGAAATGGTGGGAGTGCCATAGCAATGTCAAGTTATGGGTTAGATGTAAGGAAATAAACTTTTATAGTGAGCCATGAAATAGACATTGCAATATTAGTTGACAATACTTTAAGGCTACCTGCCCTTTTTATCAATATATGCTGAAAATAAATAAAAACAAAGAAATTATGTTATTTTTATTTTGAATTTTATCGATCTATACCGTTTTTGAAGATATAAACGAAAACTTGTCTTATGGGCACGTTTTCATTGTCATGCTAGTGAAAATGTTTTCTATAATACGCGTTTTCACTGAAAATTAACAAACAATCTCTTTTGATATGATAATCAAATGGTTAGAAAACAAAGAAAATATGCTTCTATTGTGTTTTCTTTATACCTAAAATGTTTTAGAAATTTGAAAAAAGTTTGAAGTCTTTATACCTAATTTGCTACCAAGTTACACTGCAATTGCCCTCATTTCAACCAATCAGGAGTTGCCACGTCTGCTCTGATCACCAATAGTGCCACCAGCTTCAACTTGATCTGCCACCGCCACTGCATAAGCCCCCATCGCCGAACCTACAAAAGAGAAAAAACAAGACAAGCATTTAAATGAAAAGAACAAATTAGCATGATTGTGAACACGTCTATAAAACAAATTAGCATGATTGTGAACATGTCTATAAAGCCAGAGTGAAAATCTTGTAACTGGTTATTGACTTTTGTTCTTACGAACACCACAAATCAATACAAAAGTTATATTTCCAGACAACACAACAAGCACTTTGCAAGACACAGTTGAAGTAATTAATACCAAACAAAAAGCAACCGTCGATCATTCTCCTAATCTGTATTGACTAGGTACAGTTTGAATACATGCACGTTTATTATTTGATTGACTATTAAAATTCTCTAAACCCCTTTTGTTATTCTACATATGCATTAATGCCTTATTTATTATACTATTATTACTACTGTTAGTTTATTCCAAGGTATTTGTTAAATAAATAATAAATTTATATTGATGATATTAATAAGCATTAATAATGGTAATTAATAATAACTATTAGTAATTAATAATAATAATAATAATAACAAAAAAGGAAAACGAAGGGAGGAAAGACCCTCCCCTCGTCACGCCGCCGCCGAAGCATACATCGGAGCCCAACGATCCGCCGTCCGCAGCCGTGGGAACTTCCCTTCGTATGCAGACCTACAAAAGAAACAAAAAACTGAGTTTTAAAATCTTAAAGCAAGAAACAACAGAACCAAAAAAGAATAAAAATTAAAAGGAATGAGTTTTTAAAAAAGTGGTTTAAACGGTTTTAAGGAACCAAAAGAAATTTTCCAAAAAATCAAAACTTTCTTCAAATGAAAAATGAAGTTTAAAAAAAAAAAAGGAATATCAAGATCCTTTTTGAAAACAAAAAGAAAAGAAAGGATGAAAAGGGGGATTTTTTTTTACCTTTTACGACGGCGCGTGGCGCGTGCATGACGGTTGGTAGTAGCGGCGCGACCATCGGAGGTGCGACGACACGTGGCTAAGGACTCGCGGTGGGCTAACGACCGGAGCTCGGCCGAACGTGGACCGAAGCTTGGTCGGCGTGAGGGGAGAGGATGAGAGAAATGAGAGATTTTTGAAGGATTTTTGTAAAAAAAAGAAAGAAATGAAAAAAAAAGAGTTTTGGAATGCTTTTATAAGGGGTCAAAACGATGCCGTTTGGCCAAGGCTTTTAAACACCAAAACGACGTCGTTTTGAGCTCAGACCCATTGTCGACTCGAAATCCGATCCGACCCGACCCGACTCGACCTAGGATCTGCATTTTTTTAAGAAAAGGGATATTTATGCATTTGGTCCTTTCGCTTTTTTTGATTTTTATAATTTAGTCCTTTTCATATTTTTAATTAATTTTAATTTGGCCCAATAAATTTTAATACTTTTCAATTTAATCCTTTAACCTGTTGAAAGCACCAGGGGCTGCCACGTGTCATGATGTTGGCTTATTTATGAAAATGGTCCCTCTTATTTTTAATTTGTTTTAATTTAATCCTTAAATCAAGTTTTGTTTAATTACAAAATTGGCTCAAAATTTTTTCATGATTTTCAAATTAGTCCTTTGACTTAGGATGCCTGAGAGGTTGCCACGTGTCACTTATTTTTGGTTTTATTGCCTTAGAGGTCCTTAAACTGTCAAAAAATTCCATTTTTGACACCAAAACTTTTGAAAATTATATTTTTACCCTCGAACTTTCAAAAAAAAAAAAAAAAAAAAAAAATCAAATTTTGACCCTAAAACTTCCAAAATTATATTTTGACCCCAAAACTTTCAAAAATTACATTTTTACCCTCGAACTTTCAAAAATTCCATTTTTAACCCCAAAACTTCCAAAAATTACATTTTTACCCTGAACCTCCAAAAATTCCATTTTTGACCTCAAAGATTTCAAAAATTATCATTTTACCCCAAGACATCCAAAAACTCCATTTTTGACCCTAAAACTCTCTAAAATTACCATTTTACCCCCTGGTATCCAAAATCATATTTTCAAACCCTGATCATTTTATTCTTCTTCCTATTTAATATTTGTATTTAAATTTTAATTATTACGCATTCGTATTTCGTTTTTTTATTTTTATGTATAATTTATCTGCTTAATTGTTTTGCTTCATGTTATTTAATATCCAATATTAACTGCTCATTCGTATTAAACTCACATATTGTTTTCAAAATTGTTTTCATAAACTCACATATTAGTTTGTGACTCATATTGGTCCTCCTTTTAGCATCTTCTTCTTTTTTCTTCTTTTTCAAAAGCAAAAGCAATGTGAGTAGAAATGAACAGCTTTAAACAAATTAGGGTATGGCATCTCATGGGTGAAAAATATTTAAAAATTGAATGAAGTCTTCGTCCAAATGATAAAAGTTAAATATATTAAAAATTACGGTATGATTTATATAAAATAATAAAATAGCATATGTTGTTTTATTTTTAAAAAAATGAATAATCAATCATTTTTCAATTGAGTTGAAACTTGAATCACCAACTCAACTCTTCTTTAAATAAATAACGAGGCATGGATTACAAAAGCTGGGAAATTTTGTTCAGGAAAAGGTGAAAAAACAGTCTTTGTCATACTTGAAAGAAAATCCCAACTTTTGCTGAGAAAAGTTCGATCCTTAGCTTTAAATTTATTTGTATCAATCGGATATGGACAACATCAATATTCAAAACGAAACAAACTGAGGAAACAACTTAACTACAAAGCAAGAATCAAGCACAAGTGGTGATTAATCTCCGGACACAAGTGAACTTCAAATAACAGCCTATGGAAAATGAAAATAACATTCAGCAAGGATTCGTTAATTTAATCGATTCAATTTAAATATTATTAAAATATTATACAAGTGAAGATATTAAAAAAATAAAAAATTGATTTAACCATTGGTTTAATTTTTTTTAGTCAATTCAATTCGTTCGTATTGAGTTACAATTCAATCGATCCAATACTATTTTTCAGATTAATATCCTAATCGATTTTCAAGTAAATTAACTCGATTCGATTCAAACATCATTTGTGTATTTGAAAAATAATTTTCATGATTCAATAGGCTTCCAAATGAAGCCATTTTTAGCTCCAACGGGGCGAGATTCACACTATTTTTGAGTTCAATACGAATATTGTAATTTCATTTGTAATGCTATTTAAAAATTAAAAATCATTTAAGCAATTACTTTAAATATATTTTTATATATTTATTTCATGATTTAGGATACACATTGTTATTTTATTAAATAAAATAACAATTTCACATATTTCCAGTGATTCCATACAAATAAAACAACTTAAAACTTCTGTTGTATAACACTTTAAATTTAATGTGCTCAATAATTATTTTTTATTGTGACTTGATTATTATAACTGCATTTAAATTCAAACACATATTTCATTGTTATAGTAATTAATTTAATCGCCACCATCATTTTTAACTTCACCAGAAACATTTAAGTGATTATGTTAGATATATTTTTATATGTCGATCGAGTCTTTGTTCGATTGATATCGATTTTGTTGCTAAGACAGGAAAACATGAGTTCGAGTGTGCTGAAACATATTATCCTCTTATTTCACATATTTTCAATGACTCCACACGCATCTCACCGCTACCGTAACTAATTTCATTAACCAAAGCAAACACATTACTTTTTCAAAGGATACCTAGTCAAGTAATTGCAAAATCAATCATCTCTAATCATATAATTTAAAAATTTTAAACTCAATCCAATACACGGAAGGGTAAATGAAGATGAAAATGAATATGAAAGATAAAGTGAATTTCCATGACAAGGTAAGAACATTCACAAGAGTTGGATGGCAACGTCATGAGTCACGTTAGAACCTGGAATCTAAACCAGTGAGCAGTGCGATAATACATACAACAAATTTAGCGAATCGGTCGCATCACCCCAGACTCACTTTCTCTTCTTATGATTTTCTATGCAAATTCAATCCTTAGAAACCTCACTCTATAAATTGGTTTTCAGGCATAGCAACCAATTTTATTTCTCTCATAAATTGGTGTATATTGAGTTGAAGATATAATCATGGCACCTAGCCGTCGTGGAATGGGCGATGAGCGGCTGAACCAGAATATCCAATGCTTGAAGCGGAACATGGCGAAGATGAGCATGGATCAACTACGCATAAGAGAGGAACAAACAAGTGTGAGACAAAGGTTTGCCATCATTAAACAACAATGTCAGGAATTGAGGAAGGAGATTAATCTAATTTCCAAGAAGGCATCAATGACCCAAATTCGGTTAGCTTTCATGTTCCAAATCATCAGAGCACGCAAAGATGGAAACCTTTCCCAAGCTAATACACCCACTCACTGCCTTCGATTTATTGTCTAATAGCCATATACTGTAGTATGATATGGCATATATAACATGGTATATGCTACAAATATAGCCCCACTCATCTTGTAGTTGAACCAATCTATTTATCATTAAGCTAACAAAAAGCTTTAAGGTAGAACTGAACAAAATTAATTTCATTCGGATTCAATAGTAAAAGAAAATTTTATCCTAATGTAATTTAAATGTCTGTTGCAAATGTTAATGCAATTCGATGATAGATAAAATCGCTTATATTTTTTCTCAATCCTCAATATATATATCCTCAAATAATATTTTTAATACAAATTTTAAACTACTCAAAAACCCTCGAGCCCTTAAAATAGGAGATATTACGCACCTAAGCACACTCAAATTCATGACCTTTTATCACCTTTTGAGTTGTGGATTGGAAGAAAATCTAACCTAAGGCACCTACATGTTTAGAGTTGCCCAGCAAAGGTAATGGAATAGAATTATATTTAATATAATAAGTGATGCTTTATCAGTTATCCAGAGAAATCTAAAGAATATATGTTTCACCTTTCAAATCATAGTCAAAGACTTGTAGAAATTTATAATTTTAGATTCCATGAAAATATGAAATTAATGAGAGTTATTTAAAACCAATTGTTTTAGGAATCAATGAATATCTTAATAATCACTACAGGAAAATAGGTTTTTAGCGGCGTTTTTTAAACGATAATAAAGGTAACGCCGCTAAAAATCGTGGCGTTTATGAGGAAAAACACCGCTAAAGAACATGATCTTTAGCGGCGTTTTTCACACAAATGCCGCTAAAGAACATGGTCTTTTAGCGGCGCTTTTCCAGCAAACGCCGCTAAAGAACATGGTTTTTAGCGGCGCTTTTCCAACAAAAGCCGCTAAAAAACATAGTATTTAGCGGGACTTTTCCCACAAACGCCGCTAAAAAGCATGGTCTTTAACGACGCTTTTCTCACAAACGCCACTAATATCAACAAATTTTACCAACTCATTTTAATTCATATAGAACCCGAATTTTCAATTTTCTTTTTTGCAAATTCAAATTTGTTTTCAATTGGATTTTTACTCAAACCTTCATAAATTTCTTGAAAAATCGAGCCTTTTTAAGTGTTAGTGATGAAGTCTTGCAAAGCTAGAATATGTAAATAAATATAGATAACTTGAAACTTGTGACAGGCTAAAATTGCATTTCACAAGCAATTAAATATCCAAAAATCTAATAATCCAAATACACTCGAATTACCAAAAAAGAACAAAAATTCTTAACAAAATTGAAACAAAAAGTATAAAATTTAGACAAAAAATTTCTATAAAAAATAAAAATAAAAATACATAAACTGTATTTATTAATAAAACATCATCTTCTCAAGTTCCTGCAACAATATAAACAATATAATCATTTTCAAATTTGATTTGGTTCGATTTGATTTGTACAATATTATGAATTAGTTTATGTCAATGGCTAGTAAATGAAGAAAGTTCGAGAGAAAACATTTAATCGAACTATTTTTTAATAAATAAGATAATGCAAAATCATACTCAAATATGACATGCAAATGAGTCCTGAAACCTGAATCTTAAACTCTAAACTTCACCGTAATAAGCATGAAGTTAAATAAGCATATAAACCTATATTGGTCTGACCTTAGTCTTTGAGATACCCTTTATATACACAGTTCAACCATGAAGAGATTTTTTAAAAAAAGTAATTTAAAAAAAAAATTAAAGGACAAAAATACACAGTTCCCTTTTGTTGTTATAAATGGTTAAACACCTACCTCCATGGCTTTCTTGACTTGAGCTGCAGCATATAAATATACACCCAATTCAGAGCTGTAAAACAAACAGACAAGTGTTAAGTTCATTGATGGACAAACTAATCACCTTCTTCTATATGCATGCATGCATACGTACATACATGCATGATATACAATAGATAAATGCAAAACATCAGATTAAGGGTCAGAACAATGTAGATGATTACCTTGTAGCAGCACCATGCATGTAACGAGGATGCATGAATAGTTGAGCCATACCCCACAGTGGACGAATATTGTTTCCCTACATAGCATAAAACAAATGCTTAGGAAACAAAGAACTTGATGGTTTTCATACAAGAAAAATTTAAACAGATAAATCTTGAGGCTCAGCATGCAAGAATAAGTGTTCATACTAGAAAGATAACAAGAAATGCTAAACTGCACGACATGTCAAACTGTCATACTAGAAAAAGAATTGTATAATTTACAAGCTTTTTTTTATTTCTATTAACTAACAAGCATACTGTTCCGGTTATACACAGGTTAATTTTTGCACCCTTAGTACATAACTGCAAACCAATATTAAATAAGAGTGTTGAAGACATCTACCTCTATACAAATGAAGAAGTCTCGGACACTTGACTCATTATCTGGAAAAGCCTCACGTAACTTGCACTTTGCACAAAATATCTAAAGGAAATGATAACAGAAGATGAGAAATATATAAATCACGCAAATCATGACTTATAGTTTGATATAAACAACAATGGAAATTTACATGTTCATGGTAAACAGATCCATCTGGAGCAATAACAAAGCCTTCATGGTAAACAATGGAAATTATTAGTTAATTTAATTTAATTTAAGATATATAAAATATAAATAAATTAGACTTTTAGCGGCGTTTTTATTATAAACGCCGCTAATGCTCTGAGCTTTAGCAGCGCTTTCTCATAAGCACCGCTAATGCTCTGACCTTTAGCGGCGCTTGCCCATAAGCGTCGTTATTGCTCTAACCTCAAGCACCGCTATTGCTCTGACCTTTAGCGATGCTTTCCCACAAGCGATTGTTTTTAGATTTTATATAAAATATAAAATAACAAAAACATTTTTATTATAATATTTGTTGTTTTATTTTTATTATAAAGTTATAAAATTTCATATAAATGAAAATATTAAAAAAATATAAATTCGTTTGAAACTCGAATTTAATTGGTTTATACCACGTTATGATTCAACCAATCTAATATCATTCTCCGGATTAATATCCCGACCGATTTTCGGTCCAACTGATCCAACCAATCATTTCGATTCAAACACCATTAGTGTATTTTAAAAAATAATTATCATGATTCACCAACAAGCCAAAAGAAAACTCCAATAAGATACAATAGGCTTCCAAATGAAGCCACTTTTAGCTCCAACGAGGTGAGATTAACACCGTTTTTGGTTCAATCGCACCATTGCTATCCCATTTGATAGCAAACCATCGGTGCAATATTGTTGGGGTTAAAAGGTGCAATCTTTTTGTTTGTTTTTGAATAATGCTGAGCCTTGATTTTAGGCAGTATTGTTTGGGTTTTTTGTCCTTTACTGTGTATCGGGTATTAGTTTGTGTTTCTCCTGATCTCGGACAGAATGCTGGTTAGGGGTACTGTTTTCACTGATAGGGAGATGCTGCTGTTTTGCAGTATATTTTGTATGGGTATTGCTTGAATGCCCTGAACCTTTACTCTTTGTAATACTCTGATTGAGAAAAAAAAAAAAAAAAACCATCGGTGCAATGAATCTACTTGTCCATCAGTGGAAAACTAATTTTCACTGGTTTAGAAAGGTCTAGTGGAACTCACTGCAGATCAACTCCCACTTTTATCCTTTTTCTTGTCTTTAGTATTTGTATTGTTAGTTTTATTAATTTTATCTTTATGATGCCTTAAAAATTGTAATTTCATTTATAATATTATTTAAAAATTAAAAATTATTTGAGTAATTAGTTAAATATATTTTCATATATCGATTGAGTCTTAGTTTGATTCGCATCGATATTGTTGCCAAGACAAGAGAATATGAATCCGAGTGCGTTGAAGCGTATTATCCTTCAATTTTTCAAACATTTTCAATGATTTTATCCAGTTAAAATAACTGGGATGAAAATGAATATGAAAGACAAAGTGAACTCCGTTGAAAAGGTAAGAACATTCACAAGAGGTGGATGGCAAAGTCATGAGTCACGTTAGAACCTGGAATCTAAACCAGTGAGCAGCGCGATACTACATGCAACAAATTTAGCGAATTGGTCGCATCACCCCAAACTCGCTTTCTCTTCTTATGATTTTCTATGCAAATTCAATCCTTAGAAACCTCACTCTATATATTGGTTTTCAGGCCATCAAGTGTTCATATCAACCAATCTTAATTCTCTCATAAATATAATCATGGCACCTAGCCGTCGTGGAATGGGCGATGAGCGGCTGAACCAGAAGATCCAATGCTTGAAGCGAAACATGGCGAAGATGAGCATGGGTCAACTACACATAAGAGAGGAACAAACAAGTGTGAGACAAAGGTTCGCCATCATTAAACAACAATGCCAGGAACTGAGGAAGGAGATTAATCTGATTTCCAAGCAAGCATCAATGGCCCAAATTCGGTTGGCTTTCATGTTCCAAATCATCAGAGCACGCAAAGATGGAAACTTTTCCCAAGCTGCCAAACTCACTCACTCCCTTCGATTTATTATCTAGCAGCCATAAACTATAGTATGATGTGGCATATATCATCTTGTAGTTGAACCAATCTTTTTATCATTAAGCTAACAAAAAGCTTTAAAACTCAACAAAATTACTTTCATTTGTATTCAATGTTAAATTTTTTATTTTTATCCCGAAGTAATTTAAATGTTTGTTGCAAGTGTTGATGCAGTTCGATAGTAAATTAAATCATGTGGATTTTTCTCAATCCTCAAATAACATATTCATAAACCCTCAAACCCTTAAAATGGAAGATACTCCGCACTTAATCACACTCAAATCCATGACCTTTTATCACTTTTCGGGTTGTGGATTGGAAGAAAACCTAACCTAGGCACTTGCATCTTTAGAGTTGCCGAGCAAAAGTAGGGATATATATATAATTTACATGGAGTAGAGTTATATTTAATATAATAAATGATGTTTTATCAGTTATCCGGATAAATCTAAGGAATAGAAATCATAGTCAAAGAATTGTAGAAACCCATAGATTAGTGAGAAAGCTTCAAAACCAGTTATTCTAGGAATCAATGAGTATTTTAATAATGTTATACAAATTTAAATGATAAAATACCCTAAAAAAACTAGCTCACAAAAGTCTAATGAAAATGAACCACAAACAGAACCATTAAGATTTCAAAAAGAGAGAAATCAAACAACCTATATTCTTGATGACTATATGATTTTTAAATGGACTTAAAGTCAACTGCCATGGCTTGACAATTGGAAAACTAAATCTTCCTTGTAGCTTTCGGTGCCAACCCCACGTTTAATAGACTTTCTCATTTTTAGTGAACTACAAACAACGATTAACGCGACTTGAATCCAAGTTATATTCGAGACGATAAATACTTTTGATCATCAGACCAATACACAAGGTTCAATAGAAACTTTCTTATTAGTTTCTTGAAAATAATACTTAAAAATTATTATGGGCTCATAACGTTTCAGAGTAACACTAAATGAAGATGAAAATAATTTTTTTTTAAATAAAAATTTTGAGAAGTAATTTTTATGAATCCGACTTGAAAGTTTATCAAGGAAAATGTTAGGTTTTTGTAGATTAAAAAGGCAGTAGATGTACATATCTAAAGATAGATGAGAAGAAATTTTTTTTTTTTTAATTATATTTATTGATGATATTTTGCTTGCTACAAATAATTTAAATATATTGTATGAATCACGAATTTTTTCTCAAATAACTTTGTAATAAAAGATATGGGTAAACTTTCAATAAAAGGACCAGAATGCATTCCGCAGTACAGTAAGAGGACTGATTTTTTCTCTTAAAAAAATTATTTTTGCCATGTTTTGTTGATATCGTTTTGTAATCATGTTGCTTCTAAAAGAATCATGTCTAACTTGCAGTATTAGAATAACTCAAAATTAGAGATTAAAATTCCATAACTTGAGTGTCAAGTGATAAGAACTCAAACTCAAATGAATTGAAATAAAAAAAAAAAATTGAAAATCAAGCCAAGATGAATAGGAAAGATAAAGTGAAGTTCCAAGAACTGGGGTGGACAGAAGATTCACAAAAGTTAAAGGCAAAGTCATTCCCCAATCAAGACCTGGTCGTTTGATTGACAAAGTCATCGAGTCACGTTACAACCCGGAACCTGTTGTTTAGCCTTCGAAAATTACCAAGTTTCTGGCGTTGTTTAGCCTTCGAAAATTACCAAGTTTCTGGCGTTGAATTTGAAGGACTGGATTGTTATTAATTTGTATAGGCTTGATTATTTTCCCATGGTAACCGATAATTGGGAAGTGCTTTTTGGGGTTATATGTTGGGGACTATGGAATTGGCATAATAGAAGAATTTTTTATGAGGAATTTGAGGAGAATGAGGGGTTGCTGCCATGGTGTTTACGATTTGCTGATGGTGTTGGTGTGGCTGGGTAGTTGCATCGGCAGGGGTTGGTCATGAATGCAAACAAAGGAGGTGAGGGAGTGAGGTGCCTGAAGGAGGTAGATCAATGTGAATACTGATGTGACTGTGTGTAATAGTTCGTCAGTTGTCGCGATCAAAGGAGTGGCTAGGGATAATATTGGACGATGGCTCTAGGGTTCTCTCGCAAGGTAGAGGTCTTGAAGGGCCTTAAGCTATGGGGGGTTTTGGAGGGTCTTAGGAAGGT
This sequence comes from Kokia cookei, assembly GCA_039519145.1. Lineage (NCBI taxonomy): Eukaryota > Viridiplantae > Streptophyta > Magnoliopsida > Malvales > Malvaceae > Kokia > Kokia cookei. The sequence goes on along the minus strand of CM076910.1, from coordinate 29,586,872 downwards.
TGTCCTTGTGATGGATTGCATAGAGACAATTAATGATCAAACTCAGGAGCAAAGTTTGTTAGGAGAAAGAGGGAAGGAATATTTGCAACGGAGGATTTTTGTGTGAATCATGTCCTGAGGCAAAAGAATCAGGTGGTAAATGGCGTGGCGAGTTTGGCTATAAGAATGGTTGCCATATGGAGGATTTTTGAGGAACCTTAGTGGGAGATGCATGACATTGTGATGGTTGAAGCTTTTAGCTCAATGTCTGAAGCTGGATTTTTTAAATTATATTTAGAAAAATGAAAAAAAAAAAAAAAAAAAAAAAAGTGATTGGGAACAATAGACGGGTGAAAGAATTTTTCTCGTACAGACAAGTCTCTCTTAGCCTTTCCCTTTGTCAAAAGTTGACAAAGTTAGTAGTTGTTTGCTTGTGAATTGCTTGTTTTGAAGAAATAATTAGAAAATGACACGAAATATATATCTAATAGATGTGAAGATAGAAACAAATATTTGCAACAACCAATTTCTATATCATATAATATAAAATTGTTAAAACTTTTAATCTAAATTACTTATTTCTTTAATTGGTGTAATAAAAAGTTTCGCCCTCAATTTTTATATTTTATGTCAATTTAACCCTAATTCTATGTGGATATTATTAAAAATAAAATTCTTTACAAATTAGAAAATAAATAGATTTGTTTTGATCATTTAATTATATGATTTGAATTTTTTTAAAAAAATTTATTAAAAATAAATAATTTTTATTTGATGTTGGAAACTTTAGTTTTTTTTAAAAAATTATATATTTTAATTTTAAAATTTTTTGATCTTTTTTAGTTTTTAAAATTAATATCTTTTATTATATTTTATTTTATATATTTATATGTTATTTTTTCTTTTCTTTTCTTTGTTTTTGTAAATTTTTGTATAAATTTTAGAATCTTTAAAATTCAAAAAGAAAATTTGTTTTTTTATAATTTTTGTATAGAATTGGGCTAAATTAATAGAAAATATAAAACTTAATGCCTAAATTTACAATTATGCCAATTAATGACTGAATTTACAATTATGCCAATTAGAAAAGTGCCTTAGTTCCTTAACGGTTGAGTGAAAAAGAAAATCTCAAAAATGTTAGTGATCAAATTATAATTTTTAAAGTTAAGTGACTAAAACAATAACTTTTATATAATTGGGTGATTACCGATGGAATTTACCCTTTCTTTAACACAATTGTTAACAAAATTATTGAAAGTATGCTATTTTTTTTTTATTCTTTTACATATATAAATAAACTTTAGTAAAATAAATAAAATTATTATAACTTAAAATTCGAATAATTTGAATTAAATAAATAAAATTAATCCATGCATTACATAATTCACAAACTAATATATGTACTTTTTGATATAATATGAAGGGTAAGAATGAAGTAATATAATTTGAAATTATGTGAAATGTATTTCATCGTTATATCATTGGGTTTAGGGTCATTTTGGATAGGCAATACGTTTATCTGCGATTAGTATAAAAATAACGATGATACTGATAAAATTAAATACTATAATGATACTGCAACGTGAGATAAAAAAATTAAATGCATCGCAAAATTTAGGTATGCTTAAAAGGAAAAGTAAGCAAATTCGGTAAAACGTAACGTAAGCTATAGATCAAAGGAAAAGTATAGTGAAAGAATTAACAGATCGGTGTGGGACCACTTGGAAATAATAATTGATAGTAATGCCAACCACTAACCAGTCTCTGATAAAGATCGTCCGATACTTGTTGGATAATCGACCGATTTCAACATTCCCCTCCCGATGACAACCGATACTTCTGACTCCTTCCCATTCCCATTTTTTTTTCTAGAAAAAAAATTAAATCTAAAAGAAAAAGTTATCCAAAATGTATTCACCCTTGTACGTTAACCACGTGATAAAAAGAAAGAAAAAGATTTGAGTATTAAACTCAATGAGAATCAAAACAGTCTTAGTAATAAAAAATATGTCTGGGGAATTAAAATATATTGTAATTACAAGAGAATTTAATAATTAGGTTAATAATCATGGGTAAATCTAGGGGCGATACTTCTGACTCCTTTCGTCCCTGTTTCGCTTCATGTTCGCCAACTGTTTCCTCCAAATTGCAGACGCGGTTTTGCTAATATTAATCCCTTCATGCTCATGGCATTTCACTCGCCACAATCCAACTCTATATCTCAATCTCTTTCAGTTTACAACTTTGAGGTTCAAGTTTTTGATTCAAGTAGAGCATGAGCAAGAAGGAGACTTGTAAACCAAAACCCAAGGGTTTTAAAGCAAGGGTCAATCGGATTAAACAAGATATGGGAAAGATAAGGGAAGATCAAAGATGCGTAAGAGATCGACAAAGGAATATACGAGAAAGGTTTGAAGATGTTAATCGGCAATGCGATGAGCTCAGACTGGAAACTGAAGTGATTGTGAAGCAATCAGCTTTCAATCGGATTCGACTTGTATTGATGTTGAATATCCTAGAAGCTCGCCAAGTCGGTGACTTTGACAAAGCTGCTCTTCTCACTCGCTTCCTTAGCTCGGTTTCTGATAGAATACATAAATAGCTTTGTTGTTTCAGTCAGTGTCGGCTTCTACCCAACAAACTATGGGTGTTGGGAGTTCCTCCCCAAATGTGAATGTAGTCTTACAATATGTTTTTGGTTATAAATTCGTCTTTTCTTCCATTTTTTCCTTTTTTCACATACATACATAGTGAGATTCGAAGTTACAGCTTTATAATCGATAAACAACAATTATCCTAGAATTCATGGATTATAACAATCCTGTAGCCTTAACCCTGGTTTGACAATGCTGTGAGCCCATCTCTTCACACGTACTGCTATCTGTAACACATTCAAAGGTTTTACCATGTTTTAGTACAAGTGTCAAAACTTTCATCAAAGTTGGGTTGTAGCAAGTTTGATGGAGATTGGAGAGGTCTTCCAAGCAGTGCTGATCATGATGCTTCTGAGTCTACTTCTTATGATATTCATCCTACATTATTTTCACGTCTAAGATGAGTGTGTTCAGTCAAGAATCGCCGATACTTTTTTTTTTAGTATTAGTTGCGTGGGTAATCATATTCAAGATTTGTAATTATTTTTCTAACAATATTATTTTCCATATTCGAATCTTGAAAATTTAATCAGCCATTATGTTTTTCTTTTCTCCACCCAAGGATAAGGTTGTGATGTTTTGATCATTCATCCATTTCCTAGTATTTCTCTCTTAATACTAAAATTAAATCTTAATACTTTCCATTCCCATTTTTTTTCTAGAAAAAAAATTAAATCTAAAAGAAAAAGTTATCCAAAATGTTTTCACCCTTATACGTTAACCACATGATAAAAAGAAAGAAAAAGATTTGAGTATTAAACTCAATGAGAATCAAAACAATCTTAGTAATAAAAAATATGTCTGGGGAATTAAAATATATTGTAATTACAAGAGAATTTAATAATTAGGTTAATAATCATGGGTAAATCTAGGGGCTAATAGGGGTCCGATCCCCTTAAAATGAATTTTTTTTTTATTTATGTTCTTACTTTTTTTTTTAATTTTAAATTAATAAAAATAAAATTTCACTTTAATATCCCTAAAAAAATGTAATTTTTGACATCGTCATGATAATAATTACATTTTTATTTGATTGGTCTATAACGTCAAAGCAAATAAAAAAGATTTTAATATTTTATTAAAAATAAAATAAAAAAAACATTAAGAAGTGTTTTGTTTTATAGGAAAATATTTATTTAAAATTTAATTATGATGAATTTTTAGTATTAAACTCATATTATTACGAGTTTATAATTAATAAATCAATTGGAAGAATTAAAGGATAAATAAGAAAATTTTCTTTTCCTGTGAAATTGGAATTTGAAATATTAAAGAAATTGTTGGGGTTTTTAAGACCTATGTCTAATTTTATTAGGGTAAATTTAAAAATAGTCACTTTTATTTGTCCTAGATTATATTTTAGTCACCTATTTTTGAAATGTTACGTTTTAGCCACTTATTTTATTGTTTTGTTATGAAATAGTCACTCTGATGTTAGGCTCTGTTACCTCCTTAACGGCAATCCTACATGTCAGTCTAAATTAGTTTTAAATGTCAACTTGGATGTCTAATTGAGATGAGAATAGTTTTTTCAATTAAAAGAAAAAAAAAAACTAAAAAAAGGATAAGAATGGTTTTTCTTCTTCAGTTCAAGGTTTAATTAATTTAAAATTTCAATTAATTAAATTTATTTAATTAAAAATCTATTCTCATCCCAATTGAACATCTAAGTTTGCATTTAAAATCGATTTGGACTGCCACGTAGGATTAGCACTAGGGAGATAACGGAGCTTAACATCAGAGTAGCCACTTCGTAATATAACGGTAACGTAAGTGATTAAAACGTAACAGTTCAAACATAAGTGACTAAAATGTAATATATGACAAACAAAGTGACTATATTTATAGTTTACCCATTTATTATAACCTCAACGTAAGCTAAACTCCCAATAGGAAATATGGTATGGGACCGGTGAGAAAACTGATATTAGAAGCAACCAAAACCAAGTCTCTGATTCAGTCGAATAAAATCTCGTCAATGTCGTCCGATACAAGTTGAAAAACCGAGCCCAACGCCCGATTTCCTCACGACATTTGCGTCCCTATAAAGCTATCTATTACTTCTTCTTCCTTTCGCCCCAGTTTCTCAATTGTTTCCTCCCAATACCGGACGCTGTTTCCCTAACTGTTATATAAATCCCTTAATGTTCATGGCATTTCACTCACCCCAATCCAAGTTTAAAACTCAATCACATTCTGTTTCAGTTTTGATTTTAGTTGAAAACTCGAGCATGGCCAAGAAAGAGGAGGCCTCGAAACGAAAAACGAAGAGTTTGAACGCCAAGTTCCATGGACTAAAACGAGATATGGTACAGATAAAGCAAGATCAAAGATGCATAAGAGATGAACAAAGGAAGATACGAGACAGGTTGGAAGAAGTTAGACGCCAATGCGATGAAGTCAGACTGGAAAGTGAAGCGATTGTGAAGCAATCAGCTTTCAATAGGATTCGGCTTGGGGTTATGTTCCAAATCATAAAAGCTCGCGAAGACGGTGATTTTGATAAAGCTGCTCTTCTCTGTCGTTTCCTCAATTCCATTTCTGATAGAACCAACCACTCATTTGGAACTGGTAAAAAAGAAAAAGTAGGTTGATGGTCAGTTTCTGATATCAGTAATCTGTAAAGGATGTTAATTTGCTTTTCTTCATATGATTACTTTTTCTCCATTTGATGCAACAAAAGATTGGTTTTTCATTTGGAGTCGTAAGATTCAAGGCAAGTAAATGAAAACTAATGGTGAGGTTGGAACTGCATCTTACAATTGAGATTAGTAATGCTGAAAATTTCTCATTTTTTTAAAGAAGTGGATCAAAACAATGTATGTGAGTCCAGGTCGCGGTGTTTGGCTCAATTGATATTCATCCAACATTGATTTGTGAAGAGTGTGCTGTGAGGGTTTCAGTGTACAACAAAACTTATACTCCACAATTGCAGCAAAGAAACACCCCAACTCTAACAGCAAAATTAGAGGAAATCACCCCATTAATAGAACATCTCACCAAAAATCTCTTCACATTCAACGACACCAAGCATCAATTTTAACGCCCTTGAGCAACTCCCATTGTGAACACAAGGAATCTTCACTAGATTGCACCAGGAAATGAGGCAGTATTTTTATTTTTGCTTAATTAACAATAAAAGCAAGCCAAAACTGCCATTACAGAATACACTCATCTCTTACCCAAAGCACTCCTTAATTCAGGCTTACCTTGCACATCACACTGACCAACGCAGGCAAACAACATCTTAGGCCAAAAATATTGCAATTGCCAAAACATAGCTGCAAAAAGTCTCCACCTTAAAGCGGACATCCAAGACAAGAAAATGAATGCAACATGATCTCAAAGAGAGAATGCAAGCAAGAAAATCCCTTTGTTAATAATATACCTTTTACAGCTCAATGGAGACTGTTTAAGGTTTATGGGATAATTTTGCATGTCTTTATCCCTCAAAAACTGTGTAGGAGCGGCAGAAGATTTGGTTTCGTATGGTTTCCTGATGATGATGACGATGCGAAAAGAGCTGTTTATCGTCTAAACGGATTTACATTTCATGGGAACAGGTTAGGGGGTTAACATGGCCCGGTTTAAAGGGAGATCATCGTATTGGAGAAAATTAAGGCGTAAGGTGCCTAGAGGGAGGGGCGGAGGGAGAAATTTTTTTCCTCCACCTGAGAATTAGATTTTATTTTTGTACGATATTAAAAATATAATTTTATCATTTTAATAATTTTTATTTTTATAATTGTAAAAAAATTAAATCAAAATTTTATCTTTTTCGAGGAGTTGAAATGTAATTTTACTATTACATCTTTAAAATTTTAAAGACGTTAAAAAATTAAATTTTCATTTTAGATAGGAAGGAGATCTTACTAGCCTCCTAAATTTGTCACTGTCTAGATATGCAGTTACTAGATTGGAAGAGGAGAACAGAGGCGAATATGAAGCCTCCTCTTATAAACAGAATATATAGTGAAATTACACTTTAATCCTTCTAAAAAATTATCAATTCAATTCTCTTATAAATAAAAAATTATAAATTGATATATAATAAAATTACACTTTAACCCTCTTAAAAACAAAATAATTTTTTTTTAATCCCTTAAAAAGTAGTAAAATTATAAATTAATACACAATAAACTTATATTTTGATCTAAGAAAATTTATAATTAAATATTGACCCCTGTTAAATTTTTTTCTAAATTCATCCTTGGAGGAGAAGGCGAATGTGCACTTCAATCAGGGCGGAGCAGGGGCTGGTAATTCGACTTTGGTTAATGACCGACCCTCAACGCCTTCAGGCTTCCCATATTATAGGAATTCTTGCAAGGAGGCCTTTCACGGTGTTAAGGTATTTAAGGGGTTTGTTGATGATGAAGTTGTTCATACTTTGGAAAAATGTGGCATTGGTTTTTCTATGGAACTGCTTGAGGATTCCTTATTGAACGAAATGCTTAGATCCAATAGAGTATCCGAGGTTGAGGTCAAACGTAACGCTGGAAATCAATTTATTATCACCTTTGCCGATGACGAGTAGAGAGGAAATGGAGAAATTTGGTTGGTCAAAACTTTTAGATTGGTTCATTAAGGTTGAACCCTGGTCCAAATCTTTCTCGACATCTGTAAGATCCACTTGGCTCACAATCGAGGGTGTTCCACTTCAAGCCTAGGACCAATCTACATCCAACTGTCACGGGCCGCACAAGGGAGCCCGCGATCAAAACATACTTGGATAATTCAACTTTTTCACGAGAGAGTATATAGTTTAACAAATTGATTCGTTGCTTAGAAAGATCGAAGGTCGATCTATGTAATTTGGTAAATATAAAAAGTAATTTTAGAATATTTGATTTGTAGATTACTTTTAATTTATACATGATAAGTGCTAAAAGTAATATCATTTAATGTCATTCTTAATATATTTTTGGGTGATTATTCGATGTTAATTGTGAATTTTATACTCCTAATCCTTTAAATTCATGTTTTAATGCTTAATAGAACACTTGGGAGCAAAAATAGCAAAAATCGGAGCATCGAAGCAAGCTACAGGAGTCACACAGGTTGGACCATTCTATATAGCCAAATCACATGGCCGTGTGACCCACACGGACGTGTGGTAGGCCGTATCGATTTCACGGGATTCCACATCAAACTGTGGAAAATCGCGATTTTTAAGTTTTTCAAGCATTATAAAGCGTATATATGATAAAAATCCGAGTGTGATTTTTTATATTTTCTTATTGGGTGCTTTATTGCATGTGCGTTGTTTGGTTTAGTGATGTTTTTGTTTAGTTGGCAAGGGAGCTGGTTTTGTAGTGTTACTTTTGGGATGTGGAGGCTTCATGAACTGGTTTTGGTGTAGTTTATTGAGGGTCCTACGAAATTTGTTTTGATATTTCTTCATTGCTGTGCATTGAGTGTGTGGTGACGATGGGAGTTGTTGCGTGGATTTTGGTTCCAAGGTGTCCCCCCAACTATGGCGAATCGTCACCGGAATTAAGCAGCGAGTGGTTCAGCCATTTGCAAAGCCAACGGAGAAGGTTACAAAGAGGAGTATGAGAAAAGTAATGGGAGAAGTTGATTTGGGTTCTATGGTAACTTGGATTCTGAGTCTTCGTTTTCTAAAGAGACATTAGAACATGAATATGCCTCAACCACGAATAAGCATCATGTTGTACCCAGCACTGTCAGACATTAGAACATGAACATGTCTCAACTCATGGGCCTATGTTGTACTCTTTTCCATAACCCATATATTTTCTTCTTCTTTTTTCGGCATGTAATTACTCCATTCAAGTTAATGTCATAACCAAGGTTAAGTAATTTGATTTGGGTATGTGCATGATAGTTTTGTATGTCTAGTTGTTTTCTTTTCTTCATCTACTATTTTCAAATTTATTGACATCTTTCTTTAATAATGATGTTCTATTCGCTTAAGTCTCGATTTTATATTGAAGATATAATGCGTCTCATCACTATACTCAATTATAGTAAACCTATTTTTGATTTATTTTTATATTCTTTTTTCGGTTATTTCCAAGGGGTATTTTTTAACTTTTTTTTTTTTTTATTTTTTTTTATAAATTTAGAGTAGTATATACTCCACAGTCATCTTTAAATATATATATTGATAACAAAATGCTAAAATTAGGTATTTAAGAAAATCCAAGTAACAAAGAGAGAACAAATTAAGAAAGACCCCCAAAACACAAGAAACGAGTACGAGTCCCAAACAAAGAAGAAGATCCCATTCAGGGGCATCTTCATCGGAAAGATACACACTTTTATTTAAATAGAATGATTTATGTCCTTTCCTCGAATAAAAATTCGGAGCCTCCTTCAGCATGTGCTAACTTTGCATAAGATGCTTCATAACTTGGCGATCAAGCTTCCTTTTGCTACTTTCTTGCTATCAATTCACTGCAGAAACAAAGAAAGAAAGGCAGCTATTTGAACCCTAAACATAAATCGATACTTAATTATAAAGAAATCTGGTTATAAATGCTAGGATTCAAACTCTCAATTTACTGATATCAAGGAAAAGACTTGTATATAGAATATAGAGAAGTACCGGAGAGCAGAAGTGAGGTGTGAAGCTTGGGCGAAGTCATGGTTTTGTCTGGCTTTGAGGATTTGGTGCATAAGAGCAAGGCGGATTTGGGTAATCACACTTTGTTGCCTTACCACCATTGTCTCCTCCCGAAGTTGCTGGCATTCCATGTCTATGGCTTCCAATTTCTCTCTTACTTCTCCTTGCAATTCTCTGATATTCTTTTGCCCCTCGTGTATTTCTTCCATCTTCACTCTTAGCTTTTTCATTCCACAATTTAGGTTCCTCAATCTTCTTTTCTTATGCTACAATATAATTCAACAACTTCATTTTGGTGTATTCAAGTCTTGGTTTGGGTAAAAGTATTCACAATTCAGCTTGATCCACATTAAATTATTCTTTTAATATTAAAATAGTTTGATTTAAATTTAATAATACAAAATTTAAAACATTTTATTAATTTTGAAATAAACAATACATGTTAGTTAGATCAATTCGAGCTTAATCTGAATGGACTTGGACGAAGATTTTGAAAAGTTCGAGGTTCTGGTCCAACTCAACTCAGTTCATTCATACCTGATGTTAAACTTTAGACACAAATTCATCAAATGTCAATTTTATACATAAAATTCTGCTATTAAATCAACCGTGTGTATTCATTTGGGCTCCACATTTGAAGATATAGTAAATTTATGCCAATCAATTAAGCTAACTGGTATCATATCTATAGATGTATCGTTTTTTAATCGGCACTTGTTTGTATTATTATTGATCTGTTCTGATATACCGTTTCGGAATTATTGTTATTTGGAAAAACTTTTGATATATGTGTATAAAAAGACTTATAAATATCAAATAATAAGATTAAATAAATCTCAAATATAAAATACTCATCAATTATATAAAATTTAATAATTATATTTAAGCACTTTTATAACAACAATTCAACAAATCCAAAATAAATAATACAAAAATTTTAAAAAGATATTTTAAAATAATTTTTTGGTAGGTATGATCGAAATCAACGAATACACACTAGTAAGATTGATATCAATCGAAATTTACACTCGAATGAAATCTAAAATTTATTATTTCGAATTACTTCTGAAACGAAACGTTTCGACGGATACGAATGGTGCTAAAAAGGAATTAATTAGTAGATTTCAAATTTGAGGTCTTACAACATGATCCAATGTATTGAACCAGATATAGTGAATAAGAATAGAAAGAAGGAACTAATGAGACCTTTGGTTAATGAAAAAGTTAGAGGTCTAGGATCTCAAACATCCCATGTTCCAAATAATTATTGTACTTATATTAATTAGTTCTGATTTTAATTATATGATTTTATATATATATATATATATATATAAAAGATTAGCAATAAGGAAGAGAACAGTTAAAAGAAATACCCGAGGGAGATGGCTTGCCTCTGCCTTCAATGGATTGGAAGGCATACTTAGTTGTTGCAGAGCTTAGAGGATGGAGATTTCTTAAGTTTCTTTGTGAGTGCATATCTCCCGACTCCCCCCGGATGTCAATATATATACTCGCTAAGCACGCGACGGCTACACACTTAAATTTGGTTTAAACCAATCAGATAAATCATATAAAATTACAAGATCAGATTGTTTTTTCTTTTTTTGAAAAATTACATGAATAGATCAAAATAACAAAAACCTTTTCAGCTAGAAGCGTTTTCAATGATCTTTTTCAACGTATTGACAAAAAAAAATGCTTTTAGCTTGAAGCGCTTTCTACTCCGATATCTTTTTTTTTTTACATTTTTTTGGTGTCACCTCCTGTGAACACAAATTTTACAAAACATGTCTTTATATAGATACCAAATCTTATTTCCTTTATTTTCTTAAGCGATGTGGGATATGAGACTATATAGACTCATAATTCATTTGCAGTTTGTTCCTAGACAATATGAGATTACTTAATTTTTTTAAACTAATAACATAAAATTAAAAGTTACACTTAATTCGTAAAAATTAAATAAAAAACTTAATTTATAAAACATTAAACTCTAACAAAATCCCAAGTCCCAGCTCGAGCCCCTCGACGACATCTGTCACGCCCTCGAGTATCGCGAACCTCGCGCACCTCATGTACTCATTTAAGAGTTACCTACATTTTCAAAAAAAAATTATGAATTAGCTTAGGTAATTAAAAATCCTAAGTCTAGAGTTTCATCAAAGTTATCTCAATCTTTAACTAAAACAGAGTAATCTTAGCACTACAATTTTACTAGTTTGTCTAATATAGCTAAAGTAAATGTACTTATTGGATCAGTGTCGAAGTCTTGGATTCTACTTTTATAGACCCAAATATCAAGAATAGTAAAAATCTAAATATATATACTTTTAAAATAGTTTTTCACGGGATTTTAAACCAAAAATCACAACTCGAGTTTTAAAATTTGGCTTTGATATCATCAAATTTAACACCTCATACCCGACTTAAACGTTATGATTGGATCTTGAGAAATTACATAAACTCATTTAGAAACTCAAAAGTAATCCTTGTAAATCGAGTGATCTTAAAATGTTAATTTTTGCAAACCTCTTTCTTGTTTTTAGAAAATTCGTGTTTGAAGTTGTTCATGTTACAGAAAATTGTCCAATTGTGTACTTAGTTTTGCAGCGAAAATTTCAGAGTATTAAATTTTGGGAACCGTGAGCCTAGTTTGTGAAAACATATAACTTTGCAATTTAAAAATGATAATTATCAAATCCAACAAAAACAAACCAAAATAAAAAAAACAAAGTCCCACAGAGTTACACAGTCCAAAAAGTCTAGAGTTAAATTTAAAAACATAAATAGTCACATTTTATTAAACGCGAATCCAAATCGAGCTCTTGCACGCCACCAAATCTTAAGTTTGTTGATTACTTGAGAAGATAAAAATATAGGCTGAGCTAATAAAACTAAGTGTGTAACTCAGCCCTCATGCATAAAACAAATATCAAATATTCATACAGATTCAATAACTGAACAAACACAGATGGCATGACATTTTTATGCAATGCAACGTAATAAGAAGACCGGATCCAGATTGCATGGCATATCATGCGATGCAACACATTACACATATCAAAAACATATTCTACCTTTATCCGTTACACACTATTTCCGTCCCACCCAACACACCAACTAAGATAATTAATACTCATCCAACCCCACACACCAGAATAGTGAGTGTATGTCACTTTAAAGAAAAGTGCAGTCAAGCTGCCAGAAATAATGTGGTAATTCGCTAGAATCAAATAAGTGTGGTCAAGCCACTAGAACAAATATATTGTTAAGTCACCAGATAGGGTAGATAATTAAATTGTCATCACTTCCTTTGTCACATAATTATCCCACCCCAATGCATATGATGGAACATAATACATACTCAGATGCACACAGATGAATCATGTTTTAACAAATTTCTCAAATTTACAGATCAGATGCAAAATTTATACTAGGGACATGCTTTCTGATGTCACACATACAATAACAGTACTAAAGATTTCATATATCGGAGACTTATATACCACATAACAAACCCTAAGAAGTAGCTAACCTGGAAACGTACTTCAAACATGACATTAACAAAATTTACTAAAAATAGGCTTACACGTCCGTGTGGCCCACATGGCCTACCTGGCCCAACCCGTGTGACATTGACAGTGAGTTTTTCAGCTTCGCGCTGTTCACTGATTTTACTAGAATTTTGTTACACACCTGACTATTTTTCGATGTCAACACAATATCAACAAATCCAATACATAAAATGACACCTAACTTACGAATTAGTGACAAAAATGAGAACCGGCCCTTTCTTTCTAAACAATTCGGCCTAAAAATCACAATACATCTAATCCTTGTAAACTAAATTATCACAATGTAACCCCTAATATGGGCATTCGATAACTTACCCTTTAAAGAGAAGACTGTCAATACTCAACCCGACAGAGGAAAATGCGCTACATGACTCTCACCTAAACAGGATCATACATTATAAATTATTAGGCATCCATTGTTACGACAAACTAAAAAATAACTTTCTCAAGAACTGAGTGGATATCACATAAATCATTGAAAGAAATTATGATTACAAAACCTATTCCCCCTTACCACGCACAAATAGCAATAAACTCCAAAAGTGGACGTTAGCACAACCCAATTTGATAACAAAGAAGAAAGAAGAAAGATAAGGGAAAAGCGAAGGAAGAAAGAATGAACAAGGGAATAGAAGAAAAGAACTTACTATAACAAAAATGGAGAAAAGAAAAGAATAAGGAAAACAAAAACTGAACGTGAGAAAGAGGGAGTGATAATTGCTAAAAGTAACATATTTTAATCTCATTCTTAATATATTTTTGGATGATTATTTGACTTAAAATGGTGAATTTTATGCTCCTAATCCTTTAAACTCATATTTCTATATTTAGGAGAGCATTTGGAAGCAAAAGGAGCGAAAAATGAGAGAAAACCGAAAAATCGAAGCAAGTTTCAAGAGCCACACAGGCTGGACACACAACCGTATGAGCCACATGGGCTGTCACACGAGCGTGTGCCAGACCGTTTCAAAATCATAATTTGCACTTCAAACAGCGGAAAAATGCAATTTTTAGATTTTTCGAGCATTCTGAAACCTATATATACCTGATATAATAAGAGAGTAGTGAGTCGTCATAGAATATTAAGGAAAACAACTCGAAAAACACCATTGAAACCGACTCTGAAGCAAATTTCCATTAAGATTGAAGAACTTTTTATTTTTTGTGAGATTATTATGAGTTTCTTTGTTTCTTGTGGTTATACTGTCTTGGGATATTTTTATTTGACTTTCTAAATACTTAGGGGAGATGAACCCAATGATTAATTCTATATTTTTATTTCCATTTTATGCAATAAATATTTAGATCTTGTTCTCGATTATGTGTGCTTAATCCTTGGTTTAATATTTTTAGGCTATTAATCCATATTTGATGTGTTTAAATCAGAGAAGGAATAAACCTTGTTTAAGAGTAGATCTAGCATAATTGAGTGGATTTGAATGCAATCCTAGAAATAAGACGATAAATCAATCGAATTAGATTCAAATCTAATAGGAGGATCCAAAGATCGAGTTAATGAGATAATAGGAGTTTTAAATAGAAAGAAATTTCAATTAATCAACATAGTGTTAGTTGCTCTTACTCTTAAAAGAGATATTAGCATATTTTAGGGATTTCTACGAATCAATATACTAAGTGAAGAAATTATTTAATTCAGATTGATAATAACATATGAAATCTAGGTGGATTCTTTCTTGGGTATTATTTCGCTTCTTAGTCGTTTACTCGACTATTTTCTTAATTTGTTCTTTGACGTGTTCTTTAGTTAATTTTATTAGATAATTTTTAGTTTTTAATCAATCACTCAAATTATTTGGTTAAATAATATAAAAACAGTAATTACTAGTACTTTTAGTCTTTATGGAAACAATATATTTGCTCATCGTAGCTATACTATTAATTGATAAATGTACTTACCTTAATCAGATTTTTAGTTAGTTTATGACAGAATCAGAGAGAATAATGGGACGACAAAACAAAAAAAATAGAATTTAAGGGAATGGTAGTTTTTAGTTTTTTTAAAAGAAACATATAATATCCAAATCAATTGATTTTTTTGCTAACCTATCTGATTATCCAGAGTTTGATTTTAACCCAACTTCAACCACATGGGCGGCACAACCGAGGAGAATTAATACGAATTCCTCTTTACACACACATAGGATTTGAACTCAAAACCTAATGGTATGCTAAGGCTTTACCATTGAAGCAACAAGATCACTCTTATTAGAAGTTTAACAAAAATTAAACATAATCCTTACAAATTAAATCAGATATGGAATCAAAATTAATAAAAAAAATTCCTATAGGATAGGGAATCAGACTCAGAACCTCTAGCACACAACCAGAACACTTAACCACTGAGCCAAATCAATTAACTTAACAAAATTTAGCAATTCAAAACTAAGAAATTTTGGGGCGTTATAGGTTTGCTCATTTCCCACTAGAACAAGGACATCATTAGGTTCATTTACTAATATAAGTTGTTTTTTCGTATTACAATCTGACCACGTAATATTGCTTAGTATTAGTTAATCATTAGATAAATAGTGGGTTAATAATATATTTTATTTTTCTTTGCATGCAAAAACAACATGAGGACAACATACAAAGGGTATTAATGTAATTCATGAATAATATTATTAAATCAATCTGTTCAAAAAATTACAAGTGCACATAGACGAAAATTCTATATTTAAGGAACCAGATCCAACACACAATTCTCCAATGAAGCCATTATGATCTTAATATCTCAAAAGCCATCCATAACGACCTTGATCCTACTGTGAAATGTCCCAATGAGCATACTAAACACATTTGGAAATAACAATCTTTCTATTGGTTAGGAAATAACTCGAAACTTTCCTAACCTTTGGAAATAAGATTTGTAGTAACTCACCATGATGGTGATTCCCATCAATACAATATTAAAATTTTGAATGGTGACTTTAATAGAGTTACAATGTTGATTCTAATACCGTATTTACAATATTAAACTTTTGTAAATGCAAATGAATGGTGATTCTAATATAGTTATCATGGTGATTCCAATACAATACTAAGATTTTGTAAATGCAAATGGATGATGATTCCAATATAGTTACCATGATGATTTCAATACAATACTAAAATTTTGCAAAGAAATGGTAATTCCAATTTTGATAAAATTAAATGTCGACAATGAAGAAATATTGCAAAGAAAACAGGGAAAAAAAACACACACAGATTTTACGTGGAAACTTTTTCGGGAAAAAACCACGGGCAGAAGAGAAGAAGATTCACTAATGTCAAAAATTGAATAATTATAAGAGGAGATGATTATGCCTATTTATAGGTTAAAAACCTTTATTCCAACCAACAACTAATAGAAGTAACGTAGTAAGGTTGAAACACCTTATTCTAATTAAAATAAAATAGATGACCTATTCTAATTAAAATAAAATAAAAGAAGTCTAGTTTATTTGAACTTTACTTTTATTTTATTTTACCACTGAATTTTATTTTAACAAAAATTCTAGTCACCTAATTCTAACAATCTCTACCTTGACAAGAATTCTCTACGAACAAGTTCTCTACCTCTTCCACAAAACCCCTTGAGTTTCTTCAACAATGAACACCAACCAAGTCCAAGCAATACTCAAACTTGGTTATGGGAAGTGACTCAGTCATCATATCTGCAGGATTTTCATGAGTGCTAACTTTGCTCACAACAATATCATCTCGAGCAATAATATCACGCACAAAATGATACCGAACATCAATGTGCTTTGTTCTCTTATGAAACATTTGATCTTTTATAAGAAAAATGACACTTTGACTATCACAAAATATTGTACCAATATCTTCAGCCACGTTTAAAGCATAAGCCACTAGATCAACCTCGGCATACCTCTTCGGAGGTTTAATTTCTCTTCTAGATCTATTCTTGGCAATAGAATATTGTGGTGAAGAAGTGGCTCTATTATGAACTTCTGTACTAACTTGAGAAGTTGACTCTGTTGTAGATATTGGATCAATTTAAAACTTCACCTGTTTTGTTATTCTTTACTGGAAGAGTCTTTAAGAGATAAGTTAGGTAACATAGCAGTTTCATCAAAAACAACATCTCTACTAATCACAAATTTTCTATTTTCAAGACACCATAACTTTTACCCTTTTACACCAGCCTTAAAACCAAGAAAAACACATTTAATGGATCTTGGTTCTAATTTTTCATTATCAACATGAGCATATGAGGGATATCCAAAAATCTTTATATCAGAATAATCAACAGGCTTACCGACCATATCTCTTGTGGAATCTTTTTCTCAATGGCAACGGATGGAGATCGATTGATCAAAAAACATGCAGTAGAGGTTGCTTCAACCCAAAACGACTTCGGTAAATTAGCATTCGACAACATACATTGAACCTTCTCCATGATCATTCTGTTCATTTATTCTACAACGCCAATTTATTTCGGAGTTTGATGAACTGTCAAATATCTCACGATCCCTTCTAATTTGCACAGTTCATTAAACTCATCAGAATAGAACTCTAAGCCATTATTTGTATGGAGGTGCTTTATCTATTTTCCTGTCTGTTTTTCAACCATAATTTTCCAAGACTTGAATGCGGAAAACACATCGCTTTTCTGGTTTAGAAAGAATGCCAAACTTTTCTAAAAAAATCATGAATAAGAGTTAGCATATAATTAGCTCCATATCTCGAAGGTACTCTAGATAGTCCCTAAATATCAAAAGGAATATAATCCAATATTCCCTTCGTGTTATGGATTCCTCTGGTGAATCGAACTCTCTTTTGCTTTCCAAAAACGCAATGCTCACAGAACTTCAGTTTGCTAATGCCTTGCCCATCAAGAAGTCCTATTTTACTTAATTCTGCCATGTCATTCTCACTCATATGCCCTAGACGCATATGTCAAAGTCTAATAATATCATCATTTGACAAGGAAGAGGAAGCGACTGCAACATCACCAGTAATAGTTGAACCTTGCAAAACATATAATTTGACAGTCTTTCTCTGCCTTTTCATCACAACGAGGGAACCCTTGCTAATCTTTAAAACCCCACTTTCAGATGTGTACCTGTGTCCTTTTGAATCAAAAGTACTCAGCGAAATCAAATTCCTTTTCAATTCTGGTATATGTCGCACGCCACTAAGAGTTTTAATGACCCCATCAAACATTTTTATTTTGATTGTGCCAACACTTACGATTTTACATGAAGCATCATTTCCCATCAAAACAACACCTTCAGACACAACTTCATGTGTTGTAAACCAATTCCGATTGGGACTCATATGGAAGGTGCAACCAGAATCGAGGATCCATTCCTCGCTCACTTTAGAATTGTCGACAGAAGTAACTAGGAGTTCACCATAACTATAGTCTTCTACTACATCAGCTTCACTGGATTGTTCTGGTTGTTTTCCCTTTTTATTCTCTATCTCCCTTTTGATCGTATTTTGTAACTTGTAGCACTCTTTCTTAATGTGCCCTTTCTTCTTGCAGAAGTTACAAGTTTTACCTCTGTTTGAAGATCTCGATCTACCTTTGAATTTATTGCGAGGATTTCGTTCCTGTGTCCTCCCACGATTATCATCATTGTTTCAATCTTGTCTTCCACGAACAATGAGACCCTCTCCCTAAGAGTTAGATCCAGTCACAAGATGCTTCATCTTGTCATTCGAGGCTAAGGAAGCACAGACTTCATCAACTGTGAGAGATTCACGGCTATACAAAATTGTATCTCTAAAGGTTGAATACGACGGTGGTAACAAACAAAGGAGAATTAACCCTAAATCCTCTTTATCATAGTAAAACTCCATGACCTCCAAATCCGAGACAATTTCTTTAAACACATTCAAGTGTTCGTGCACAGACGCACCACCTTCTTCCAAATGATGAGAATACAGACGCTACTTCATATGCAATTTACTGGTTAGGGTTTTCGATGTACATAACTGCTGCAATTTTGCCCATAATGAAGCAGCAATCTTCTCCTTTAACACATCTTGTAGAATTTCATTCAATAGATGTAGCTATAATTGCGTCAAAGCCTTTCGATCTTTACACTTCTTCTCTTCATCTGTCAAATTCGTAGGCATCTTATCTAATCCTAACAGGGCATCCTCCAAATCCATCTACGCAAGAACTGCTTGCATCTTTACCTGCCACAATGCGAATCTGGTGTTGCGATCCAACAGCACTTCAATGTCTCCATTATCGTGATCGAGACTAGTAACTCGAAAAGTTCTAATAACAATTTGATAAAATTAAAAATGTCGACAATGAAGAAATATCGCAAAGAAAACGGGGAAAAAACACACACAAAGATTTTACGTGAAAACCCTTTCGAGAAAAAACCACGGGCAGAGGAGTAGAAGATTACTAATGTCAAAAATTGAATAATTATAAGAGGAGATGACTATGCCTATTTATAGGTTGAAAAACCTTATTTCAATCAACAACTAATAGAAGTAACGTAGTAAGGTTGAAACACCTTATTCTAATTAAAATAAAATAGATAACCTATTCTAATTAAAATAAAATAAAAGAAGTCTAGTTTATTTGGACTTTACTTTTATTTTATTTTACCACTGAATTTTATTTTAACAAGAATTCTAATCACCCAATTCTAACAAATGTAATAATAAGATTTTGCAAATGCAAATGAATAATGATTTCAAGCAAGGTGATTCCAAATTTTGTACTCAATATAGTTACTATGGTGATGTCAATACAACACTAAGATTTTGAATGAAAAGTCAGCAAATGAATGGTGATTCATACATTACTAAAATTTTGTACCAAATATAATTACCATGGTGATGCCAATACAGTACTAAGATTTCGAATGAAAAGTTTGCAAGTGAATGGTGATTCTAGTAAGTTCACTTAACCACCAAAAGGTTAAGGTTTTACAAATGAGTGGTGGTGCTTCCAAACAACGTTCTTAGCCACCAAAAGGTTTAGGGTTTTCTAAAATGATGTTTAGTGTTATTATCTTTTTTGAAACGACACTTTTTCGCGGTGTGTATATATTCATCAGGTTCAGGTGCAAAAATATACAACACAAGCTTTTTTCTTCTCTTGAGTGATTTTTGAAATTATTCAATTATTCAATTCAGTATTTGAGTGTAAAAATATACAATACAAACTTTTGATTTCTAGCATTATGAATTCAAAAGTGCAATTATTCCATTCAAATGTGCTGGAAGGATTGCTGTGTCAAGAAAAATGCATTGTATTATATTTTGGGAATAGTATTTCTTGATCATGTTGTATCTTGAAAATATTATATTTTTATTTTTCTACACATGGTGAGAAAATAACTGTTATTGAAAAAATTGTGTCTTGCCTTTCAATTTTTTCAAACATATTAATATAAATATTACCATATGCATACATTAAACTATTTAAAGTCGCATGATTTATTTTATAATATTTTCTTATCATTTCATTGATATACAGCGAGGATCCGAAATTATTGATTGTTTAGTATTGATCTCGAAAAGTGATTGAATGAAGCTGTAATTTCATATTATTCATATCCATTTTTAATAAAAGAATACTAAATCAGATTGTTCTTCTTGATTTTCAATTTTTTCCTACTAAAAGAAATTCAAATTTAACTAAAAATACTAAGTTTAAAAAAATATATATCAGATTTATTATTTTCCTATTGAAAATGGATATGGATAACATGGAATCACGATTTCATACATTATTTTCTCATTGATCCCAACATGACTCTTATGTCTTATTATTTTACTTTTCTGACGAACGTTTTCAGATAAGAAGAAAGAAAACAGAGAAATGTTAAAATCGTTGTCAGTCGAACGTTTTTTGGTTCGTATTCGCGCATAATTTGCGATCCATCGCCCGACGTTACTTTTAATTAACAGGAAAGAACAAACGTGGCTGAATCATCCAACCCATTGTTTTTCCCCGCCTGGCATCATAATTTGAAATGCTTTAAAACAAAATCTTATAAAAATTATTAAAAATGGTAAAATAATATCTACAAATAACTAAAAATCATAAATACCATAATTTTTTTTAATTTTATTTAAATGAATATACTTATTTTTATTTAATATTAATATAAAAATTAAATTTATTATTATATTTTTTTTGAAAATATTTATGTATTTTTATATATTTCTTAGAATTAGGATCAAATTGAAAATATTTATAAATTCTGGGGATGATTTTTTTTTTAAATTATGATTAAAGTGAAATAATATATAAAAGTTGAAGACTAAATTTGTTATTATATCAATATTTTTAACTATCACATCAGCTTGCCTATTATGATTTTAACGGGAGTTATTAAAATGATCGGACTATGTAATGTGGGTGCTTAAATTGCAAAATTATTATTTTGGAAGCCTAAAACGAAAATTTTTGATAGTTGGGGGACTAACCAGTGGTGGAGTCGAGGAGGGCTAGTAAGGACCCTAACCCTCATAAAATGAAATTTTTTTTTATTTAGACCCTTTATAATTTATAAAATTTTAAATTAATACTGATAAAATTATACTTTGACCTCCTAAAAATGATAAAATTTTGATTTAATCTTTTAAAATTATAAAAATATAGACAATTAAAATAATAAAATTACATTCTTATTATCGTAAAAATATATAATTTAATTCTAATCCCAAAAAAAAAAATTTCTGACTATCCATATAGTTTACCCTTTAATAATTTATCAAATACTTTTCAAAAATTTATATTCTCAAGAAAATAATTTATTCAAAGAATACTTTTCTATAAAAACAATTATGAAGAAGAAGACCAACAAAAAATAATATAAAATTTGGAAAAACTAGGTCTAGTCGAAAAGATTGAGAACTTCCCTGCGAAAAGCTGTGGGAAGTGAACGTTAAAATTGATTGTTTTTTATTTTATTTTAATGATGCAAGTTGAATTACTTTATATTTAATATTAAATGAAAAGAATATTTATTTATTTCGCAGAAGGAACACATAATGATAAATGGTAGAATGGTGAAAGGGAGACAAGTTATTATGGACTGAATCAAATAGTTGATTCTGCATAATTCATCCCGATAGTCACGCAACTTTCGTCGTAATTTGGGTTGACTAATACATTAAAGTGAGGCCAATATTATTTGGTAAATGCTGCGTGGAGGACATGCATGAGTTTAAAATTTGAAAGTGCCAGGAAAATGCTGCACTCTATACTTTTTTGATAATGTTATTTCCAGCAATTTCACAACTCATCAAGGATACGTTTCGTGCTTGGTTTTAATATGTAAGTTTGGTGTAAGGAATCCTAATTTTAGATGATAACTATTTCTTGGTGCAACCATATCATTGGTGTAAGGAAACCTAATTTTAGATGACAACTATTTCTTTCCAATTAAAAGTTTGAAGTGGCTGGTTTTAGTTTGGATGAATAAATAAACGCGTTGAATCCCGTATGTTTGTCTGATGACTATGAGTGTTCATTGTTTCAGGTGTGGCTTGAGTTTGAGCCACGCGAATTGCGTTGTTGTTAGGGTTATGTCCTCTCCTTATAATTTACCAAAAAAGAATAAACCCATTTATAAGCAAAAGAAATCATAGTGTAGTGAATAAATAGAATATAAAATAATTGTGTACGTAGTTCGATTTTCTTACGTTTGCGAAGCCTACTTCGTTGAAAAATATTCACTTTCTTCAACAATTACACCAAGTGATTCTAACCTATGACACACCTCATGACAATTTACCTCACATTTTCACATTGAAGATTGATACTCTCACCATTAACTTCACCCCCTATGAATTTAGAAAGTAAAATCACAACATAAACTATTTGTACAATAACCTATACGAGTCTCTCAATTAAACAGTTTAATTCAAGACTTTCTAACATAAGAAGATTATCACAATCCTACTAAAACAACAATAGGATTAGTTGTATGCTAATGCAATATAACAATATTTATTGTAAACATTAACCCTTGGCAGCTAACCAATCAGAGTTTCAATTCAATCTAATCTCTACGAGCCAAGGAATTAGACGAGGTGATCCGATTTGATCCAAACTTCACAACATATTTTCCCAATTGACTCGATCTTCATTGATAAGCTTGATATGCACTCAACATAGCCCACAAAAATAATTCAATAAATTATCAACACTTTTAAATATAGAAATTATCTTTAAACATCTCTAGTGTTAAGTGACCACTTCTCTAACGCTCAATTACTAATTTCATATTTTTCAACAAAATGCATAAAATTTAACATGAAGAATAATACATTTAAAAACCAATTATAGGTAAGTGGGAATTTAAAAAATTCTCAAAAACCTCCTGATCATAAAAATAAATTTAAATCCAAATTACCAGTTTGATTTGAGTTATGAGCTAGAAAGCTAGAGTTTGGTTAAATAAAATATTCTTGCAATGTAATCTTGGTACATGAACTAATGAATTATGTACATTCATGAATGTCATCGTTTACATACATGTCATTCGGTCATTCATGAATTCTAAAACATAAAGTATTTCAAGAAAAACAGAACGTTTTACTTATTTAACCGAATATCATGCTAATGAATTTTATAAAGAAAAAAAATAAGTGGATTACCAATTGAATCTAAATTCTTAAGAAAATGAAATTAGATTTATTTTAACCTAATTAAAATAATTTAAATATACATATTTTCTCATAAACTATACCACAGTTGATACAAACATTAAATTAAAACTAACATAATTAATAAAGAAAAAAGTAACCTGAATGTCGAATCTGGTTAATCGACCTAAATTTATATTAACCGAATTAATTGATTTTTTTAATTTTTAATCGTTAATCGAACCGAAATTATTTCAATAAAAATTAATCGAATAAATATTTTTCAGTTAATTCGGTCTGTTAATCGAATTAACCGAAATTTATATATTTTTTTATTTTTGGTTAAAACAAGTATAAAATTAATCGAATTAACTGAAAATTTAATTTATACTTGCAAAAAATTAACCGAACCGACCGACCCCCGATCAAATACTTATATATTATAGTATCATTTATTAAATTTGGTTAATTCAATTAACCGACCGATTTCGAACCGAATTAACCGTTAACCGAACTTTCAAAAAATTATTAATCGACCTCCGACCGAATTAATTTGGTTAACCGAATTCAATTGATTAACTGAATTAATTCAATTTTACCTTAAAGTCATGCGTAAGTAAAGCATCGGCATAAAACTCTAGAAGAAATAATGAAATAAGGTACCACTGGAACAAAAAATTCAACTATCTTCCGTCACCACAATTAACCACTTATATTAAATGAGATAAATAAATGAACCAACAACCAATAAATAACAATTGAACGAGTAAACAATATAATTGATGATCCATAACCGAAGCATTAGGTTGGTTTCATGGCTTTTAAGTCGGACACAATTCCCCGTTGAACATGACCAAAACAGCTGATTCTCAATTCAGTAGTTCATATTTTTTGAAGTCGATTAGGTGTAGAAGTCATCTTATGAGTATTAAATTTCGAGATTTATCGAGTATTAAAATATTCTCAATTAACTTCGGGATGAATGTTCGAGCGTATTGTTCTTTAACGACGTCGATCGCATTTTGAAGAAGCACTCTGAAATTGGTTTCCGACCATTTCATTTATGTTCAGCCACTTTGAAAATTGTTTGGCACCTTCCCTAAAAATATCGCGCAAAGGTACTCTTTACCGAGAACAACCACTAACCTCGTGACGATTGGTCCATCCACCGGTAGATCGAGTTGTAAAGTCACGTCCTCGAGTGTGGTTGTACACTCGGGGCATGTAAGATGGAAAGTGTGTATCTCGGATCTCCATCTCTCCACCAACGCGCTGATGAGTGTAGGATCAAGTTTGCAGCCCTGAGCATACGAGATGCATGCAAGAATCCCACAACTTGCAAGTAACCATGAATTTCGGTGATTGGGCTCTTTGACAAATTATGTATGAACCTCTCAAAAACATGATTATCCGTCTATTTATATCGATAAAAAATTAATTTAAAATATTTTTATAAATAATAAACTTTAAATTTAACTTAATTGAAAATAATGAAATTTAAAATTTCGTCTTATCATTATTGCTTGAGCAACAAAAATACGCTTACCATTGAAACGAATGAGAGAGGTTGTCATTCATGAAAATTTAATCGAAATTAATAAAATACGAAATAATTAAAAAAATAATATTTTTATATGAGTGTATCGGAAAATTTAAAATAGAACTTGAGAAGTTTGAGAGAATTAAGAGAGTTGGGAGATTAGAAAGAATTGAGAGAGTTGGATTTGAGTGAAAAAAATTAAACTTAGATGGTTTTTATAGAAAAATTTTGACCGTTGGGGTTCAAAAAGCTGTTGGAATTTACTGTTGGAAGAAAGCGCGATTTAGCTGAACGAGGTTTCCTGCCAACTGTATAAAAAGCGTGCCTAGTTGGACATGTTTTCCTTTACTCTTTTAAAAAACGGTCTATTTCTCTAAAAAAAAAAAAAAAAAAAAAAAAAAAAGCCTAAAGAAGCATAAAAATCGACATATTTAATTAATTTAACCAAAATTTTAAATCAATTTCAATTATTATCATATATAATTATATTTAAAAGTAAAATATTATCATTAAATTAAGTTATTAAATACAGCTAATTTAAAATAGAACTTGAGAAGTTTGAGAGAATTAAGAGAGTTGGGAGATTAGAAAGAATTGAGAGAGTTGGATTTGAGTGAAAAAAATTAAACTTAGATGGTTTTTATAGAAAAAATTTGACCGTTGGGGTTCAAAAAGCTGTTGGAATTTACAGTTGGAAGAAAGCGCGATTTAGTTGAACGAGGTTTCCTGCCAACTGTATAAAAAGCGTGCCTAATTGGACGTGTTTTCTTTTACTCTTTTAAAAAACGGTCTATTTCTCTCAAATAAAAAAAAAAAAAAAAAACCTAAAGAAGCATAAAAATCGACATATTTAATTAATTTAACCAAAATTTTAAATCAATTTCAATTATTATCATATATAATTATATTTAAAAGTAAAATATTATCATTAAATTAAGTTATTAAATACAGCTAACTATAAATTATTAGATTCTTAAAATATTTTTATATTCGTTATTCTATTTGACGAGTAAAATTTTGGAGATTAAATATTTATATTTAATTATATATTTTCATATAAACATATAATTTCTATATAAAATACAATAATATAATATAATATTGTATAATATAAGAGTGGGTATTTGATACAATGAAAATATATATTTTTATTTTATAAGCAGGCTATCTTTTTTAAAAAATAATTATTTTTTAATATTTTATTTTACCTTATAGACAAAAAAAAGTTATTTTTTTAATGCTATTTTCTTTTTATTTTCTTCCTATTTTGCTATAATTTTGCTATTATGTTGCTATTATTTTGTTGTTATTGTTTGGATATTGTATAAAACTTATTTTATTGTTAATTTTGTTATTATTTTAGAGGCATTTGTTAATTTTATTATTATTTTAGAGACATTTGTTTGTTAAATTGTATCTATCTTTATGTTATTTAAGCATATATTTTTTAAAATATATTTTCAATTTGTTAGAAAATATTTATTTTAGTGTTTTTAGTATTTTTAATACATTATATATATATATATATTTAAAAATTATATTAAAAAAAAATAAAAAAATTTTAATATGGCCAAACCGGGCTCAGATTTTAGTATTTTTATTCGGGCCGAGCTTGAGCAAAATTTTAAGCCAATTTTTCCGATTGGGCTGAGCTCAGACCTAATAAATGGACCTAAATTTTTTGTTGAGCCTAGTCTGAACCCAATCCGATTTGGCCCATGAACACCTCTAATATCCTATAGGAGACATCAATCTTTTGATCTTGCTTGTGGAGGTTAAAAACTTCACTCTGATAGTATACCAAATAATTTCCCATAATATAATGCCAACAACCTCTTGGTTTAATGGCACGGGTATTATGTCGTAGACATAAAAGTTTGAATTTGATCTCAAGCAATCCCATTTCACATTCCCAGTTATATTATAATTGACTTACTATTATTTAAGTGTACGACATGTTAATATTTGAACGCTTGTCACCAGTATCCATAAAATTTTTTGTTTACCACTTCAATTAAAAGTTTATTTTAATAAATATATTTAAATTTTAGTACACAAATTGTTCGTATATATTAATAATGTGGTTGATTCAATCAATGTTATAAGTGAACTCAGATACCAACTTAGAAAAGAACCTGTACCATGCTAAACAAGAAGCAAAACACGACGTTATAATTAAGAATACAACTACTACAACAACATTTAATAGAAACAAGATAACACCACACAGCAAACACTACATAAAAGATGAAGATCAGAAGAACAGAGGCAACGGGATTCATCACTCTCACTAACATGTAATACATGAATGGTAAGATACAAAAGCAGCGCTTCTTTGATCACACACTTTCCTTCTGCTGATTCTCTCTCGCTATCAGCTCCCTGTCATCAATCGCACAAGACCAACAAAAAAATGGAAGTCAAGTCAGCAAAGGGATCATATAGATCACGTCGTGGTTGTGTATATATAAAAAATGTTGGTGATAATTGAAAGCCAGGGCGTGGCATTAGGAGAAATAATAATGAACTGAAGAGTGATGGGCGGAAAATAACCGAAGAGCGGAAGTGAGTTTGGCAGCCTGGTCGAGGTCGTGGTTTTCTCTTGCTTTCAAGATTTGGAACATGAAAGCAAGGCGGAGCTGTGTGCTCATACTCTGTCGCATGATGACGTTAGTCTCCTTCCGAAGCAACTCGCATTCGGATTCAACGGCTTCAAATTTTTCTCGTACTTGCCTTTGCCCTTCTTTGATCTTCCTTTGCTCCCTACTTATTTCCTGCATATCTGATCGTAGCCTTTTCATGCGCTTCCGAATGTTTTTGGACTTTCGTCTCTGCCCAAATTCCATGTTAATAAACTCTACGTGGAGAATCCAACGTTCATATTGTAACTTATCCATTTTTTAATGTGACTAACAATAAGACAAGATAAGTGGGAACTTTATATACCTGGAGATGATTTCTGAGGGAAGAGCGAGAATAGAATTTATTAAAGGGAAGGGCAAGTGGAGATTTTCGTCGGCTCAGATTCATGGGGTTCATCTCTACTAACTTCTCCTCCTTACTGCTGATCTGATCACCGTTTCCTCCCATCTTATTATAAATAAAAAAAAACTAGCGAACAATACTCAAAGGTGTCGCGCGACAAACGCGAGTTGACTGACGAAAGTCGAGCGACTCGTTCAAACTTATTATGTTTATAAAATTCAATTATTATCTTTGTTCCCGCCTCCAAATAAAGAATGCTATTCTACCCACTTTCTTCAAAAACAAAATTATTTTAAAATAAATATCTTATTTTAATAAAAAAATATAAGTTTTTGGTAATTTCAACGATATAATTTATTATTTTTAAGTAGAATATAATATAAAGAAAAATAAAACAACTATGCAAACATCTCGAAATTTATATAAATTATAAATATATCCATAATATAACTTGGTATTAAATTTTATAACAAATATTTCAATATTTTATTTTGAAATTGAAAATATCAAGAGGAGGATGTATTTCAGCGTAAAATCGCCGGCGATGATGCTCCTATCGAATCTCCGATCCAAAGCCGAGGAAGAAGAGCCATGAAAGCCAAAAAAAAGGAAAAACAATAGAGAAGAGGGAACAACGCCGATGAAAGTGGGCTGAATGTTAAAAATAAAAATGTATGTGTATTTCTAATGTATAAAACGTCGGTTAGGATTTTGGCGCTATACCTTCTTCAGATTGTCCGACTCTTCTTCTCTAGTCTTCAGCGTTTCAATATTCTATCTGTTGCAGTTAAGCCGGAAGAAACCAAAATTCTTCAGATTTTTTTTTTTTTTGGAGAACTTTCGAAGACATATATTTAGTTCTTTATAAATTGTTATGGATAGAAATCCTTCTTCTTATGATGATTTAAATTTTGAATTTTCCAGTTGAGACTTAATTAGTACTGTTGATGCCCCGCCGTACGAGGTGCCGACGCAGAAGAAGATGAATGAAATAACAGAAAGACAGAAAGTAAGAAAATGGTTATTTATAAATGAGTAAGATAAGGAGTGTTATTTAGTGGCCCAAGAACCATGGGAATGGATAATAAACTTGGTGAAGAAGGCACAAGAGGAAGGCTCACTCCTTCGCACTTATAGAAAAAGACTTAAGGATTAAGGATGTCCAACTCTCACGCACTTCTGGAAGTTAAATCTTGGTGTGAATTGCAGGGAATCCCTTATACTATTATATAAAATCATTATTAGGTGGGTAAATTTTGAATCGGTTCGAAAAAAAAAATTAATCGAATTGAGTTATTTAAATTATTCGAGTCAATTGAATAATTCGATTCGAGTCGAGTTAAATTTTATAATTCAAATAACAGATTTTTGGTTCCTATTAATTTTGAAAACAAATAAATTGGTCTTTCTCTCAATAAATATTACAAAATAATACAAAATAATTTTTAAATTTAAAATATTTATAAAAAATTTAAAATTTATTTTTTTTAAAAAAACCATAAAAATTCTAAAATAATTATTTCGAGACCTAATTAATGATCAAATTAATCATACTCAAGTATCTTCTTTTTTTTTTTTTGAAAATTTTTTCAAATATATATGGTTTCAACATTATTTGTTACAACATGGAATCGGTTATAGTGTAATTATATTTTTATTTGACATGTTTAATTTTTTAATTTAATTCGAAAAATTTCACTCGATTTTATTTAAAAAAAATTAAATTGAATTAAAATGATAAAATAGGACTCGTAAACTAAATTAACTCGATTTTTTTCACTCAATCAATTTTCATTCGATCCAACGATGACCCTTAATCATGATATTATAAAATTTCATGCACCTTTAAACTATCACATGATTAAAAGAAATATAATATTAATGAATTTTTTAATGGGTTACGTAAAGCTATAAGTAAATCAATCGTATGTTATTATTATTTTTAGATTATCAGAAACTTACGACATAATTTGATATAAATTATTAAATTACAAAAAATGAAACAACTTGTACTAAAATGAAGTTTAAACATGATCTCTTATGTATATTTTCTGTTTTGTTGCATTAAATAATGGGGAAACCTCTTATCTATAATCTTAACTATATAAAAACAACATACATAAATCTATTTCGGAATTTCTTTAAAAAGATTATAATTTAGCATTTTTATATACTTTTAAGATTTATTAATAATTTTATTTTTTGAATTCATATATGTTTTTGTAATCTTTTAGAAAATTTAATGTGTATTTATTTTAATTTATTATTCGAATTGATTTAAATGATTCGAAAAATGGATTGTTATTAATAAAAATCCAAATTTGTGTAGAAAATTGAGGTTTACTTTTGGCGTGATTCGATCGTGAGAAAGCAGAAAAGAAAATGGAGGAATCGCGCTACTCTTGCGATTGTATTAAAGAGAGGACCCCACAATCTGGATTCTGGAGCCGTTAGATATAATTTGTTAGAGAAGTTGGAGGAAACGTGGTTTTGAGAAAAGCATACCAATTTCATTCTTTTTTATGAAGTTTTTTTTCACTTTTTTTGGTAGGAAAAGTTTTTTTAACTTTAATACATATCAGCTATCATTTTCACATTACTTTTTACCTTAAATAGTATGACATAATTTCGGAAAAATTTTCATTTTAGATTCTTTCGTATTTTATAAAATTTTAAATTAATAATAGTAAAATTATACTTCTGTCTTTTTAAAAATTATAATTTTTTTATATAAATTATAAAGATGTAGACTATTAAAATGATGAAATTACATTTTTATTATCGTAAAAATATATAATTTAATTCCGGTCAAAAAACCTATCAGGCTTCACCCCTGCCCTTTCTTGTTTCCTTAATGTTATAAACGAGCCTTGGATTTCTTGAATAAATGAATATTGCATATTTAGGCTTTGCTTGGTAGAATAAAAAAAAAATTGGGATGATGAAAAATATAATTTTTTCTTTTCATATGTGTGCTTGATAGAAAGGATGAAATAAAAAAAAAAAAAACTTGAAAGAAAATAAAACATTTAGAAAAATACATTATTTTAAATTAACTTACATTTTTCCCTCATTCTCACTTCTCTCATTATCTCAATTTGAAAATAATTATCCCTAATATTTTCTTTCCTCTCAATGTACTTCCCAATAGAGCGTACTCAAAATTAATTTTATTTCCACTTTTTCACTCTCATCTTCCGTTCCTCTACTTTTCCATCAAACTCAACACACTTTTATCTCTCTTAAAAATTAAAAATTTAATTAAACCTTTTAACTTTTATCAAATGAAAATATTTTATTGTTTTAGCTTAAAAAAATCATTTAGCACAAAATTTTTGGATTTTACCTTCCAAAATTTTCAATTTTATTTCAGTTTCCCAAACATTAAATTCTTAGCTTTTTTTTTTTTTGCTTATACTCATTGATTATAAAGGGTGATAATGGTTTTATTCGAATCCGTTTTTGAAAAAAAAATGTGATTATTTTATAAAATTATTATTTTTAAAAAATTTGATCAAAATTGAACTAATATCAAAGGTAATCAAATCGAATTAAGTTACGCCACCAATTTGGATTGAGTCAATTAAGTGATTGTTAAATTTTTTTAAAACATATTTTTATATAATACTTTAAAATTTTCTCAGTAATTTAAGTTTAACTATTTATTTTTATATTATAAAAAATAAAATTAATTACAAATCAAATAAAAGCAAACCAGATATATTTAAATAATAATAATTATCACAAAAATAATAATAACAATAATTACATCAAAACTAAACCAAATTAAATCCAATCGAGTAATACAATTAAATTTGATTTTGATTGTTCAATTTTCTTGCTAATGGATGAAGTGGTAAAATATATATTTTTCATATATGAATTTACCAATTATTTATCGAAATAGAAAAGCATCTACTGTGCAAAGTTAAAGTTGGAACCTTGCTGACTTTTTTTTTTTTTCAATTTCTTCCAATTTCATGCCTGGGTTGGTGAGTAAATTGTGATTGGTGTTTTGCGAATAGTCCATGTCTGCTCGATGCAATTTACGAATCCCAACAATCTTTGCTGCCTCCATCATGTCTGAAGGAGGAGTCGCCCCCCTAGCTTTTGTCTCCTTCATAACATCTTCCACCCCTCAACTTCATTATCGGTCCAAACTCCTCTTCCACCATCTCCATTATTCAACTTACCATTTCCGAACTTCTTTCCTAATACTACTCTCACTCCTTTCCTCGTCGCCGCGTCAGGCCGTTGAGCCAAGCTTAAAACCACTACTCTCCGTCTCTTCTTCACTGAAAAAACGAATCTTTTACCACCTTTTTTAACATAAAATCTTCACTTCATAAATTCCTTAAAACGACATCCTTCTTAACATTCACCAAATGTCACCACCGGACATTTTTTTGTTGTTGTGTCGACAATGGTTGAAACTGCGAAAAAGACTTCGTTGAGGCGGCTATAAAAATGAATGCTTTGAAGAACATTGGCGCATGTAGTTTGAGTGGTGGGCTTTTGTAAGAGTAGATACGATAGATTTCACTTACCTACCGTGATGAGGAAGGATTGTTTGAAACAGGGATTTCGTATATTTTTTCAATTATTTTTTTAACTTGAACTTCAAATCTCGAATTGTAAACTTTAAATCCGAATTTTGAATCAAAAAGTCTTGAATCGCATATCAAGATTCGAGTTTGGACTCGAGGTTTCGGTTCAAGTTTTGAATTCAAATTTGAATTCAAAGTTTAATGTTGGGATTCGGATTCGGAATTTAAATTAAAAAATTATTAAATTTATATATTAATAAATAAAAAAATTATTAAAATATTATTAAATAATTAAAGTGAGATACATTATAATTGAAGTGATTGGCTTTCAATATTCTACTTCACAACTGTCGGTGTAACTTTTGCAAAACAGAAGCAATAAAAACTGAAGTCTATTTCTTCTGCACTCGTCTTTTCCTCGTGTTTTGTTTCATTGTTCTATGAGGGGCCAACACCATTTTCTTCTTCTGAAAAAATAGCAGAACCAGACACGAATCACCCACGACTGCATGCGTGAAATTGAAAGAAAAAAAAAACATGCATTTAAAAGTCGGCAGCCGACATTTACTTTGATATTTATATATTTTTCTGTATTTGATATATGTGGAAAAAAGAAAAGAAAAAGAAAAGCAGTTCTCAATGATGCGATAAAGCAAGGAGGGACAGGTGATAGCAAGCTTATTCCAAGTAAGTAATTTCCTCCCATTTGCATGGAACACAAGCTGTATTCTTAATTAAAAATGGAAGAATATTATTAAAGTAAGGGCGAGGCCCAGTCAAGACTTTTCTTGTCCCCTCTGCCTCGGAGATGCTATTAAATTATGTATCGCGCGCTTCCGCGAGTCTTATTTTATAAGAACGGAAGAAAATCGCCCGTCCCGTCTCGACTGCGAGTGCGACGAAACCATACGTATACATGTCATATCTTAGTTGCTTTCTTTGAATGTGGTGAGATTAACTTTGATGAGATTGAAAACTCTAAAAATTGTAAGACAGCGTGTGCGTGTGGAGGAATTATTATTTTATACAAACCCAACAAAAACCAGGTTATAGTTGTGAAACAAAAAGTGAGTAGCTTCAATGGAATTACAATTTCAGTGGGTGATGTTTATCCAAAGGAAAGCTTGTGAATGTTGACACCTACCACAGAATTATCGATACTACGTCTACACGCCATCACCACCGTTTCACGTCTTTTTCTCTTGCATGGGCGTGGGGAAGGATAAGTGGCAATCTTACAAGCAAATGGGATATGTGTCAACCCATTGTTTTGCCTTTCTTTCTTAATTTTGCCACCTTTACTTATACATATTTTTAATTCCAATTCATTATCCCATGCACCCCCCCTTTTCCCACGCCTGCATTATTAGATAATGTTACTCAACAAAATTATCATACTCAACTATTCGAATCAATATGAACAAATACTATTATATAATCGTACAAGTATATTTAGAAGAAGCTATTTGAATCAGGAAAAAAATTAGAAAATTTTTGAAGTTGAAACTAAATTGTATATTTTTATTATATTAAAAATATAAATTTATCATTTTAATAATTTATATTTTTATAATTTTTAAAAGATTAAATTAACCTTTTTTTATCATTTTTAAGAGGTCAAAATATAATTTTATTATTATTAATTTAAAATTTTGAGTAAACTATCAAAATAATCACTTTTATATGCCTCAAGTTACATTTTAGTTATTTATGTTTGAAAAATGTTACATTTTAGTCACTTACGTTATCGTATAGTACCATTTTAATCACTGAACCGTTAATTGTCGTTAATGGTGTAACGAAAATTTTAGGTTAAATTCTACTATTGGTCCTTTTTTTTTTTCATTTTGAGTAATTTAATTTTTTTCTTTTATGTTATTTTATCTTTCTTTCTTTTTTTTTTCATTCTCTTTTGCTTCTCCCTCTATTTTTTTCCTTTCTTCATTTCTTTTAACATAATTTTTCTATAATTTTCATTTGTTAAAACTAGTCTACAAGTTTACCTCACTCGAAAAAATTAAATTGTTCAAAAAATTAAAAGTATAGGAAATAGTTTTAACAAATGAAAAAAATAGAAAAACTACGTTAAAAAAATAAAGAAGAGAAGAAAATAGAGGGAGCAGCAAAAGAGAATGGAAACTAAAGAAAAAAAAAAGAGTAAAGTTAAAATAACATAAAAGGAAAAAATTAAATTGCTCAAAATAAAAAAAATATGGGACCAATTGTATAAATTAACCTAAATTTTTTGTTTAAAATGATGATTTAACGTGTCACGTCAGCTTACTGTTACACCGTTAACGACAACTAACGGCTCAATGACTAAAATGTTACAACGCGATAACATAAGTGACTAAAACGTAACATTTCAAACATAAGTGATTAAAATGTAACCTGAGTTAAACAAAAGTAACTATTTTGATAATTTATTTTAAAATTTTATAAATCATAAAAGAACTTAAATGAAATTTATTTTTATTTTAGGGGATCAAGCCCTTGCTTGACCCTTAGGTTCAACACTAATTCTGATGAACACTAATTTCAACAAGCAAATCCTTTTTCAAGTCACCCAACTTTCACTTTTGATTTTAATCTTTTTTATCACATTTATTAATTTATTTTCACTTAAGTTAGTTGAGATGGTAAGCAATTTTCTTACTTTAATTAGTAATTAATAATTCGATTTTATTCTAAATTTTAAATAATTTTAAAATTTATGATCAATTACTATCTTTTCAATGAATATATAGACTAATTCACCCAAAGAAAGAGGCATTCTGTACTACAATTTTAACGTTTCCTTGTCGTGCGACATCCGAAGGTAGGGAGGAAACTGCGCGATTCTAACCATTTTTATTTGTACAACTGAACAGCAATGACCATTGACCGATAGAGTTGAAGGGGAGAATGAGGCGCGTTTCAACGACGCTGGAGACTACATTTTCATCGTGCGATGCGTCTAATTTCATTATCAGAAAATATAATGGGCGCGCGATTCCTACGATTGTGACGTGATAATGCAACGTCGGACAGGTTATGCCAAGCTTATTCTAAGATTCCTCCCATACCAATGGAAATGTTTACGTATTGAAAAGGGTGTAAACTACTTATTCGATTACCCAATTTTTAGTGCATTTTTACTTTTGGTAAATTTTTATAATTTTATCACTTAATTTTCAGGGTGTTTTCTTGCTAGTCATAAAATCATTGAATCTTTAACGGCAATTAATTATATACGACTCATTATGTTCACATTTTCATTATAGTAATTCAATTTTTAATATGTCTTCATTTTAGTTAGTCACAAAATATCTTTTTAAAAGTATTAAACGAGGTAAAAAGTATTAATGATTAAAGTGAAAAAATGGTAAGAACTAGAATAACGCTTTAAAAGTTGTCAAAATGTACTTGTTTACCCTCCTGTCAATTTAATTATTTAAATTTCGAAAAATAAAAATAAATTACATAAGTTATTGAAATTTTTTTTATCTCTTGATAGTGTCAACCGGATTATTACTATAATATTAAATTTAATTATTTTCGTTTCTATCCTTTTTCATTTTAATTTTTAATTTTTTTATCCCAATCCTTTAAAAAAATATTTTTGAGTCACCAAAATAAAAATAATTTAAAAATTGGATGATCAAAATGAAAGCGTGAAGATAATATGAAGTATACAATTAACTACTACTAGAGATTAAATGATTAAATAGCTCATATAAAAACATTTTAAAAATTGAATGACATGATTGAAAGAAATTCATTTTAAATGACCACCGTCAAATTTGGGTTATCAACTAAGTAGTTTACCTAACATTGAAGCTTTATCATGATCATTGAAAGAGGAAGGAATACTAAAGAATGCGGTAGGCCCTGTCAGAACATTCGCTGTCTGCCTCCCGATGCGGGTTAATTATAAATCGCGCGACTCCTCTGTCTTTCAAGATAAATAAATCGCGCGATCCTTCTCGACTGCGAGTG
This sequence comes from Kokia cookei, assembly GCA_039519145.1. Classification (NCBI taxonomy): domain Eukaryota; kingdom Viridiplantae; phylum Streptophyta; class Magnoliopsida; order Malvales; family Malvaceae; genus Kokia; species Kokia cookei. The sequence continues at coordinate 29,550,429 of CM076910.1, read as the reverse complement.
CGACACAAACCTTACGTTATCTCGACTTAAGTGCCCCATATATCATCTATAAATAGACTGCCGAGATGAAAGAGACAACAGACTGAGGGAAATAAAGAGAAATGGAGGAAGGGAGCAGCACCAGTCCAGATAAGACGAAAAAATTGGTATTTTAAAATCCATGTCAAGAAAAACCCTTGTACTTATTGCTTCATTTTGTTTTGGTTTTGAGTATGTAATAATGATGTGAAATTTGGGGTGCTGACACAGGGTCAGGGAGGAAAACGAAAGGGGAAAAGAAAGGTAAGTACGAGGGAATTGAAAGCAGAGATGGCAATGATTTGTGAGGAACAAAACAGGCTGAGAGAAGGGCAAAAAGAAGTCCACCAGAAGTTGTTAAAAATTCAATCCAACTTCTCCTTAATGCGTGAACAAGGCATATACATATCCTCCTTAACACAGATGCTAATCAAGTCATTTTGATTAACATTAGATCAAGAGTTTCTGGGCATCCTCTCTAATAAAGAAAAATGTTAAGGCAGTGTGCATGTCTTTTGTAGCTTATGTTACAGGATGGTTCACTAACATAAAGCAATGGTTAGAGCTTTCTCCATCGATCTAAAATAATTTATAGTTAAATGTTTTGTGAAATTTTAAATGTAAATTTATGCATGGATTAATTTTTCCTTTTAATTCCAATCATTTATGAAAATTTTTTATTGGATAGAGATGAAACTAATATCAAATGTTATAAGGGTCAATTCATATTTAAATTTACAAATTTATAGTATTTTAAAGAATAAAAAACTTGGAGCCAATTAATGTTTAAATTTAGATATTTATAGTCTTTACTTAGTGTTGTTTAGAGATGAAGTTAATGAATCTTTCTCGAAGCAGAATTAAATATACGTGTTAGTAGTATCCATTGTGATTCATACTCTGAGCAAGAATCGAGCCATCGATCACTAGTTAAGATAGGAGAGATTTTTATTATCTCACTTAATTTTATAGTTAATTAACATTGTGCTTCATATTCTGAGCAAGAATTGAACCCTCGATCACTAGTTAAGATAAGAGAGACTATTACCATCTCACTTAACCTTATAGTTAATTCACATTGCGCATTTGACAGGCAGCTTTTGAAGATATTTTTTTCAAACTATGTACACAATAAAAACATACGGAAAATATTTTTTTTAAAACAATAAATATATTTTCAACCACATTTTCAAACTTTAATGTTTAAAATTAAAGTGTTTACGAGTTGTCTATGGTGCTTGTGTCTAACATCATTATCTCAAATGGTATCATATTCCGTGATATGATACAAGAAAATCTTTTCTATTTTCATAATTAGCACCAACCTTATAATATTTGAGTGTATAGTCCAAATAATCTGTAACTTTAATTATAAAAAATTATATAAATTTAACTTAGAGAAATATTTATGATAGGTTATATCTCTTTTTTATAATAAGTAAATTAAACAAAAATAATATAAAACTTATAATATATAACCTTTATAAATTGTCCAAACCTTTCATAACACTTTTTATAATCAATATAATTTTTTACTGTAACTTTTGAAAATCAGTTCTTATAACTTAGGATAAAAAAATACTATAATATTATCGATTGAGTCTTAGCTTTATTAGCATAGACATTGTTGTTAATACAGGAGGATGTGAGTTCGAGTACACTGAAGTACATTATCCTCTTATTTATGGGTTGAGGAATGACTATGATAGTTTTTGGCATGGTCTCAAAAAGAGCAAATATGGTCAAAAACATATAATTAGATTGTTAAAAAAAACTATAACATTTTTTTTTAGAAATAAGTATATTATTTTTGTAATATATAACATGGACACATAAATAAGTTATATTCATACTTCCTTACCATAAGTTTTTATAAATAAATATATTATTAAAAAATTTATTTTTTATAATATAAAAAAATTCATAATCATCTCAAGCACTTATACGTATTCATGTTTATAATATAATCTTTTATAACTTTTATAAAAAGATTATAAAAATTTTGATTTGACTATAATTACCTGCATAATTACTCTAATTATCATCTTTCCCTTAAGAATTGAGAGTGTAATTGAAATACTCTAATTACACTCAATTCAATAAAATCCATCAATTACCATGATTATTTAAACATGTCATCTTTATATAATTATAAACAATTATATCTAAGTTTAATTATTAAATGATTTTTCAAACACTATAAAAATTTTGTCTCCATTGATGATCAACAAAAAAACATATAAAGCTTTAAATATTAGTGGACTTGTTGTTTGTGTCGTACGGGTGGATTTAGAGGTCTACTTACCATTATTTTTTAAGTCATCTACGTGTGCATATATTCCTGACATCAACAAACACCGATAACTGTCTCATGACCAAGTGTTGGAATATTCCTAGACTTTAACCCTTTATCCAATTTTGTAATTATTATTTAATTACGTCATGATAAGGTTTAAATTTTCCACAAACACAAACATCAAAACAGAAGAAAAAAGAAAACATAAAATCAAAAAATTATAATATTGATATCATTGAAATGTATAACAATAAGGTTTAATTTTGTCATTATCGTTTCGATATCGGCTGGTTTTTTTTGGTGAATTCTCTTCTGTTCCAAACTAGAATCATACAATTTATGTTCTATTTTCTCATATTTGGACATATTTTAGTCAAATTTGATAAAGAAAATGTTGTTTATCCTAAAAAATTTGGGTTCAAGTATCTATGTGTGTACATTGTTAAAGGGTTAAGAAAATATAAATAGATATTACCATATAATCACACTTGTACATTAAAAAAATTAATTTTTTTATTTTTTATGTTAATCATTATTATTTTTTATAATTATATTAAAATAAATATAATTTATCCAACTTAATAATTTTGGAGTTAATATTATATATATTTATATGTCATATTTGCGCTATGTAATTGAAATATATTTGTATGTACATATAAGATATATTTTTTTATTAATAAACTAGAAACATAAATTCATATGTATTAGTAATAAGACAAAATAAATAAGTTTTGTGTGAGTTATTTCTAAATTTTTTGGCTTCAAATGTATTCGAATTGTTATTTAGATTCATTAGTTTGATACAGGGTTTACTTTTATTAATAAAAACTCACATATTCTTAAATATGTTATAACCTTACATTTATGGCTGTGCTACTAACCTATTTCCAAGCGTCTTCTGCAGGTGGATTATGGTTTCTTCTTCTTCCCTGCTATAGTTTCCACGCCTTATAGTAGGCCTCAAGTAATTCATCCAACGAAGTCTGCAACTCTTCCCTGATCTTTGCAACCCTACAAATCAAAATCTAATTAACACTCTAATCACTAAATCTTGTTCATGGTCATTAAAGTTAATGAGGTTAAAAAGAGATGTCTTCGTACCAGCAAATCTGGGCATTTCATTCCAATTCCAAACCCCATATCTCGTAATATAAGCAATCAGCTTCTGATCTTCATCACCACTCCATGTTCCTTTCTTTAGGTATGGTTGTCTCACCATCTTCCACACTGTTCTGTAACTTAATTCTTCAACTACTTATTGAATCTCTCAGTTCCATCCATTTATATTGATTGTAATTAAACAATGTTGCGAAGATTCTAATCATCCAATTCAAAGTCGACGCAGGTTAATTAGTGATTACGTTGGTTCCTAGAATTTGGCTTTTGTTTGAATTACCTTTGTGTAAACGAGTATCCATGGAAAAGACCTCAATGAGTTATTTTTTATTCCACCATAATAGCCTCTGATTGCTATGTTCACATTTCTACATCCAGAAACTACGAGACAATATCAGTAGAAGGCAAACATATTGCATGTATGTGTTAGAAAAAGAGTCGGGGGTTCTGTATCTTGTTGGAATATCTGACATGCACTGCACCAAATTTAAGTAAAAGAAAAAAATATTTAATTAATCTCAGTCTAATTTTGGGGGCTGTCATTAATCAAACATTTTTTATTAATACAAAAGATGAAGGTTGACATGGTCTAAAATTTGTACGACTTCTAGCATCCTATGATATGGAAATCATTGGAATCTAATTCAATAATTAGTTTAAACGTTGTGTGGTTAGTCAACTGCCTTGTAAGAACATCTCTAAAGGGTAATTGAAATTTTTCTAGAAACCAAGGTTTGTAGAATGTAAGAAACTTTTTAAGTTCACACCCAAACCGTCGTGAAGACAGTGAAATTTGAAATTAACTATTTAGAATTCAAGGATTTCTTTTATATATTAATATTTATTTTTATAATCTCATTAATGAGATTAGATATTTTAGCAGAAAGAATAAAATCAATGATAAAATATGAATTTGGATTCAATCGTAATGGTGGCGGTGAGATAGATTATAATGAAAAAAAATTGACAATTAAAAACATTAGAATAATATTTGTGTATAATAAAAGTTACAACATATTTGTAAATTTAATAAATCATTAAAAATTTTATAATTACTAAAATATAGCTATATTATTGTAATATATTTAGTTAACTATTTGTTATATTAAATAAAATATTGAAAACCTTTAAATCAAATTAATTAAAAAAATAAATAATAAATAATAAATAGTCTAAAAACTTTTAATGTAATTTTTTTTAAATTGTTGAGATTTGATAAGATACAAACATTGAATTAATAAATTTATTTAAAATTTTAAATTAAAAAAAGGGTAAATATATGACAACACACAAATAAAAGGAAAGGACAATTAAGAATACATGGGTATAAATGGTAAAAAAGTATTTTAGGTTATAATTATTAATACAGAATAGAGAAAAATACTAAAATTATATATGAACTTTGATATAATTTAAAATGTTATATATATATATATATATATATCAATTTAAATTTGGTGCATTTGTATACATCAAACTTTAATTTTAGTTTAATTTTCATATTTACTAATCCTTTTATTTTTTTATTTTTTTGGGGTAATAAAAAACTGGAAATTACATCAACTCAAAAGAAAGTTATCATAATCTAAAACCCATTGGCGTATTCCCAATACTTCAGTGGGAGGAGTGTCCAAAATTTGTAAGCTTGATTTCCACGAAAGGCCAAGTTTGGCCATGTGATCCGCAACTGCATTGTCATCTCTTGCAATATGACAAATGCGCCAAAAGCCTTCTGAATGTAATAGTGTTTGCACTCTTCTAAGGATTGTAATCCCAAAATCATCTATTGCGGTTTCGTTTAAAGCCATTCCAACTTCAAGATTATCAATGTATATTATCCCCTTTTTGTATCCTCTTCCAAGCATAATAAGAAGGCCATTCAAAAGGCCCCAAAGTTCAGCTACAAAGGGAGAACACGTACCCAGGAAGTGGTTAAAACCCAAGATCCAGTTGTCGTCCACATCTCGTGCTACTCCTCCAACTGCAGCTTTCCCAGTGTTTCTTTCAACGGTGCCATCGATAAACAAATAAAGACACTATTCATCATCAGTCAATTTGGGATGTGGTTTGAAGGAATGAACCGTTGTACGATTCAAGCTAGTCATATATTGCCGAGCCCAGCTTAAGGAAGTCTTAATAACCTCAGTAGCTAGCCAAGCGATGTTTTGGAAAATAAAAAGGTTTCGATTCTTCCAAATCCGCCAAACTACGAACCCAAAAGCAATAGCCTAAGAAGTTCCATGATCCTGCAAAGGTATATTACAATTCAAATTAGAGGAGAGCCAAACATGAAAAGGGTTAGAGAAGAACCTGCTCTGTAGATCATTTGGGACTATAAGGGCCCACACTTCTTAAGCGGCCACACAGTCACGTAGAACATGAACGATGTCTTCTTCAACATGGCCACATAGAGCACAAGCTAAACAACTACCCATTCCTCGCTTGGTACAGTTCAAGTTTGTAAGCAATCTCTTTTTGTAAGAAAGCCAAAGGAAAAATCGGACTCTCTGAGGCCCTTTGTACTTTCATATGTTCCCCCAATACGACACTTTAAGATCCCAAGCGTCTTGCTTAAGGGCCCAATAAGCACCTCGGACAGAGAAACGCCAAGAAGAAGATGGCATCTAAATAACTCTATCCATGCCTGCACTAGGATTAGGGGGAGGGATACTAAGAATGCGAAATATCACATCCTCAGGCAACCAAAGACGAAAAAGTTCTAAATTCCAAGTACCGTCCTCCAAAATCATATCCTTTAACTGGCAATCTAAATCAAGATTAGCAGATGCGAGAATATCATTAATTAAAGGGCCCAAACTTGGTATCCAATGATCTTTCCAGCAGCGAATTACGGTCCCATTATCCATTGACCACGCTAACTGATCTTTAAGGAATGGCCAAACCTTTGAGAGAGAACGCCACAAATGGGAGCATTAGCTTCTCGAAATTAAATTAGGGATCTTTTCCTTCCAACCATACTTTGATCTAAGGACTCTAACCCAAAGAGCTTCATCCTTAGTAACGAGATTAAACTCAATCTTCTTCAAGAACGAATTATTCTGATCATGTAAATGGCAAAAGCCAAGACCACCACGAGATCTAAGTTGGCACATGTTGTCCCACCCAACCAAAGCAAGCTTTTTATGTCCACTACTTGATCCCTAAATGAATTATCTCGCAATGCACTCAATTTCGTCACAAACGCCTTTAGGGATAGCTATAGACTGCGTAAAATAGTTAGGAATAGCAAGGAGAATAGATTGGGTTAAAGTGATTCTACCAGTTACTGATAATTCCTTACTTCGTAGTTCTGAAGCTTGCGACGGACCTTCTCAACGATGAACCTCAGAGTGCTTTTCATTACACGCTCATGGAGGAGAGGTACCCCTAGTACACACTAAGGTTCTGGATTATTTGAAAACCGAAAAGATGGCTAATCTGAGTGCAAATTTCGTCCTCAGTCCCTTTGGAGAAGTAGATATTACTTTTCTTCATGCTGATTCTATGCCTAGAGAAATCGCAGAACTGGTTCAAAATTCCTTGTAAAAGATGAGCATGCTTCATGTCTGCTTTACTAAAGATAACAAGATCATCTGCAAAGAAAAGTTGAGATAAGGCAGATCTTCTACGAGAAAGATGACTAGACACCACTCACCCTCACCAATTTTGGCATGAATAATATGCCCTAACCACTCCGTACAAAGAACTAAAAGGTAAGGTGATAGGGGACATCCCTGTCTAATTCCACAAGAAGGCTTGGATTGTTGAGAAGGGACACCATTCCAAAAGATCTGCATAGTCGAAGACGATATAGCCTTCATAGTCGAAGATGATATAACCTACAACACGAAGCGAGGCCCCAACAAAATCCCAGCTTACTCTGTTGTAAGCCTTCTCCAAGTCTAACTTTATCGCCATCTATTTGTTACCTTTCATCTTTGATCTCATGCTGTGGATGACTTCTTGAGCAATAATTGTTTGAAACAGCAGTGCCAGATGATTTGGTATCTTTTTCAATTATTTAATAATGTTTCAACGATTCTTTTCATAATATTGGTGCACAATTTTGATAATTTTTTTAACTTATAACTCGAACCTCAAACTCCGAATCTTAAACTCGAACTTGAACCTTGGATTCGAATCTTGAACCCTAAATCGAACCTCAAACCAAAACCTTAAACCTTGAGAACAAAACGGCAAAACCTTGAACTTCAAACCCGAACCTAAACCAAAAAGTCTTGAACCGCAGATCAAAGTTTGGGTTTAAGATTTGGATTCGAGGTTTAAAGTTCGGGTTTGTAATTTAAGTTAAAAAATATCAAAATTATGTATATTACTAAACTTATATAATTAAATAATTAGAGTGGAATACAGGATGACATGAAGCTCTTGTTTCATACCATCTTTTCTCTACTGTGATTGGTTTTTAATATTCTACTTCACAGCTATGGGTGCAATTTTAGCAATATAGAAGAAATAAAAACTGAAGTCTGCACTCGTCTTTTCCTCGAGTTTTGTTTCATTCAGTTTCATGCCAGATTCTTGTATGAGGGGCCAACGCCATTTTTCTTTTATGTTATTTTATCTTTCTTTCTTTTTTTTTCATTCTCTTTTGCTTCTCCCTCTGTTTTTTTCCTTTCTTCATTTCTTTTAACATAATTTTTCTATACTTTTCATTTGTTAAAACTAGTCTACAAGTTTACCTCACTCGAAAAAATTAAATTGTTCAAAAAATTAAAAGTATAGGAAATAGTTTTAACAAATGAAAAAAATAGAAAAACTACGTTAAAAAAATAAAGAAGAGAAGAAAATAGAGGGAGCAGCAAAAGAGAATGGAAACTAAAGAAAAAAAAAAGAGTAAAGTTAAAATAACATAAAAGGAAAAAATTAAATTGCTCAAAATAAAAAAAATATGGGACCAATTGTATAAATTAACCTAAAATTTTTGTTTAAAATGATGATTTAACGTGTCACGTCAGCTTACTGTTACACCATTAACGACAACTAACGGCTCAATGACTAAAATGTTACAACGCGATAACATAAGTGACTAAAACGTAACATTTCAAACATAAGTGATTAAAATGTAACCTGAGTTAAACAAAAGTAACTATTTTGATAATTTATTTTAAAATTTTATAAATTATAAATGAACTTAAATGAAATTTATTTTTATTTTAGGGGATCAGGCCCTTGCTTGACCCTTAGGTTCAACACTAATTCTGATGAACACTAAATTCAACAAGCAAATCCTTTTTCAAGTCACCCAACTTTCACTTTTGATTTTAATCTTTTTTATCACATTTATTAATTTATTTTCACTTAAGTTAGTTGAGATGGTAAGCAATTTTCTTACTTTAATTAGTAATTAATAATTCGATTTTATTCTAAATTTTAAATAATTTTAAAATTTATGATCAATTACTATATTTTCAATGAATATATAGACTAATTCACCCAAAGAAAGAGGCATTCTGTACTACAATTTTAACGTTTCCTTGTCGTGCGACATCCGAAGGTAGGGAGGAAACTGCGCGATTCTAACCATTTTTATTTGTACAACTGAACAGCAATGACCATTGACCGATAGAGTTGAAGGGGAGAATGAGGCGCGTTTCAATGACGCTGGAGACTACATTTTCATCGTGCGATGCGCCTAATTTCATTATCAGAAAATATAATGGGCGCGCGATTCCTACGATTGTGACGTGATAATGCAACGTCGGACAGGTTATGCCAAGCTTATTGTAAGATTCCTCCCATACCAATGGAAATGTTTACGTATTGAAAAGGGTGTAAACTACTTATTCGATTACCCAATTTTTAGTGCATTTTTACTTTTGGTAAATTTTTATAATTTTATCGCTTAATTTTCAGGGTGCTTTCTTGCTAGTCATAAAATCATTGAATCTTTAACGGCAATTAATTATATACGATTCATTATGTTCACATTTTCATTTTAGTAATTCAATTTTTAATATGTTCTCATTTTAGTTATTCACAAAATATCTTTTTAAAAGTATTAAACGAGGTAAAAAGTATTAAGGATTAAAGTGAAAAAATGGTAAGAACTAGAATAACGCTTTAAAAGTTATCAAAATGTACTTGTTTACCATCCTGTCAATTTAATTATTTAAATTTCGAAAAATAAAAATAAATTACATAAGTTATTGAAATTTTTTTTATCTCTTGATAGTGTCAACCGGATTATTACTATAATATTAAATTTAATTATTTTCGTTTCTATCCTTTTTCATTTTAATTTTTAATTTTTTTTATCCCAATCCTTTAAAAAAATATTTTTGAGTCACCAAAATAAAAATAATTTAAAAATTGGATGATCAAAATGAAAGCGTGAAGATAATATGAAGTATACAATTAACTACTACTAGAGATTAAATGATTAAATAGCTCATATAAAAACATTTTAAAAATTGAATGACATGATTGAAAGAAATTCATTTTAAATGACCACCGTCAAATTTGGGTTATCAACTAAGTAGTTTACCTAACATTGAAGCTTTATCATGATCATTGAAAGAGGAAGGAATACTAAAGAATGCGGTAGGCCCTGTCAGAACATTCGCTGTCTGCCTCCCGATGCGGGTTAATTATAAATCGCGCGACTCCTCTGTCTTTCAAGATAAATAAATCGCGCGATCCTTCTCGACTGCGAGTGCGACACAAACCTTACGTTATCTCGACTTAAGTGCCCCATATATCATCTATAAATAGACTGCCGAGATGAAAGAGACAACAGACTGAGGGAAATAAAGAGAAATGGAGGAAGGGAGCAGCACCAGTCCAGATAAGACGAAAAAATTGGTATTTTAAAATCCATGTCAAGAAAAACCCTTGTACTTATTGCTTCATTTTGTTTTGGTTTTGAGTATGTAATAATGATGTGAAATTTGGGGTGCTGACACAGGGTCAGGGAGGAAAACGAAAGGGGAAAAGAAAGGTAAGTACGAGGGAATTGAAAGCAGAGATGGCAATGATTTGTGAGGAACAAAACAGGCTGAGAGAAGGGCAAAAAGAAGTCCACCAGAAGTTGTTAAAAATTCAATCCAACTTCTCCTTAATGCGTGAACAAGGAAACTCTGCTTTGTTTTTTCAGTAGTCTATCGTTTTCACCTTTGCTTTTAAGTTCAGTTTACAGTAATGGATTTGGATCCGGTGATTATACGTTTCAGACTGTATTATGCTGCATTTTTTTTTCGTGTTATGATTCCCATTTGGTTATTCTTATATGATTTCATATTACCCAAATCTACGACATATTTGACATCCAACAATTAGCATAGTCCAAGAAAATTTATAAATAAACAAAAACCCTTAATAAATTAAAATTTAAAGTCGGGTGATTGTTTCGACTTAAATTCAAAATCTTTGTTATAAAATAATAATAAAGTAAAGAACACAAGAATATTAGATGAAAATAAAGGAAGATTTCTATTGTATTTCTCTTTTTTTTTCATCAACATTACAAGTAGTACACTCCTATATATATAGGGAGATTAAATTTTTTATTTTCTAATATATAAATAGAAAAATAGGTTAAAAAATGAAAGACGAAGAGTTAAAGAAGATGAAAGGTGAAAAATTGATTATAATAAACAGTACTCGCCCATAGATGTTGATTATATAAAATGATATGTCTCATGAAAAACTTTTCTAAAAAAAATCCTGTCCGATGAAAAACTAATGAAAAAAGAAATATAATCTTTTAATGCACAGTACTCACAGTCTTCAATTATTATTTTTTTTTAGAATTTCGGAGGTGGAGTCCCTTACCTACCCTTTGCTCTATGGGTCAGAGGTGATTTGGTGGTATTAACCAACTTTTTGTATCGGTTGGTTTTGCGTAGATAATGACCAAGCAAACGTAATATGTTTTCACTTTTCATTTGCTCAAACAATGATTTTATTTTTAAATGAAACACTAATTTAATACAAAATGTCAAAAAAAAATTTACATGAATAATTATTTTTAAAAAATTATGGGAATAATTCAAAACGCTCCAGCTGAAAGTATTTTCTGTCAAATCAACCGAAAAAGTTTTCAGCTGAAAAGCTTTCAACTAGGAGCATTTTCTATTTGATCTTTTTTAGGGTTAGGGTTTTTAAAGTAAGATTTTGATTTTTAAGATTAAGGTTTAGGGTTTTTAAAGTAGTATTATTTGGAAGGGTTTAGGGTATTTTTATTTTATTTAAGTTTATTATATATTATTTATTTTTAATAATTTTTTGAGATGTTAAATAATAATTATTTAATCCAGAATTTAAAAACATTGTATTTACACCAATTGTATATTCAAATTGGAAAATTCAATTCGATTCAAAATTGAAACTCGGACTATTCGACAGGGATGAAATATTAGTTATTAATTTTTTTGTTTTTTTAATCTTAGTTTGATTAAAATTTTCAGTAAATTATTTATTCCATTGCATTATTTTCGAATAGATAGGTTCAGACATTTTTGCCATACAATACAAATCAATAAATTATACGCCTTTCTTTCATTGTTCACATACACTCCTGATTTAATAATATGAAATGATACCAAAAGCCAACTCTAATAAAAAAACGATATTTATTTAAAAACATAAGAATGTACAACATTGATACAAAAAAAAACGTTTGATATTTATTGAAATGTTAACATGAGAAGTACAATAATAAAGTAAATCAATTCAATCCCATGTCAGAATGTGTGCATCGGGGTGGTCGACGGTTGCGAGCCGAATTCTTTCTTGGTTCAACCACTGGTACAAGTTGTGGTCTCGACCTCTCATCATCTTCGCTTTCGTTCGTAGTTGATTGCGATCGGTTGCTCCTCGATTGTCATCGCGCATCCTCTGATCTGAAATAAATAATTCATCGAAAAATCGAATCAAACTAAGATTAAAAAAAGCGAAAAAAAATTAATAAAAAATATTTAATTCCCGCGAGTAGTTTGAGTTTCGATTATGAACCAAATTGGATTTTCCAATTTGAATAAATGATTAGTGAAAATACAATTTTTTTAAATTTCGAATTAACTAATTACTATTTAACATCTCAAAAAAAATAATGAAAAATAAATAATATATAATAAACTTAAAAAGTAAAAAAAAAAATTCTAAACCCATAAAATCCAAATAACCCTACTTTACAAACCTAAAACCCTAACCTTAAAAACCAAAACCCTACTTTTTTTTTTAAAAAAACCCTAAGCCTAAAAAAATCAAGAAGAAAACGCTTTCAATTGAAAGTTTACTATTATTATTATTATTTTTTTTTTTGCAAATCAACAAAAATTGACCTATTCACATAATCTTTATTTTTTATTTTTGGCATTTTTAAATAAATTAATCCACATACTCTATTAAAAAGAAAATAAGTTTTGCAAGTTTATAACAATTTTTTCATCATAATTATTTGTTTTTGTCAATTCTACAACAACTTAACCATTAACTTCTGCCTCATGTTTTTTTTTTCTAAGCCAAGCATTTAAATATCAGGCATCATTTTGTGGCTTCTCATTTATTTTTCATGAAAAGCTTTTATGATAAGAGTTTTACTCATTATTGTCGACAGTATATACTTTAACTTTTATAAAAGAATTAGGTTAGGTTGTAGTCAGTGATCAATCAAGTTGAGGGAAAATGTTTAAGTTAAATAAATTGACGTGTCCTATTTTATCATCTTAACTTAATTTGAAATTTTTTTAAATTGAGTAAAATTGAACAAGTTAACAAAATTAAATAGACCATACTAAAATCTTTATTGACAATATGACTAAATTCCAAATTAAAGAACATAAATATCATATATATTTGAAAGCTCCTTTAAAACAAAACAAAAAAACACACAAAATAATTAGTATGATAAACTTAATTTTTTATAATTTATAAAATTTTAAATTAATTCTTTAAAGATTATAAAGATTTGAGCTATTAAAATGGCGAAATTGTATTTTTATTATTGCAAAAATATTTTTTAGGCTTTGCATGGTAGAGTAGAAAGAAATTGAGATGATGAAAAATTGAAGGGGTAGAAAACTAAAAGGATGAAAAACATAAATATTCTTTCCATAAGTGTGCTCGGTAGGAATGATGGAAAAATTGAAAGAAAAAATAATTTTCTTTCCCTTTATTACTTGTTAGAGTTGAAAATGGAATGAAAGAAAATAAAACATTTAAAAAAATACATCATTCTGAATTAATTTATACTTCTCTCTCATTTCCACTCCTCCAATTTTCCTTCCTCTCACTTTCTTCCCGATAAAAGATACTCAAACTTAATTTTATTTCCACTCTTTCACTCCCTTCTCCCAATCTCTCCATTTTTCTATCCAATCAAACGCACTTTTATCTCTCTTAAAAATTAAAAATTTAATTAAGCAGCCTTTTAGCTGTTATCAAATGGAAAGATTGTATTTATTTTAGCTTAAAAAAATAATTATTCAATTAAAATCAATTAGCACAAAATTTTTAGATTTGGCATTCCAAATTTTTCAATTTTATTTCGGTCCCCAAACATAATATTTTTAGCCTTTTTTTCTTGCTTATAATCAAAGGGGTGATAGTGATTTAATTCGGATCGATGTTTTGAAAAAAAAATATAATTATTTTATAAAATTATGATTTTTCAAAAATCGAACCAAAACTGAACCAAATTAAATCAAATCAAATCGAGAACTACAATTACAATAATTTTTTATTTTTCAATTTTCTTGCTAATGGATAAAGTGGTAAAAGATTTTTTTTTTTCATATATGAATATACCAATTATTTATCGAAATAGATTACGGTTGGAACCTTGCCGACTTTTTTTTTTTTTTTTTCATTTTTCTTCCAACTTCATGCATACGTTGGTGAGTAAACTGTGATTGGTGTTTTGCGAATGATCCATGTATACTCGATGAGAAGGAACGCAATTTACGAATCCCAACAATTTTTGCTGCCTGCCTCCATTATGTCTGAAGAAGGAGTCGCCCCCCTAGCTTTTGCATCTTACACCCTCCAACTTCATTATTGGTCCAAACTCCTCCTCTTCCACCATCACCATTATTCAACATACCATTTCCAAACTTCTTATCTAATACTACTCTCAATCCTTTCCTTTGCCTCTTTCCTCGTCGTCGCCTCAGGCCGTTGACCCAAGCTTAAAATCACTACCCTTTGTCTCTTCTTCACTGAAAAAATGAATCGTTTACCACCCTTTTTAACATAAAATCTTCACTTCATAAATCCCTTAAAACGACCTCCATCTTAACATTCACCAAATGTCACCACCCACAATCCAAAACACGACCTTTTTTGTTGTTGTGTCAACAAATAGTTGAGACTGCAAAAAAGCCTTTGTTTAGGCGGCTGTAAAAATGAATGCTTTGAAGAACATTGGGGCATGTAGTTTGAGTGGGGGGCTTTTGTAAGAGTAGATACGTTATATTTCACTTACCGTGATGAGATAAAATTGTTTGAAACAGCAGTGCCAGATGATTCGGTATCTTTTTCAATTATTTAATAATATTTCAACGATTCTTTTCATAATATTGGTGCACAATTTTGATAATTTTTTTAACTTATAACTCGAACCCCAAACTCCGAATCTTAAACTCGAACTTGAACCTTGGATTCGAATCTTGAACCCTAAATCGAACCTCAAACCAAAACTTTAAACCTTGAGAACAAAACGGTAAAACCTTGAACTTCGAACCCGAACCCAAACCAAAAGGTCTTGAGCCGCAGATCAAAGTTTGGGTTTAAGATTCGAATTCGAGGTTTAAAGTTCGGGTTTGTAATTTAAGTTAAAAAATATCAAAATTATGTATATTACTAAACTCATATAATTAAATAATTAGAGTGGAATACAGGATGACATGAAGCTCTTGTTCCATACCATCTTTTCTCTACTGTGATTGGTTTTTAATATTCTACTTCACAGCTATGGGTGCAATTTTAGCAATATAGAAGAAATAAAAACTGAAGTCTGCACTCGTCTTTTCCTCGAGTTTTGTTTCACTCAGTTTCATGCCAGATTCTTGTATGAGGGGCCAACGCCATTTTCTTCTTCCGTAAAAAATAACAGAAGCAGACACAAATCACCCACGACTGCATGCGTGAAACTGAAAAAAAAAAGATGCACTTCAAAGTCGGCAGCCGACATTACTTTGTTATATTTTTGTGTATTTGATATACGTGGAAAAAAAGAAAACAAAAGCAGCTCTCAATGACGTGACAAAGCAAGGAGGGACAGGTCATGGCAAGCTTATTTTAAGTAAGTAATTTCCTCCCATTTGAATGTAACACAACCTGTATTCTTCATTGAAAAAAAAAAGATGCACTTCAAAGTCGGCAGCCGACATTACTTTGTTATATTTTTGTGTATTTGATATACGTGGAAAAAAAGAAAACAAAAGCAGCTCTCAATGATGTGACAAAGCAAGGAGGGACAGGTCATGGCAAGCTTATTTTAAGTAAGTAATTTCCTCCCATTTGAATGTAACACAACCTGTATTCTTCATTGAAAAAGGAAGAATATTATTAAAGTAAGCGCGAGGCCCAATCAAGACTTTTCCCCCCTCTGCCTCGGAGATGCTATTAAATCATGTATCGCGCCAGTCTCGTTCGATAAGAAGGGAAGAAAATCACGAGTTCCGTCTCGACTGCAAGTGCGACGAAACCATACATGCACATTTTGATGAGATTAATAACTGTAGTAATTGTAAGATTGATTATTATAGTGGTTGTTGGATGACTGGATGAGGCCTTGGAAATTTCAAACAATGCTAACTGAAATTGACAGAGGGTCTATAAGAGTCGGTAAAGTTACTTTCTCTAAGGTGGAAAGAGGAGGAAATGGGATGGCATTTGCATTAGCTGTTGCTGGTATTAAAAGATCAGAGTTTTTCAAAGCTTAGTGGCGAATTTACCTTATTTCAGGGACTTTGTCTGTTGCGAAGGATTGTATGCTTGTGGGATAGGTGATGCTGTTGTCTTCGGTTTCAGGCTCTGCTGCTTGTTGTAGCACTGTTCTGTTTCTCTACTGGCATGGTTAGACTTTGTCTTAATTTGAATGAGCTAAAAAAAAAAAAAATGTTAAAGTGAGAATTATATGTGAAAGGGGTTGTAGATTGCATGCGAGTGTGGAGGAATTTTTATTTTAGACAAACATGTTTGTGAAATAAAAAGTTAGTAGCTTCAATGGAATTACAATTTCAGTGGGTGGTTTTATCCAAAGGAAAACTTGTGAATGTTGACACCTACCACTGAACTATCAATACTACATGCCATCACCGCCACTTCACGTTTTCTTCTCTTGCATGGGTTCCCAATGTTACAAGCAAATGGATATGCATCATTGTTTTGCCTTTCCTTCTTTATTTTGCCACCTTTACATATACATATCTACAATTCCAATTAATTATCCCATGCACTCACGCTTTTCCCCCGCCTCCCTCATTAGATTATATTACACAACTGACAAATCTAAAAAAAAAAAATTTGGAGTTTTGAAATTATTATATATTTTTACGGTATTAAAAATTTAATTTCACTATTTTAATAAATTATATTTTTATAATATTCAAAAGATTAAATCAAGTTTTTATCATTTTTAGGAGGTTAAAGTACAATTTCATCATTACTAATTTAAAATTTCATAAATTATAAAGGGGAATTTAAATGGAAAATTTTTCATTTTAGAGGGAACGGACCCCTACCCGCCTTTATCTTCACCACTAATTCGATTTAACACTTAATTCAATGAGAAAATCCCTTTTCAAGTCTTTTAATTTAATCTTTTTTATCACCCTTAAAAATTTATTTTTCACTTGAATTAGTTAAGATGACAAAGATTTTTTTACTTTAATCAATAACTGAGGATTCAATCTTTATTCTAAATATAAAATAATTTTAAAATTCATGATAAATTTCTTTCTTTTCAATAGACTTATAAAATACAAAATAAAATAATTACTAAACTCGTTTCACCGGGAGAAAGAGGCGCTTTTCAATTGGGTTGTGCTACAATTTTGACGTTTCCTTGTCGTGCGACATGCGAAGGTTCAATATCAAAAAAGAAAAAGAAGGGGAGGAAACTGCGCGATTCTTACCATTTTTATTTGTATAACAGATTAGCGATGACCATTGACTGATAGAGTTGAAGGGGAGAATGAGGCGCGTTTCAACTACGCTGGAGACTACATTTTCATCGTGGGATGCGCCTAATTTCATTCTCAGAAGAGATACTGGGCGCGCCATTCCTCGATCGACACAGGACCTCACTCTCTTTATACTCAAGTTCAAGGAAACTCCTCCTCCTTCAAATGACGTAAGAAATTCAATTATTATCCACGTTATTGTTTGTTCCCGCCTCCAAATAAAGAATGCTATTCTACCCACTTTCTTCAAAAACAAAATTATTTTAAAATAAATATCATATTTTAACAAAAAAATATAAGTTTTTGGTAATTTCAACGATATAATTTATTATTTTTAAGTAGAATATAATATAAAGAAAAATAAAACAACTATGCAAACATCTCGAAATTTATATAAATTATAAATATATCCATAATATAACTTGGTATTAAATTTTATAACAAATATTTCAATATTTTATTTTGAAATTGAAAATATCAAGAGGAGGATGTATTTCAGCGTAAAATCGCCGGCGATGATGCTCCTATCGAATCTCCGATCCAAAGCCGAGGAAGAAGAGCCATGAAAGCCAAAAAAAAGGAAAAACAATAGAGAAGAGGGAACAACGCCGATGAAAGTGGGCTGAATGTTAAAAATAAAAATGTATGTGTATTTCTAATGTATAAAACGTCGGTTAGGATTTTGGCGCTATACCTTCTTCAGATTGTCCGACTCTTCTTCTCTAGTCTTCAGCGTTTCAATATTCTATCTGTTGCAGTTAAGCCGGAAGAAACCAAAATTCTTCAGATTTTTTTTTTTTTTTGGAGAACTTTCGAAGACATATATTTAGTTCTTTATAAATTGTTATGGATAGAAATCCTTCTTCTTATGATGATTTAAATTTTGAATTTTCCAGTTGAGACTTAATTAGTACTGTTGATGCCCCGCCGTACGAGGTGCCGACGCAGAAGAAGATGAATGAAATAACAGAAAGACAGAAAGTAAGAAAATGGTTATTTATAAATGAGTAAGATAAGGAGTGTTATTTAGTGGCCCAAGAACCATGGGAATGGATAATAAACTTGGTGAAGAAGGCACAAGAGGAAGGCTCACTCCTTCGCACTTATAGAAAAAGACTTAAGGATTAAGGATGTCCAACTCTCACGCACTTCTGGAAGTTAAATCTTGGTGTGAATTGCAGGGAATCCCTTATACTATTATATAAAATCATTATTAGGTGGGTAAATTTTGAATCGGTTCGAAAAAAAAAATTAATCGAATTGAATTATTTAAATTATTCGAGTCAATTGAATAATTCGATTCGAGTCGAGTTAAATTTTACAATTCAAATAACAGATTTTTGGTTCCTATTAATTTTGAAAACAAATAAATTGGTCTTTCTCTCAATAAATATTACAAAATAATTCAAAATAATTTTTAAATTTAAAATATTTATAAAAAATTTAAAATTTATTTTTTTTTAAAAAACCATAAAAATTCTAAAATAATTATTTCGAGACCTAATTAATGATCAAATTAATCATACTCAAGTATCTTCTTTTTTTTTTTGAAAATTTTTTCAAATATATATGGTTTCAACATTATTTGTTACAACATGGAATCGGTTATAGTGTAATTATATTTTTATTTGACATGTTTAATTTTTTAATTTAATTCGAAAAATTTCACTCGATTTTATTTTAAAAAAATTAAATTGAATTAAAATGATAAAATAGGACTCGTAAACTAAATTAACTCGATTTTTTTCACTCAATCAATTTTCATTCGATCCAACGATGACCCTTAATCATGATATTATAAAATTTCATGCACCTTTAAACTATCACATGATTAAAAGAAATATAATATTGATGAATTTTTTAATGGGTTACGTAAAGCTATAAGTAAATCAATCGTATGTTATTATTTTTTTTAGATTATCAGAAACTTACGACATAATTTGATATAAATTATTAAATTACAAAAAATGAAACAACTTGTACTAAAATGAAGTTTAAACATGATCTCTTATGTATATTTTCTGTTTTGTTGCATTAAATAATGGGGAAACCTCTTATCTATAATCTTAACTATATAAAAACAACATACATAAATCTATTTCGGAATTTCTTTAAAAAGATTATAATTTAGCATTTTTATATACTTTTAAGATTTATTAATAATTTTATTTTTTGAATTCATATATGTTTTTGTAATCTTTTAGAAAATTTAATGTGTATTTATTTTAATTTATTATTCGAATTGATTTAAATGATTCGAAAAATGGATTGTTATTAATAAAAATCCAAATTTGTGTAGAAAATTGAGGTTTACTTTTGGCGTGATTCGATCGTGAGAAAGCAGAAAAGAAAATGGAGGAATCGCGCTACTCTTGCGATTGTATTAAAGAGAGGACCCCACAATCTGGATTCTGGAGCCGTTAGATATAATTTGTTAGAGAAGTTGGAGGAAACGTGGTTTTGAGAAAAGCATACCAATTTCATTCTTTTTTATGAAGTTTTTTTTCACTTTTTTTGGTAGGAAAAGTTTTTTTAACTTTAATACATATCAGCTATCATTTTCACATTACTTTTTACCTTAAATAGTATGACATAATTTCGGAAAAATTTTCATTTTAGATTCTTTCGTATTTTATAAAATTTTAAATTAATAATAGTAAAATTATACTTCTGTCTTTTTAAAAATTATAATTTTTTTATATAAATTATAAATATGTAGATTATTAAAATGATGAAATTACAATTTTACTATCGTAAAAATATATAATTTAATTCCGGTCAAAAAACCTATCAGGCTTCACCCCTGCCCTTTCTTGTTTCCTTAATGTTATAAACGAGCCTTGGATTTCTTGAATAAATGAATATTGCATATTTAGGCTTTGCTTGGTAGAATAAAAAAAAAAATTGGGATGATGAAAAAATATAATTTTTTCTTTTCATATATGTGCTTGATAGAAAGGATGAAATAAAATAAAAAAAAAAACTTGAAAGAAAATAAAACATTTTAAAAAATACAATATTTTAAATTAACTTACACTTTTCCCTCATTCTCAGTTCTCTCATTATCTCAATTTGAAAATAATTATCCCTAATATTTTCTTTCCTCTCAATGTACTTCCCAATAGAGCGTACTCAAAATTAATTTTATTTCCACTTTTTCACTCTCTTCTTCCGTTCCTCTACTTTTCCATCAAACTCAACACACTTTTATCTCTCTTAAAAATTAAAAATTTAATTAAACCTTTTAACTTTTATCAAATGAAAATATTTTATTGTTTTAGCTTAAAAAAATCATTTAGCACAAAATTTTTGGATTTTACCTTCCAAAATTTTCAATTTTATTTCAGTTTCCCAAACATTAAATTCTTAGCTTTTTTTTTTTTTTTTTTGCTTATACTCATTGATTATAAAGGGTGATAATGGTTTTATTCGAATCCGTTTTTGAAAAAAAAATGTGATTATTTTATAAAATTATTATTTTTAAAAAATTTGATCAAAATTGAACTAATATCAAAGGTAATCAAATCGAATTAAGTTACCCCACCAATTTGGATTGAGTCAATTAAGTGATTGTTAAATTTTTTTAAAACATATTTTTATATAATACTTTAAAATTTTCCCAGTAATTTAAGTTTAACTATTTATTTTTATATTATAAAAAATAAAATTAATTACAAATCAAATAAAAGCAAACCAGATATATTTAAATAATAATAATTATCACAAAAATAATAATAACAATAATTACATCAAAACTAAACCAAATTAAATCCAATCGAGTAATACAATTAAATTTGATTTTGATTGTTCAATTTTCTTGCTAATGGATGAAGTGGTAAAATATATATTTTTCATATATGAATTTACCAATTATTTATCGAAATAGAAAAGCATCTACTGTGCAAAGTTAAAGTTGGAACCTTGCTGACTTTTTTTTTTTTTCAATTTCTTCCAATTTCATGCCTGGGTTGGTGAGTAAATTGTGATTGGTGTTTTGCGAATAGTCCATGTCTGCTCGATGCAATTTACGAATCCCAACAATCTTTGCTGCCTCCATCATGTCTGAAGGAGGAGTCGCCCCCCTAGCTTTTGTCTCCTTCATAACATCTTCCACCCCTCAACTTCATTATCGGTCCAAACTCCTCTTCCACCATCTCCATTATTCAACTTACCATTTCCGAACTTCTTTCCTAATACTACTCTCACTCCTTTCCTCGTCGCCGCGTCAGGCCGTTGAGCCAAGCTTAAAACCACTACTCTCTGTCTCTTCTTCACTGAAAAAACGAATCTTTTACCACCTTTTTTAACATAAAATCTTCACTTCATAAATTCCTTAAAACGACATTCTTCTTAACATTCACCAAATGTCACCACCGGACATTTTTTTGTTGTTGTGTCGACAATGGTTGAAACTGCGAAAAAGACTTCGTTGAGGCGGCTATAAAAATGAATGCTTTGAAGAACATTGGCGCATGTAGTTTGAGTGGTGGGCTTTTGTAAGAGTAGATACGATAGATTTCACTTACCTACCGTGATGAGGAAGGATTGTTTGAAACAGGGATTTCGTATATTTTTTCAATTATTTTTTTAACTTGAACTTCAAATCTTGAATTGTAAACTTTAAATCCGAATTTTGAATCAAAAAGTCTTGAATCGCATATCAAGATTCGAGTTTGGACTCGAGGTTTCGGTTCAAGTTTTGAATTCAAATTTGAATTCAGAGTTTAATGTTGGGATTCGGATTCGGAATTTAAATTAAAAAATTATTAAATTTATATATTAATAATATAAAAAAAATTATTGAAATATTATTAAATAATTAAAGTGAGATACATTATAATTGAAGTGATTGGCTTTCAATATTCTACTTCACAACTGTCGGTGTAACTTTTGCAAAACAGAAGCAATAAAAACTAAAGTCTATTTCTTCTGCACTCGTCTTTTCCTCGTGTTTTGTTTCATTGTTCTATGAGGGGCCAACACCATTTTCTTCTTCTGAAAAAATAGCAGAACCAGACACGAATCACCCACGACTGCATGCGTGAAATTGAAAGAAAAAAAAAACATGCATTTCAAAGTCGGCAGCCGACATTTACTTTGATATTTATATATTTTTCTGTATTTGATATATGTGGAAAAAAGAAAAGAAAAAGAAAAGCAGTTCTCAATGATGCGATAAAGCAAGGAGGGACAGGTGATAGCAAGCTTATTCCAAGTAAGTAATTTCCTCCCATTTGCATGGAACACAAGCTGTATTCTTAATTAAAAATGGAAGGATATTATTAAAGTAAGGGCGAGGCCCAGTCAAGACTTTTCTTGTCCCCTCTGCCTCGGAGATGCTATTAAATTATGTATCGCGCGCTTCCGCGAGTCTTATTTTATAAGAACGGAAGAAAATCGCCCGTCCCGTCTCGACTGCGAGTGCGACGAAACCATACGTATACATGTCATATCTTAGTTGCTTTCTTTGAATGTGGTGAGATTAACTTTGATGAGATTGAAAACTCTAAAAATTGTAAGACAGCGTGTGCGTGTGGAGGAATTATTATTTTATACAAACCCAACAAAAACCAGGTTATAGTTGTGAAACAAAAAGTGAGTAGCTTCAATGGAATTACAATTTCAGTGGGTGATGTTTATCCAAAGGAAAGCTTGTGAATGTTGACACCTACCACAGAATTATCGATACTACGTCTACACGCCATCACCACCGTTTCACGTCTTTTTCTCTTGCATGGGCGTGGGGAAGGATAAGTGGCAATCTTACAAGCAAATGGGATATGTGTCAACCCATTGTTTTGCCTTTCTTTCTTAATTTTGCCACCTTTACTTATACATATTTTTAATTCCAATTCATTATCCCATGCACCCCCCCTTTTCCCACGCCTGCATTATTAGATAATGTTACTCAACAAAATTATCATACTCAACTATTCGAATCAATATGAACAAATACTATTATATAATCGTACAAGTATATTTAGAAGAAGCTATTTGAATCAGGAAAAAAATTAGAAAATTTTTGAAGTTGAAACTAAATTGTATATTTTTATTATATTAAAAATATAAATTTATCATTTTAATAATTTATATTTTTATAATTTTTAAAAGATTAAATTAACCTTTTTTTATCATTTTTAAGAGGTCAAAATATAATTTTATTATTATTAATTTAAAATTTTGAGTAAACTATCAAAATAATCACTTTTATATGCCTCAAGTTACATTTTAGTTATTTATGTTTGAAAAATGTTACATTTTAGTCACTTACGTTATCGTATAGTACCATTTTAATCACTGAACCGTTAATTGTCGTTAATGGTGTAACGAAAATTTTAGGTTAAATTCTACTATTGGTCCTTTTTTTTTTTTCATTTTGAGTAATTTAATTTTTTTCTTTTATGTTATTTTATCTTTCCTTTTTTTTTTCATTCTCTTTTGCTTCTCCCTCTGTTTTTTTCCTTTCTTCATTTCTTTTAACATAATTTTTCTATAATTTTCATTTGTTAAAACTAGTCTACAAGTTTACCTCACTCGAAAAAATTAAATTGTTCAAAAAATTAAAAGTATAGGAAATAGTTTTAACAAATGAAAAAAATAGAAAAACTACGTTAAAAAAATAAAGAAGAGAAGAAAATAGAGGGAGCAGCAAAAGAGAATGGAAACTAAAGAAAAAAAAAAGAGTAAAGTTAAAATAACATAAAAGGAAAAAATTAAATTGCTTAAAATAAAAAAAATATGGGACCAATTGTATAAATTAACCTAAAATTTTTGTTTAAAATGATGATTTAACGTGTCACGTCAGCTTACTGTTACACCGTTAACAACAACTAACGGCTCAATGACTAAAATGTTACAACGCGATAACATAAGTGACTAAAACGTAACATTTCAAACATAAGTGATTAAAATGTAACCTGAGTTAAACAAAAGTAACTATTTTGATAATTTATTTTAAAATTTTATAAATTATAAAGGAACTTAAATGAAATTTATTTTTGTTTTAGGGGATCAGGCCCTTGCTTGACCCTTAGGTTCAACACTAACTCTGATGAACACTAAATTCAACAAGCAAATCCTTTTTCAAGTCACCCAACTTTCACTTTTGATTTTAATCTTTTTTATCACATTTATTAATTTATTTTCACTTAAGTTAGTTGAGATGGTAAGCAATTTTCTTACTTTAATTAGTAATTAATAATTCGATTTTATTCTAAATTTTAAATAATTTTAAAATTTATGATCAATTACTATCTTTTCAATGAATATATAGACTAATTCACCCAAAGAAAGAGGCATTCTGTACTACAATTTTAACGTTTCCTTGTCGTGCAACATCCGAAGGTAGGGAGGAAACTGCGCGATTCTAACCATTTTTATTTGTACAACTGAACAGCAATGACCATTGACCGATAGAGTTGAAGGGGAGAATGAGGCGCGTTTCAACGACGCTGGAGACTACATTTTCATCGTGCGATGCGCCTAATTTCATTATCAAAAAATATAATGGGCGCGCGATTCCTACGATTGTGACGTGATAATGCAACGTCGGACAGGTTATGCCAAGCTTATTCTAAGATTCCTCCCATACCAATGGAAATGTTTACGTATTGAAAAGGGTGTAAACTACTTATTCGATTACCCAATTTTTAGTGCATTTTTACTTTTGGTAATTTTTTATAATTTTATCACTTAATTTTCAGGGTGCTTTCTTGCTAGTCATAAAATCATTGAATCTTTAACGGCAATTAATTATATACGACTCATTATGTTCACATTTTCATTTTAGTAATTCAATTTTTAATATGTCTTCATTTTAGTTATTCACAAAATATCTTTTTAAAAGTATTAAACGAGGTAAAAAGTATTAAGGATTAAAGTGAAAAAATGGTAAGAACTAGAATAATGCTTTAAAAGTTGTCAAAATGTACTTGTTTACCCTCCTGTCAATTTAATTATTTAAATTTCGAATAATAAAAATAAATTACATAAGTTATTGAAATTTTTTTTTATCTCTTGATAGTGTCAACCGGATTATTACTATAATATTAAATTTAATTATTTTCGTTTCTATCCTTTTCATTTTAATTTTTAATTTTTTTTATCCCAATCCTTAAAAAAAAATATTTTTGAGTCACCAAAATAAAAATAATTTAAAAATTGAATGATCAAAATGAAAGCGTGAAGATAATATGAAGTATACAATTAACTACTACTAGAGATTAAATGATTAAATAGCTCACATAAAAACATTTTAAAAATTGAATGACATGATTGAAAGAAATTCATTTTAAATGACCACCGTCAAATTTGGGTTATCAACTAAATAGTTTACCTAACATAGAAGCTTTATCATGATCATTGAAAGAGGAAGGAATATTAAAGAATGCGGTAGGCCCTGTCAGAACATTCGCTGTCTGCCTCCCGATGCGGGTTAATTATAAATCGCGCGACTCCTCTGTCTGTCAAGATAAATAAATCGCGCGATCCTTCTCGACTGCGAGTGCGACACAAACCTTACGTTATCTCGACTTAAGTGCCCCATATATCATCTATAAATAGACTGCCGAGATGAAAGAGACAACAGACTGAGGGAAATAAAGAGAAATGGAGGAAGGGAGCAGCACCAGTCCAGATAAGACGAAAAAATTGGTATTTTAAAATCCATGTCAAGAAAAACCCTTGTACTTATTGCTTCATTTTGTTTTGGTTTTGAGTATGTAATAATGATGTGAAATTTGGGGTGCTGACACAGGGTCAGGGAGGAAAACGAAAGGGGAAAAGAAAGGTAAGTACGAGGGAATTGAAAGCAGAGATGGCAATGATTTGTGAGGAACAAAACAGGCTGAGAGAAGGGCAAAAAGAAGTCCACCAGAAGTTGTTAAAAATTCAATCCAACTTCTCCTTAATGCGTGAACAAGGAAACTCTGCTTTGTTTTTTCAGTAGTCTATCGTTTTCACCTTTGCTTTTAAGTTCAGTTTACAGTAATGGATTTGGATCCGGTGATTATACGTTTCAGACTGTATTATGCTGCATTTTTTTTTCATGTTATGATTCCCATTTGGTTATTCTTATATGATTTCATATTACCCAAATCTACGACATATTTGACATCCAACAATTAGCATAGTCCAAGAAAATTTATAAATTAAAATTTAAAGTCGAGGTGACTTAAATTCGAAGTCTTCAATTTTACAAATTTAAAATCGAGCTTTCAATGATTTTCGCATGTTGACTTGATCATCAGGGTGTTCATTATACTATGCGTGACTTGATTTTGAATCGCACTAATCGCGTTACTGTTAAGGTTTTGCCCTCCTCTTTTTAAAATTAGCATCCCAAAAGCAAAATCAATTGCCAAAAAATTAAGGTTCACTCTTCCTGTTGATATGGAATGAGCAACTGCTTCGATCACTTTTAACAAATTGCAAAATTATTGGAATATACATATCCTCCTTAACACAGATGCTAATCAAGTCATTTTGATTAACATTAGATCAAGAGTTTCTGGGCATCCTCTCTAATAAAGAAAAATGTCAAGGCAGTGTGCATGTCTTTTGTAGCTTATGTTACAGGATGGTTCACTAACATAAAGCAATGGTTAGAGCTTTCTCCATCGATCTAAAATAATTTATAGTTAAATGTTTTGTGAAATTTTAAATGTAAATTTATGCATGGATTAATTTTTCCTTTTAATTCCAATCATTTATGAAATTTTTTTTTTGGATAGAGATGAAACTAATATCAAATGTTATAAGGGTCAATTCATATTTAAATTTACAAATTTATAGTATTTTAAAGAATAAAAAACTTGGAGCCAATTAATGTTTAAATTTAGATATTTATAGTCTTTACTTAGTGTTGTTTAGAGATGAAGTTAATGAATCTTTCTCGAAGCAGAATTAAATATACGTGTTAGTAGTATCCATTGTGATTCATACTCTGAGCAAGAATCGAGCCATCTATCACTAGTTAAGATAGGAGAGATTTTTATTATCTCACTTAATTTTATAGTTAATTAACATTGTGCTTCATATTCTGAGCAAGAATTGAACCCTCGATCACTAGTTAAGGTAAGAGAGACTATTACCATCTCACTTAACCTTATAGTTAATTCACTTTGCGCATTTGACAGGCAGCTTTTGAAGATATTTTTTTCAAACTATGTACACAATAAAAACATACGGAAAATATTTTTTTTAAAACAATAAATATATTTTCAACCACATTTTCAAACTTTAATGTTTAAAATTAAAGTGTTTACGAGTTGTCTATGGTGCTTGTGTCTGACATCATTATCTCAAATGGTATCATATTCCGTGATATGATACAAGAAAATCTTTTCTATTTTCATAATTAGCACCAACCTTATAATATTTGAGTTTATAGTCCAAATAATCTGTAACTTTAATTATAAAAAATTATATAAATTTAACTTGGAGAAACATTTATGATAGGTTATATCTCTTTTTTATAATAAGTAAATTAAACAAAAATAATATAAAACTTATAATATATAACCTTTATAAATTGTCCAAATCTTTCATAACACTTTTTATAATCAATATAATTTTTTACTGTAACTTTCGAAAATCAGTTCTTATAACTTAGGATAAAAAAATACTATAATATTATCGATTGAGTCTTAGCTTGATTAGCATAGACATTGTTGTTAATACAGGAGGATGTGAGTTCGAGTACACTGAAGTACATTATCCTCTTATTTATGGGTTGAGGAATGACTATGATAGTTTTTGGCATGGTCTCAAAAAGAGCAAATATGGTCAAAAACATATAATTAGATTGTTAAAAAAAACTATAACATTTTTTTTTAGAAATAAATATATTATTTTTATAATATATAACATGGACACATAAATAAGTTATATTCATACTTCCTTACCATAAGTTTTTATAAATAAATATATTATTAAAAAATTTATTTTTTATAATATAAAAAAATTCATAATCATCTCAAGCACTTATACGTATTCATGTTTATAATATAATCTTTTATAACTTTTATAAAAAGATTATAAAAATTTTGATTTGACTGTAATTACCTGCATAATTACTCTAATTATCATCTTTCCCTTAAGAATTGAGAGTGTAATTGAAATACTCTAATTACACTCAATTCAATAAAATCCATCAATTACCATGATTATTTAAACATGTCATCTTTATATAATTATAAACAATTATATCTAAGTTTAATTATTAAATAACTTTTCAAACACTATAAAAATTTTGTCTCCATTGATGATCAACAAAAAAACATATAAAGCTTTAAATATTAGTGGACTTGTTGTTTGTGTCGTACGGGTGGATTTAGAGGTCTACTTACCATTATTTTTTAAGTCATCTACGTGTGCATATCTTCCTGACATCATCAAACACCGATAACTGTCTCATGACCAAGTGTTGGAATATTCCTAGACTTTAACCCTTTATCCAATTTTGTAATTATTATTTAATTACGTCATGATAAGGTTTAAATTTTCCACAAACACAAACATCAAAACAGAAGAAAAAAGAAAACATAAAATCAAAAAAATATAATATTGATATCATTGAAATGTATAACAATAAGGTTTAATTTTGTCATTTTCGTTTCGATATCGGCTGGTTTTTTTTGGTGAATTCTCTTCTGTTCCAAACTAGAATCATACAATTTATGTTCTATTTTCTCATATTTGGACATGTTTTAGTCAAATTTGGTAAAGAAAATGTTGTTTATCCTAAAAGATTTGGGTTCAAATATCTGTGTGTGTACATTGTTAAAGGGTTAAGAAAATATAAATAGATATTACCATATAATCACACTTGTACATTAAAAAAATTAATTTTTTATTTTTTATGTTAATCATTATTATTTTTTATAATTATATTAAAATAAATATAATTTATCCAACTTAATAATTTTGGAGTTAATATTATATATATTTATATGTCATATTTGCGCTACGTAATTGAAATATATTTGTATGTACATATAAGATATATTTTTTTATTAATAAACTAGAAACATAAATTCATATGTATTAGTAATAAGACAAAATAAATAAGTTTTGTGTGAGTTATTTCTAAATTTTTTGGCTTCAAATGTATTCGAATTGTTATTTAGATTCATTAGTTTGATACAGGGTTTACTTTTATTAATAAAAACTCACATATTCTTAAATCAGAAGAAAAATGTGTTTAAAAACACTCAAATTCATATCCTCTTAATTATTACAACAACGATGTTAATCGATAAAATTCAATCTTCAATATTATTTTATTTTTTATAGTTATGAAACTTCAAAGAAATATTAACCGCTGTTTAAAAAAAAAAATATAATTCATCACATATAATTTTTTGATACCGACAATACATCATACTTGATGAAGACACTGAGCACTATCAGCACTGGAACGAACGAATTAGGGCAATCCAAGTTCTGTAGTGATCAGCAACCGCACGACAACATAGCGATGTTGGATTCTTTTATTATTATATGATGAAGTGTTAGGTCAACCAACTGCATTTCGTGTAAAGAAAGCATAGAAACCTTGCGGCAATCAAGTATGTGTTTCTTGCTTGAATTCAACATCTTCTGTAAATATCCAGAATATTGAATTTTAGACCCAACGAATCCTGGAAACCTTAAGCTAGCTGTAAATATGACTATTGAGTAAGCAGAGAGAAGCAAACAATGGCGATTTGGTTTTGCAGTGAACGTAGTGATTTAAGAAAGATAAAAGGTGAAAGATTGATTATAATAAACATTCACTTAATAACATTTATAGCACTTCTTCATGAATATTCATTGTATAAAAGAATATATATCATGAAAATCTTTTCTAGAAAAAATCTTGTAAGACAAAAAATTAATGAAGAAAAAAAGATTACATAACTCTTTAATATGTTACAACCTTAATACATAAAAATTGAATTATAAATTTTTAGAATTTCGGAGGTGGAGTCCCCTACCTACCCTTTGCTCTATGGGCCAGAGGTGATTTGGTGGTATTAACCAGCCTTTTGTATTGGTTGGTTTTGTGTAGATAATGACCAAGCAAATGTACATACTAGAAGAAAAATTACATGAATATTTTTTTAAAAAAAATTACAAGACTAAGGCTTCATTTGTTTGACTGAAAATAATTTTCGAAAAATGATTTTTGGAAAATGAATTACTTTTTTGAAAAAGTTAATATTTTTTTGTGTTTGGATGAATATGTGTAAAATATTTTCTGTTGTTTGACAGATTTCCTGAAAATATTTCAGGAAAACTGTTTTAAATGAAACAAACATACATTTGAGATTTCCTGAAAATATTTCAGGAAAACTGTTTTAAATGAAACAAACATACATTTGAGATTTTATTATTTTATGATTGTTTAATTGAGTTTATTTTATATCTATTAAATATATATTTTATATTATTTTTACATATATTGCAATATTTTATTTATAAATAAATAAATCAAATTAAATTAAATATATTAATAATCTTAAATTGAAAATAATCAAAGCGAATTGATGATAACTACAATATTTTCCAAGTGCATAACTAGTATTACACCACATGATAACTACAACATCGTCCAAGTGCATAACTAATATTACAAATTAGTAGTACACTACATAGAAACAATATCCTTAAGCCCTAAACCTACCTAATATTTCTAGCCATATAATCGGTCCACATAGCTTGTGCAATCTCCTCTCTCTTAGTAGAGCATTCTCTTGCTCATTCTCTTTCTTGTCGCTCCGTAAGAGTTGATATTATCAAATCAGGCTCAAGCTCCTCATATAATCCCTGATTAAGTAAATCATTAGGATCAACTCTCATTATATGATTATAAATGATACAACAAGCCAGAACTATATCTATTTGAGTTTGAAAATTCCAAAATGGCTCAGCATTTAACACACGAAACCGTTTCTTCAAAATCCTAAAAGCACGTTCAATAGTGATTCGCAATGATGAATGACGAAGATTAAAGAGTTCCTTTGCATTTTTTGGCCCCTGAGCGCTAAACTCTTTTAAATGATATTAGTATGGGGTAATATATCAATTTCGGATGCCATATCCAGCATCAGCAAGATAAGATTTACCTACAATATTAAAAAACATAATTATTACTAATAAATTATGAGCTTACTTGAACTATCACTAAACTCTTTTAATGTTAATTCTTACCTTCCGGAATTCTTAATCCTCTTGGACGAGAAAGTGTATCACTTAAAATACGAGAATCGTTTCAAATCAAATGTAATGGCAGTCAATGTATTTTGTGTCATCCCCCCTTTACGGCTACGAAATCTTCCTTGAATGCTAAGTGAAATGGATGCACGAACATGAGTTCTATCTAATGTTCCAATACAATCTTTAAAATAAGGATAAAACCTTGGATTATTTCTAATTTCACTAGGAGTTGACTCATCGGGTAAACTAATAACTAGTTTATACAATTTCAAAATAGCTCTCAATACAATTCTAAAATAACAGTGAACTATCTCAATTGATCTATAATATCTAGATAACTAAGCATCATTAAGAGCCATCAATACCTTATACAATCTATGATACTGTTATGCCTGATTTCTACTTTTTTGAACCAACACTCGAAAATCTTCACTTCATAAATCCCTTAAAACGACCTCCATCTTAACATTCACCAAATGTCACCACCCACAATCCAAAACACGACCTTTTTTGTTGTGTCAACAAATAGTTGAAACTGCAAAAAAACTTTTGTTTAGGCGGCTGTAAAAATGAATGCTTTGAAGAACATTGGGGCATGTAGTTTGAGTGGGGGGCTTTTGTAAGAGTAGATACGTTAGATTTCACTTACCGTGATGAGATAAAATTGTTTGAAACAGCAGTCCCAGATGATTCGGTATCTTTTCAATTATTTAATAATATTTCAACGATTCTTTTCATAATATTGGTGCACAATTTTGATAATTTTTTTAACTTATAACTCGAACCCCAAACTCCGAATCTTAAACTCGAACTTGAACCTTGGATTCGAATCTTGAACCCTAAATCGAACCTCAAACCAAAACCTTAAACCTTGAGAACAAAACGGCAAAACCTTGAACTTCAAACCCGAACCTAAACCAAAAGATCTTGAACCGCAGATCAAAGTTTGGGTTTAAGATTCGGATTCGAGATTTAAAGTTCGGGTTTGTAATTTAAGTTAAAAAATATCAAAATTACGTATATTACTAAACTCATATAATTAAATAATTAGAGTGGAATACAAGATGATATGAAGCTCTTGTTTCATACCATCCTTTCTCTACTGTGATTGGTTTTTAATATTCTACTTCACAGCTATGGGTGCAATTTTAGCAATATAGAAGAAATAAAAACTGAAGTCTGCACTCGTCTTTTCCTCGAGTTTTGTTTCATTCAGTTTCATGCCAGATTCTTGTATGAGGGGCCAACGCCATTTTCTTCTTCCGTAAAAAATAACAGAAGCAGACACAAATCACCCACGACTGCATGCGGTGAAACTGAAAAAAAAAAGATGCACTTCAAAGTCGGCAGCCGACATTACTTTGTTATATTTTTGTGTATTTGATATATGTGGAAAAAAAGAAAATAAAAGCAGCTCTCAATGATGTGATGAAGCAAGGAGGGACAGGTCATGGCAAGCTTATTTTAAGTAAGTAATTTCCTCTCATTTGAATGTAACACAACCTGTATTCTTCATTGAAAAAGGAAGAATATTATTAAAGTAAGCGCGAGGCCCAATCAAGACTTTTTCCCCCTCTGCCTCGGAGATGATGGGCCTCACTTTCTGTAACATTTTCACTTCTCCAATGGAACACACCAAATTGTTTGATAGTCTAAATTGTGGTGATTGATTTACTTTTTACTTTTCGTGCAATAAATATTCAGAACATGGTATATTCATTTTATAAAAAAATTAAATAAAATCTGAAATAAAGTAAAATCAGTTTAATAATAAAAAATTTGAAAATTAATTACGTAGGAACATGACTCCTTTCGAACCTTCATGTTCACAGATCTCTTTATTTTATTACTGTATTTTATTTTTCTGACAAGAGAACAAAATTCGACTTACACCATCTCTAACATCGAAGTGATTTGAAATCCAAATGATAGGAAGTTTAAAAAACTCACATTCATATCTAAACCCATTCAACTATATTTTTTGTGTGTATGTGTGTGTTTTAAAAACTTGAAAATGAATCCTTTAATCAATTTTACAACACTTGTCATATTGTTAACATGATTCAACTTACAAACTCATGAAAATCATAAACTTAAATTATGGTTTTTGCTAATTGAACTTTAATTCAATTTACACTAATGTTATTATAATAATTGGAAAGATATAAGTTCCAACACATTTAAATGTATAGTATCCTTCGATTTAAAAATTTAAAGAGAGTTATGGATATAAATAATTTTCATTTTCTTCCTTTAGTAGCTTGTAGTTTGAATTAATCTTACTTAACCTCACTTAAATAACATTAGTAGAAAGCATGTGATAGATCCTGGTTAAAGCTGATCGGAAAATGCCATGGATGCCTTCTTCAACATCTGCTGCCAGGATTTTGTAAGCTAGCATTTTCATTATCACAGTCAGATCAAACATAAAGCTAAAGATTATTAATGCAGCTGAATGCAATAAACCCACACAAAATTGCTATAAAATAAACCGAAACATGACTTGCTAGTACTTGTAACCACCAATAATTTGTTGTATATATATAAATTATATAACAGATTCAAAGTAGTATATTCTTATACGAATGCTTTTGGTTTCTACTAAATATTCAAAATTCTGAAAATCTGTGTTCTCTTAATTGAAATACTAATACTTCTTGACATCAAGTTTCTCATGTCTAGATACTTACACACCTCAAAATACCCAAACAAAACAGGAAGGAAGGGAGTTCATGCGAGGGGAGGGGTCGATCAGCGTCACTGTATGCAGTACTAGATAAATGGATTGATCCATTAATCAACCACAGGGTCATAGTATGAATCACATGCATATATAGGTTCAAGGAGCCACAGCTGAGAATTTGATGACTTTACTTCACAGTCCAAACCTTCCATCGTCAATGGCTGCCCCCAAAGATTCTCAATTTCCCAATAGTTTTCAGATGAAACTAAATTGTTGTCCATAGCCATGCTATAGTGGTCATCAACTGCCACACTAAGGTCGCAGCCTGATAGAGAAATGGTAGTATCCGCAGCTAATTCTGGGAAATCATCCATTGTAGGAATCTGATAGTCCAACAAAATATCCATCATCATTGAGGAATCAGCATCAGACGAATTCTCCTCCATACTAGATTTGGTTTCTGTAGTTGCTGATGATGAATTGTTTTTATCCACTATTACTCGCTTCTTCAAGCGAGTGTTCCAGTAGTTTTTTATATCGTTGTCTGTTCTTTGTGGCAGCCTTGCTGCTATTGCTGACCACCTGATAATAATTAACCAAATTTTTAGCAAATCAGAAATATATATCATCCCAACTATAACCTTACATTTATGGCTGTGCTACTAACCGATTTCCAAGCGTCTTTTGCAGGTGGATTATGGTTTCTTCTTCTTCCCTGCTGAAGTTTCCACGCCTTATATTAGGCCTCAAGTAATTCATCCAACGTAGTCTGCAACTCCTCCCTGATCTTAGCAACCCTACAAATCAAGATGAACTGCATGTAACTAAAACTCTAAATCATAAAATCTTGCCGAAATATTTTAGGGTTTTGATTAAATCTAGTTGTTGATCATTAAAAAGAGATGTCTCATACCAGCGAATCTGGGCATTTCGTTCCAATTCCAAATCCCATATTTCCTAATATAAGCAATCAGCTTCTGATCTTCATCATGACTCCATGTTCCTTTCTTCAGATATGGTTGTCTCACCATCTTGCACACTACTTATTGAGGTAGTTGAGACTCTGGGTTCCATCTATTATATGGATTGTAAAATAATGTTAGGAAGATTCAAATCATCCAGTTAAACAACTTGTCAAAGACGCGGGTTAGTAATTAATTAGTATGTTCCTTCCTAGATTGAGGGTAAGCAGTTTACTTGGAAAGAAAAATGGATTCTCTGTACAAGTCTTTTTCCGTTTCATAAATAATATGGAGATCGCTAAGTTTACAATTTTTTATTATGCAGAAAAGTCACGAGACAAGTGAACATTATTGCATGCAACTGTTAGGGAAAAAACCAAGAAAATGCTTGTTTACCACGTGAAATCGTTAAGTGTTTTGTCTAAATTTGGGGGCTACAATTATTTAATTTCTTTTTATTCTTGGAATTAAGTGAAGAGACGATTTAAAATTAATAAGCTGAAGCTTGAAATGGTCTAAATTGTGTACTTCCTAGCAACCCACGACTTGGAAAATAGGGATCATATATTTTCCCAAACTAAAATGTTGGTTTTTCATTGCATTCGTGCATCTGTTGATCGGTACTAATTTATTTCAATCGACATAATTTGCTAATAAATTCTTCCTTGTTTGTTATTCCTTTTGGTAGATAAAAACAAACCTAATAAACTAATTACGTAATGATTCTTTGAACAATATCTTGACTAGAAAGTGCATTAGTGTCACGAGTCAGAGTTCAAAGCCCGTGATCATTGCACACAATGAGTCTCATGGAAGTCTATCATTAACATTGAGATCATTTAACCCACATGAGTTGGCCCGATTCATAGAGATGTTGATCAAGTATGTCAGATTAAAGCTTGAGTGATCCGATGATGCAGATTTGAAAACATAGGGTATCTTAGTAAATGGGGAAACTAATCTTTAGAAGACGGGAATCATATCTTATAATATTAGATTTGATTTAATTTGATTTTGTAATCTTTTAAATCCTATGATTTAAGGGATAGGTTAATCTCGTTCGTCGATGTAAATTAATCTTGACCGTCGGTTTTGGAGAGCTCAACTACAAATAGAGAGTCTCCCCTCATTCGTAAATCACTCGTTCTATTCCCTTCATTGTATTGTTTTGTATACTTTGAGAGAAAGTAATATAAGTTGAGAGCAGTTACTCAAAAATCTCTTGTGCATAGTTTTTCTGTGGCTTTTGTTTTATTTTGCTTTCTTTTGGTAGTGTTGCTTCCGCTATATAAGTTGATGCCTTGGAGGAATTCTTTGTGAATCCTCGATTGTTTGATGATTAGGTTGACTTAAGCGTGTGCGAAAAAAAAAAAGAATCGCTCAAGGCCACACGGAATGCGAGACTAAAGTTCTAGTCCTGTGGCACTATTACCTCTCTTGGAATGTCCCCAAATAACTTCAGCTCAAAGCTTATATTAAAAGTCATTTTAGCTAAGGCTACTTTATTAAGGTCTCTAGGGGAATGTTGTATATATGGTCCAAGGTCTTGCGTTCTCCAAAAGAAGATGAATACCTCTAATGAGGGCAGAGCTCGAATCCGACAAGGAAAAATCTTGAATGTCCTTGACCGCCTCCAAGCTTTCTGTTTAAATCCTCACGCCCACTTATCTCCTATATTGAATGATTCCGATGTTTGTTATGAAGAAAATAAGAAAGAGATAGAAAAAGACGATGAAAAACTACATTAGGCTACATGAAATTCACAAAAAGTTTACGTTTATAAAAAAAAAAAAGAAATGAAAGTGGCTGAATTGAGATGATAAGACTGAGGTTTGTAGGAGTGGATATGGAGGTGCCCCTCGCAATGATAAAGGAATAATTTTAGCCTTATTCTCTGGACCGATCTGTGCTTTTGATCCTAAATTGGTTGAATTGTTGGCAGTTGTTCAAGCCGAATGGCCGCACAAGTTTAAGCTTATTGTTGAATTAAATTCTTCAAATGCTGTTAAATGGATTTCCCATGGACTCTTTGGAAAATTTGCCAAGATATTGAGGAGCTATCATTGAATTATGCTTTGTGTTTGTTGTTAGCGAGCCAAACTGTTTAGCTGATACCTTGGCTAAAACAGGCATGCAAAGATCATCTTTATTTTTAGCTTCATCGTAATTTGTTGTTGATCTTTCTCAAAACGAAGTGATTTGTTGGAGGTCGATTTTATGGTCCCTATCTTTAATAACATTTTAAAAAAAAAATTTATGTCATTGACAAATAATTCTGATAATATTTTTACCCTGAGCTTTAAATCTAGAATCTTGAATATTGAATCCTGAATTCAAAACCTAGAATCTTAAACTTGTTTAAAATCTCGAACCCGAACGGGATTCAAAGTTTAAGGTTCAGGATTCGGGTTCAAAGTTTGTAGGTAACATAATTATCAAAATTATATGTAAATGGCATGAAAAAAATTACAAATTTACTTTTAGAAATTGATTGTACAAAAAAAAAAAAGTATATTAACTTATGAAAAAACAAAATGATTAAAATTTGAAAAAGAAGAAAAGATGTTTGTTTATAATTTAAAAAATTAATTAAAGTTAAAATTAAGTTGGATAAGATATTAAATATAAATGAGTGTATAATAATACTTTGTTATCTTTAACAGATTAAATGACACTTCATTATTTTATAATTTATTCCTTATTTTCTTTTTGGTGAATAACAAACAACGACTTACGCGACTCGAACCAATGTTACACTTAAGACGATAAATATTTTTTACCATCAGACCAATACACGAGATTCATTTATGCCCTAAATTTTAATTCTAAATTTCATTTCTATTAAAATAAAGCCTCCACCGTGAAGTAATCAAATTGCCTTCTCTTGCGTCACCGTCTTATTTTCCATAAAACTAAGAAAGTTGTCTATGATTTTATATATTTTAATAATATATTTATTATTAATAATTTAATAATAAAACAATTAAATTTATTAATATAATTGTATTTTCTATGCATATAAAATTTCGAATCGATTCGATATTTTTATTATTTCAATTTAAAATATTGTTTATATTCAAGGGCGAAACGAGAATCGTTGATAAAAGGGTCAAGATGTTTATATAAAATATATACATGTTCAAAGTGAGCTTGACCCACGGGTCGAGCCTACTTTTGATAAGGTATTTTTTAAATTTTGGGATAATCTTGATCACCAAAATACGGGGAAAAAATAAATTAAATGCTCAATTTTTGTTAGATATAATAATTATTTAAGTTTATTTTTTACCTAAATAATGTTTAGATTGTTATACTTGAATATTACAATTATTAAACTTTATTTTACCAAATTAATATTCAGAATATTACTTGTATTAGTTTATCAAAATAAACTAAAAATGTTACTAAATTTATCATTAAAAAACTATAAATCCTATAAAAGAAATCAAATTAAAAAAACTTTTAAAAACTTTGAGGGAACACAAATTTTCTTTTTTAAAACAGTAATTATAATATTAAAAAAAATTAAAACTTAAAGGGTTTAAATTTTTTTTACAAAATTTAGAGGATCAGACTTTACCAACACCCTTAAATTTGCGCATACATATATATATATATATATATAAAATCATATTAATTTTATATCATAACAAGTAGATCCCTTCTAATAAAGAATGGATAATTATTTGGTAGACAGTGGATGAAAATTTTTTATTTCACAAATGAGGTTTGAATTTTGCTACATATCTTATATATTTTTTAAATACAACTTAAAATTCACATACGAAATTAAAATTTTTCAGCATCTATGTACCAAATACAACTTAAAAACACACGCCATTTACTATTAATGCTTTGAATTACAAAATAAATATAATGTGGCATTTGAAGTGGAAATTTGTAATTACTGTTCTATTTTATTTATTTAATTCATTATCAATCAATACTAAATTATTATGATCGGATTGCTTTTATCCACCAAGAGTGATCATCGGACTTAATCATATTTTATTATCGAAATGTTGAAACATATGTTGTATTATCATTAAACTCACATTCGACAAAATTAATTAAGTCAAGGAAACACTATCCGTTTCAAACTGACGCTGACAGCTGAAATCGAAGCCCCCAATTAAAAAAAGGATCTCTACTTGATTCATTACTAAATTAATGGATTGACCCAGAAATCATGTAACTACTGTTGATGGTGGCTGTGCCACATTGCTTCACAATCCAAACCTTCCATCATCTGTGGCTGCTCCAAACAACTCTGTATTTCCCAACATGAAACTAAATAGTTGTCCATAGCCATGCTATAGTGGTCATCAACAGCCACACAGAGGTCGGACCCTGATGGAGAGAAAGTAGTATCAACAGCTATTTCTGCGAATTCATGCATTCCAGGAGTGTCCGAGTCCAACAAAGTATCCACCATCATCGAGGAATCAGCATCAGACGAATTCTCCTCCATACTAGATTTGGTTTCTGTAGTTGCTGATGATGAATTGTTTTTATCCACTATTACTCGCTTCTTCAAGCGAGTGTTCCAGTAGTTTTTTATATCGTCGTCTGTTCTTTGTGGCAGCCTTGCTGCTATTGCTGATCACCTGATAATAATTAATCAATTTTCAGCAAATCAGAAATATATATATCATCCCAACTATAACCTTACATTTATGGCTGTGCTACTAACCTATTTCCAAGCGTCTTCTGCAGGTGGATTATGGTTTCTTCTTCTTCCCTGCTATAGTTTCCACGCCTTATAGTAGGCCTCAAGTAATTCATCCAACGAAGTCTGCAACTCTTCCCTGATCTTTGCAACCCTACAAATCAAAATCTAATTAACAC
Organism: Kokia cookei; assembly: GCA_039519145.1. Taxonomy (NCBI): domain Eukaryota; kingdom Viridiplantae; phylum Streptophyta; class Magnoliopsida; order Malvales; family Malvaceae; genus Kokia; species Kokia cookei. The sequence goes on along the minus strand of CM076910.1, from coordinate 29,510,154 downwards.
TCTAATCACTAAATCTTGTTCATGGTCATTAAAGTTAATGAGGTTAAAAAGAGATGTCTTCGTACCAGCAAATCTGGGCATTTCATTCCAATTCCAAACCCCATATCTCGTAATATAAGCAATCAGCTTCTGATCTTCATCACCACTCCATGTTCCTTTCTTTAGGTATGGTTGTCTCACCATCTTCCACACTGTTCTGTAACTTAATTCTTCAACTACTTATTGAATCTCTCAGTTCCATCCATTTATATTGATTGTAATTAAACAATGTTGCGAAGATTCTAATCATCCAATTCAAAGTCGACGCAGGTTAATTAGTGATTACGTTGGTTCCTAGAATTTGGCTTTTGTTTGAATTACCTTTGTGTAAACGAGTATCCATGGAAAAGACCTCAATGAGTTATTTTTTATTCCACCATAATAGCCTCTGATTGCTATGTTCACATTTCTACATCCAGAAACTACGAGACAATATCAGTAGAAGGCAAACATATTGCATGTATGTGTTAGAAAAAGAGTCGGGGGTTCTGTATCTTGTTGGAATATCTGACATGCACTGCACCAAATTTAAGTAAAAGAAAAAAATATTTAATTAATCTCAGTCTAATTTTGGGGGCTGTCATTAATCAAACATTTTTTATTAATACAAAAGATGAAGGTTGACATGGTCTAAAATTTGTACGACTTCTAGCATCCTATGATACGGAAATCATTGGAATCTAATTCAATAATTAATTTAAACGTTGTGTGGTTAGTCAACTGCCTTGTAAGAACATCTCTAAAGGGTAATTGAAATTTTTCTAGAAACCAAGGTTTGTAGAATGTAAGAAACTTTTTAAGTTCACACCCAAACCGTCGAGAAGACAGTGAAATTTGAAATTAATTATTTAGAATTCAAGGATTTCTTTTATATATTAATATTTATTTTTATAATCTCATTAATGAGATTAGATATTTTAGCAGAAAGAATAAAATCAATGATAAAATATGAATTTGGATTCAATCGTAATGGTGGCGGTGAGATAGATTATAATGAAAAAAAAATTGACAATTAAAAACATTAGAATAATATTTGTGTATAATAAAAGTTACAACATATTTGCAAATTTAATAAATCATTAAAAATTTTATAATTACTAAAATATAGCTATATTGTTGTAATATATTTAGTTAACTATTTGTTATATTAAATAAAATATTGAAAACCTTTAAATCAAATTAATTAAAAAAATAAATAATAAATAATAAATAGTCTAAAAACTTTTAATGTAATTTTTTTTAAATTGTTGAGATTTGATAAGATACAAACATTGAATTAATAAATTTATTTAAAATTTTAAATTAAAAAAAGGGTAAATATATGACAACACACAAATAAAAGGAAAGGACAATTAAGAATACATGGGTATAAATGGTAAAAAAGTATTTTAGGTTATAATTATTAATACAGAATAGAGAAAAATACTAAAATTATATATGAACTTTGATATAATTTAAAATGTTATATATATATATATATATATATCAATTTAAATTTGGTGCATTTGTATACATCAAACTTTAATTTTAGTTTAATTTTCATATTTACTAATCCTTTTATTTTTTTATTTTTTTGGGGTAATAAAAAACTGGAAATTACATCAACTCAAAAGAAAGTTATCATAATCTAAAACCCATTGGCGTATTCCCAATACTTCAGTGGGAGGAGTGTCCAAAATTTGTAAGCTTGATTTCCACGAAAGGCCAAGTTTGGCCATGTGATCCGCAACTGCATTGTCATCTCTTGCAATATGACAAATGCGCCAAAAGCCTTCTGAATGTAATAGTGTTTGCACTCTTCTAAGGATTGTAATCCCAAAATCATCTATTGCGGTTTCGTTTAAAGCCATTCCAACTTCAAGATTATCAATGTATATTATCCCCTTTTTGTATCCTCTTCCAAGCATAATATGAAGGCCATTCAAAAGGCCCCAAAGTTCAGCTACAAAGGGAGAACACGTACCCAGGAAGTGGTTAAAACCCAAGATCCAGTTGTCGTCCACATCTCGTGCTACTCCTCCAACTGCAGCTTTCCCAGTGTTTCTTTCAACGGTGCCATCGATAAACAAATAAAGACACTATTCATCATCAGTCAATTTGGGATGTGGTTTGAAGGAATGAACCGTTGTACGATTCAAGCTAGTCATATATTGCCGAGCCCAGCTTAAGGAAGCCTTAATAACCTCAGTAGCTAGCCAAGCGATGTTTTGGAAAATAAAAAGGTTTCGATTCTTCCAAATCCGCCAAACTACGAACCCAAAAGCAATAGCCTAAGAAGTTCCATGATCCTGCAAAGGTATATTACAATTCAAATTAGAGGAGAGCCAAACATGAAAAGGGTTAGAGAAGAACCTGCTCTGTAGATCATTTGGGACTATAAGGGCCCACACTTCTTAAGCGGCCACACAGTCACGTAGAACATGAACGATGTCTTCTTCAACATGGCCACATAGAGCACAAGCTAAACAACTACCCATTCCTCGCTTGGTACAGTTCAAGTTTGTAAGCAATCTCTTTTTGTAAGAAAGCCAAAGGAAAAATCGGACTCTCTGAGGCCCTTTGTACTTTCATATGTTCCCCCAATACGACACTTTAAGATCCCAAGCGTCTTGCTTAAGGGCCCAATAAGCACCTCGAACAGAGAAACGCCAAGAAGAAGATGGCATCTAAATAACTCTATCCATGCCTGCACTAGGATTAGGGGGAGGGATACTAAGAATGTGAAATATCACATCCTCAGGCAACCAAAGACGAAAAAGTTCCAAATTCCAAGTACCGTCCTCCAAAATCATATCCTTTAACTGGCAATCTAAATCAAGATTAGCAGATGCGAGAATATCATTAATTAAAGGGCCTAAACTTGGTATCCAATAATCTTTCCAGCAGCGAATTACGGTCCCATTATCCATTGACCACGCTAACTGATCTTTAAGGAATGGCCAAACCTTTGAGAGAGAACGCCACAAATGGGAGCATTAGCTTTTCGAAATTAAATTAGGGATCTTTTCCTTCCAACCATACTTTGATCTAAGGACTCTAACCCAAAGAGCTTCATCCTTAGTAACGAGATTAAACTCAATCTTCTTCAAGAACGAATTATTCTGATCATGTAAATGGCAAAAGCCAAGACCACCACGAGATCTAAGTTGGCACATGTTGTCCCACCCAACCAAAGCAAGCTTTTTATGTCCACTACTTGATCCCTAAATGAATTATCTCGCAATGCACTCAATTTCGTCACAAACGCCTTTAGGGATAGCTATAGACTGCATAAAATAGTTAGGAATAGCAAGGAGAATAGATTGGGTTAAAGTGATTCTACCAGTTACTGATAATTCCTTACTTCGTAGTTCTGAAGCTTGCGACGGACCTTCTCAACGATGAACCTCAGAGTGCTTTTCATTACACGCTCATGGAGGAGAGGTACCCCTAGTACACACTAAGGTTCTGGATTATTTGAAAACCGAAAAGATGGCTAATCTGAGTGCAAATTTCGTCCTCAGTCCCTTTGGAGAAGTAGATATTACTTTTCTTCATGCTGATTCTATGCCTAGAGAAATCGCAGAACTGGTTCAAAATTCCTTGTAAAAGATGAGCATGCTTCATGTCTGCTTTACTAAAGATAACAAGATCATCTGCAAAGAAAAGTTGAGATAAGGCAGATCTTCTACGAGAAAGATGACTAGACACCACTCACCCTCACCAATTTTGGCATGAATAATATGCCCTAACCACTCCGTACAAAGAACTAAAAGGTAAGGTGATAGGGGACATCCCTGTCTAATTCCACAAGAAGGCTTGGATTGTTGAGAAGGGACACCATTCCAAAAGATCTGCATAGTCGAAGACGATATAGCCTTCATAGTCGAAGATGATATAACCTACAACACGAAGCGAGGCCCCAACAAAATCCCAGCTTACTCTGTTGTAAGCCTTCTCCAAGTCTAACTTTATCGCCATCTATTTGTTACCTTTCATCTTTGATCTCATGCTGTGGATGACTTCTTGAGCAATAATTGTTTGAAACAGCAGTGCCAGATGATTTGGTATCTTTTTCAATTATTTAATAATGTTTCAACGATTCTTTTCATAATATTGGTGCACAATTTTGATAATTTTTTTAACTTATAACTCGAACCTCAAACTCCGAATCTTAAACTCGAACTTGAACCTTGGATTCGAATCTTGAACCCTAAATCGAACCTCAAACCAAAACCTTAAACCTTGAGAACAAAACGGCAAAACCTTGAACTTCAAACCCGAACCTAAACCAAAAAGTCTTGAACCGCAGATCAAAGTTTGGGTTTAAGATTTGGATTCGAGGTTTAAAGTTCGGGTTTGTAATTTAAGTTAAAAAATATCAAAATTATGTATATTACTAAACTTATATAATTAAATAATTAGAGTGGAATACAGGATGACATGAAGCTCTTGTTTCATACCATCTTTTCTCTACTGTGATTGGTTTTTAATATTCTACTTCACAGCTATGGGTGCAATTTTAGCAATATAGAAGAAATAAAAACTGAAGTCTGCACTCGTCTTTTCCTCGAGTTTTGTTTCATTCAGTTTCATGCCAGATTCTTGTATGAGGGGCCAACGCCATTTTTCTTTTATGTTATTTTATCTTTCTTTCTTTTTTTTTATTCTCTTTTGCTTCTCCCTCTGTTTTTTTCCTTTCTTCATTTCTTTTAACATAATTTTTCTATACTTTTCATTTGTTAAAACTAGTCTACAAGTTTACCTCACTCGAAAAAATTAAATTGTTCAAAAAATTAAAAGTATAGGAAATAGTTTTAACAAATGAAAAAAATAGAAAAACTACGTTAAAAAAATAAAGAAGAGAAGAAAATAGAGGGAGCAGCAAAAGAGAATGGAAACTAAAGAAAAAAAAAAGAGTAAAGTTAAAATAACATAAAAGGAAAAAATTAAATTGCTCAAAATAAAAAAAATATGGGACCAATTGTATAAATTAACCTAAAATTTTTGTTTAAAATGATGATTTAACGTGTCACGTCAGCTTACTGTTACACCATTAACGACAACTAACGGCTCAATGACTAAAATGTTACAACGCGATAACATAAGTGACTAAAACGTAACATTTCAAACATAAGTGATTAAAATGTAACCTGAGTTAAACAAAAGTAACTATTTTGATAATTTATTTTAAAATTTTATAAATTATAAATGAACTTAAATGAAATTTATTTTTATTTTAGGGGATCAGGCCCTTGCTTGACCCTTAGGTTCAACACTAATTCTGATGAACACTAAATTCAACAAGCAAATCCTTTTTCAAGTCACCCAACTTTCACTTTTGATTTTAATCTTTTTTATCACATTTATTAATTTATTTTCACTTAAGTTAGTTGAGATGGTAAGCAATTTTCTTACTTTAATTAGTAATTAATAATTCGATTTTATTCTAAATTTTAAATAATTTTAAAATTTATGATCAATTACTATATTTTCAATGAATATATAGACTAATTCACCCAAAGAAAGAGGCATTCTGTACTACAATTTTAACGTTTCCTTGTCGTGCGACATCCGAAGGTAGGGAGGAAACTGCGCGATTCTAACCATTTTTATTTGTACAACTGAACAGCAATGACCATTGACCGATAGAGTTGAAGGGGAGAATGAGGCGCGTTTCAATGACGCTGGAGACTACATTTTCATCATGCGATGCGCCTAATTTCATTATCAGAAAATATAATGGGCGCGCGATTCCTACGATTGTGACGTGATAATGCAACGTCGGACAGGTTATGCCAAGCTTATTGTAAGATTCCTCCCATACCAATGGAAATGTTTACGTATTGAAAAGGGTGTAAACTACTTATTCGATTACCCAATTTTTAGTGCATTTTTACTTTTGGTAAATTTTTATAATTTTATCGCTTAATTTTCAGGTGCTTTCTTGCTAGTCATAAAATCATTGAATCTTTAACGGCAATTAATTATATACGATTCATTATGTTCACATTTTCATTTTAGTAATTCAATTTTTAATATGTTCTCATTTTAGTTATTCACAAAATATCTTTTTAAAAGTATTAAACGAGGTAAAAAGTATTAAGGATTAAAGTGAAAAAATGGTAAGAACTAGAATAACGCTTTAAAAGTTATCAAAATGTACTTGTTTACCCTCCTGTCAATTTAATTATTTAAATTTCGAAAAATAAAAATAAATTACATAAGTTATTGAAATTTTTTTTATCTCTTGATAGTGTCAACCGGATTATTACTATAATATTAAATTTAATTATTTTCGTTTCTATCCTTTTTCATTTTAATTTTTAATTTTCTTTATCCCAATCTTTAAAAAAAAATATTTTTGAGTCACCAAAATAAAAATAATTTAAAAATTGGATGATCAAAATGAAAGCGTGAAGATAATATGAAGTATACAATTAACTACTACTAGAGATTAAATGATTAAATAGCTCACATAAAAACATTTTAAAAATTGAATGACATGATTGAAAGAAATTCATTTTAAATGACCACCGTCAAATTTGGGTTATCAACTAAATAGTTTACCTAACATAGAAGCTTTATCATGATCATTGAAAGAGGAAGGAATACTAAAGAATGCGGTAGGCCCTGTCAGAACATTCGCTGTCTGCCTCCCGATGCGGGTTAATTATAAATCGCGCGACTCCTCTGTCTGTCAAGATAAATAAATCGCGCGATCCTTCTCGACTGCGAGTGCGACACAAACCTTACGTTATCTCGACTTAAGTGCCCCATATATCATCTATAAATAGACTGCCGAGATGAAAGAGACAACAGACTGAGGGAAATAAAGAGAAATGGAGGAAGGGAGCAGCACCAATCCAGATAAGACGAAAAAATTGGTATTTTAAAATCCATGTCAAGAAAAACCCTTGTACTTATTGCTTCATTTTGTTTTGGTTTTGAGTATGTAATAATGATGTGAAATTTGGGGTGCTGACACAGGGTCAGGGAGGAAAACGAAAGGGGAAAAGAAAGGTAAGTACGAGGGAATTGAAAGCAGAGATGGCAATGATTTGTGAGGAACAAAACAGGCTGAGAGAAGGGCAAAAAGAAGTCCACCAGAAGTTGTTAAAAATTCAATCCAACTTCTCCTTAATGCGTGAACAAGGAAACTCTGCTTTGTTTTTTCAGTAGTCTATCGTTTTCACCTTTGCTTTTAAGTTCAGTTTACAGTAATGGATTTGGATCCGGTGATTATACGTTTCAGACTGTATTATGCTGCATTTTTTTTTCGTGTTATGATTCCCATTTGGTTATTCTTATATGATTTCATATTACCCAAATCTACGACATATTTGACATCCAACAATTAGCATAGTCCAAGAAAATTTATAAATAAACAAAAACCCTTAATAAATTAAAATTTAAAGTCGGGTGATTGTTTCGACTTAAATTCAAAATCTTTGTTATAAAATAATAATAAAGTAAAGAACACAAGAATATTAGATGAAAATAAAGGAAGATTTCTATTGTATTTCTCTTTTTTTTTCATCAACATTACAAGTAGTACACTCCTATATATATAGGGAGATTAAATTTTTTATTTTCTAATATATAAATAGAAAAATAGGTTAAAAAATGAAAGACGAAGAGTTAAAGAAGATGAAAGGTGAAAAATTGATTATAATAAACAGTACTCGCCCATAGATGTTGATTATATAAAATGATATGTCTCATGAAAAACTTTTCTAAAAAAAATCCTGTCCGATGAAAAACTAATGAAAAAAGAAATATAATCTTTTAATGCACAGTACTCACAGTCTTCAATTATTATTTTTTTTTAGAATTTCGGAGGTGGAGTCCCTTACCTACCCTTTGCTCTATGGGTCAGAGGTGATTTGGTGGTATTAACCAACTTTTTGTATCGGTTGGTTTTGCGTAGATAATGACCAAGCAAACGTAATATGTTTTCACTTTTCATTTGCTCAAACAATGATTTTATTTTTAAATGAAACACTAATTTAATACAAAATGTCAAAAAAAAATTTACATGAATAATTATTTTTAAAAAATTATGGGAATAATTCAAAACGCTCCAGCTGAAAGTATTTTCTGTCAAATCAACCGAAAAAGTTTTCAGCTGAAAAGCTTTCAACTAGGAGCATTTTCTATTTGATCTTTTTTAGGGTTAGGGTTTTTAAAGTAAGATTTTGATTTTTAAGATTAAGGTTTAGGGTTTTTAAAGTAGTATTATTTGGAAGGGTTTAGGGTATTTTTATTTTATTTAAGTTTATTATATATTATTTATTTTTAATAATTTTTTGAGATGTTAAATAATAATTATTTAATCCAGAATTTAAAAACATTGTATTTACACCAATTGTATATTCAAATTGGAAAATTCAATTCGATTCAAAATTGAAACTCGGACTATTCGACAGGGATGAAATATTAGTTATTAATTTTTTTGTTTTTTTAATCTTAGTTTGATTAAAATTTTCAGTAAATTATTTATTCCATTGCATTATTTTCGAATAGATAGGTTCAGACATTTTTGCCATACAATACAAATCAATAAATTATACGCCTTTCTTTCATTGTTCACATACACTCCTGATTTAATAATATGAAATGATACCAAAAGCCAACTCTAATAAAAAAACGATATTTATTTAAAAACATAAGAATGTACAACATTGATACAAAAAAAAACGTTTGATATTTATTGAAATGTTAACATGAGAAGTACAATAATAAAGTAAATCAATTCAATCCCATGTCAGAATGTGTGCATCGGGGTGGTCGACGGTTGCGAGCCGAATTCTTTCTTGGTTCAACCACTGGTACAAGTTGTGGTCTCGACCTCTCATCATCTTCGCTTTCGTTCGTAGTTGATTGCGATCGGTTGCTCCTCGATTGTCATCGCGCATCCTCTGATCTGAAATAAATAATTCATCGAAAAATCGAATCAAACTAAGATTAAAAAAAGCGAAAAAAAATTAATAAAAAATATTTAATTCCCGCGAGTAGTTTGAGTTTCGATTATGAACCAAATTGGATTTTCCAATTTGAATAAATGATTAGTGAAAATACGATTTTTTTAAATTTCGAATTAACTAATTACTATTTAACATCTCAAAAAAAATAATGAAAAATAAATAATATATAATAAACTTAAAAAGTAAAAAAAAAAAATTCTAAACCCATAAAATCCAAATAACCCTACTTTACAAACCTAAAACCCTAACCTTAAAAACCAAAACCCTACTTTTTTTTTAAAAAAAACCCTAAGCCTAAAAAAATCAAGAAGAAAACGCTTTCAATTGAAAGTTTACTATTATTATTATTATTTTTTTTTTTTGCAAATCAACAAAAATTGACCTATTCACATAATCTTTATTTTTTATTTTTGGCATTTTTAAATAAATTAATCCACATACTCTATTAAAAAGAAAATAAGTTTTGCAAGTTTATAACAATTTTTTCATCATAATTATTTGTTTTTGTCAATTCTACAACAACTTAACCATTAACTTCTGCCTCATGTTTTTTTTTTTCTAAGCCAAGCATTTAAATATCAGGCATCATTTTGTGGCTTCTCATTTATTTTTCATGAAAAGCTTTTATGATAAGAGTTTTACTCATTATTGTCGACAGTATATACTTTAACTTTTATAAAAGAATTAGGTTAGGTTGTAGTCAGTGATCAATCAAGTTGAGGGAAAATGTTTAAGTTAAATAAATTGACGTGTCCTATTTTATCATCTTAACTTAATTTGAAATTTTTTTAAATTGAGTAAAACTGAACAAGTTAACAAAATTAAATAGACCATACTAAAATCTTTATTGACAATATGACTAAATTCCAAATTAAAGAACATAAATATCATATATATTTGAAAGCTCCTTTAAAACAAAACAAAAAAACACACAAAATAATTAGTATGATAAACTTAATTTTTTATAATTTATAAAATTTTAAATTAATTCTTTAAAGATTATAAAGATTTGAGCTATTAAAATGGCGAAATTGTATTTTTATTATTGCAAAAATATTTTTTAGGCTTTGCATGGTAGAGTAGAAAGAAATTGAGATGATGAAAAATTGAAGGGGTAGAAAACTAAAAGGATGAAAAACATAAATATTCTTTCCATAAGTGTGCTCGGTAGGAATGATGGAAAAATTGAAAGAAAAAATAATTTTCTTTCCCTTTATTACTTGTTAGAGTTGAAAATGGAATGAAAAAAAATAAAACATTTAAAAAAATACATCATTCTGAATTAACTTATACTTCTCTCTCATTTCCACTCCTCCAATTTTCCTTCCTCTCACTTTCTTCCCGATAAAAGATACTCAAACTTAATTTTATTTCCACTCTTTCACTCCCTTCTCCCAATCTCTCCATTTTTCTATCCAATCAAACGCACTTTTATCTCTCTTAAAAATTAAAAATTTAATTAAGCAGCCTTTTAGCTGTTATCAAATGGAAAGATTGTATTTATTTTAGCTTAAAAAAATAATTATTCAATTAAAATCAATTAGCACAAAATTTTTAGATTTGGCATTCCAAATTTTTCAATTTTATTTCGGTCCCCAAACATAATATTTTTAGCCTTTTTTTCTTGCTTATAATCAAAGGGGTGATAGTGATTTAATTCGGATCGATGTTTGAAAAAAAAATATAATTATTTTATAAAATTATGATTTTTCAAAAATCGAACCAAAACTGAACCAAATTAAATCAAATCAAATCGAGAACTACAATTACAATAATTTTTTATTTTTCAATTTTCTTGCTAATGGATAAAGTGGTAAAAGATTTTTTTTTTTCATATATGAATATACCAATTATTTATCGAAATAGATTACGGTTGGAACCTTGCCGACTTTTTTTTTTTTTTTTTTTCATTTTTCTTCCAACTTCATGCATACGTTGGTGAGTAAACTGTGATTGGTGTTTTGCGAATGATCCATGTATACTCGATGAGAAGGAACGCAATTTACGAATCCCAACAATTTTTGCTGCCTGCCTCCATTATGTCTGAAGAAGGAGTCGCCCCCCTAGCTTTTGCATCTTACACCCTCCAACTTCATTATTGGTCCAAACTCCTCCTCTTCCACCATCACCATTATTCAACATACCATTTCCAAACTTCTTATCTAATACTACTCTCAATCCTTTCCTTTGCCTCTTTCCTCGTCGTCGCCTCAGGCCGTTGACCCAAGCTTAAAATCACTACCCTTTGTCTCTTCTTCACTGAAAAAATGAATCGTTTACCACCCTTTTTAACATAAAATCTTCACTTCATAAATCCATTAAAACGACCTCCATCTTAACATTCACCAAATGTCACCACCCACAATCCAAAACACGACCTTTTTTGTTGTTGTGTCAACAAATAGTTGAGACTGCAAAAAAGCCTTTGTTTAGGCGGCTGTAAAAATGAATGCTTTGAAGAACATTGGGGCATGTAGTTTGAGTGGGGGGCTTTTGTAAGAGTAGATACGTTATATTTCACTTACCGTGATGAGATAAAATTGTTTGAAACAGCAGTGCCAGATGATTCGGTATCTTTTTCAATTATTTAATAATATTTCAACGATTCTTTTCATAATATTGGTGCACAATTTTGATAATTTTTTTAACTTATAACTCGAACCCCAAACTCCGAATCTTAAACTCGAACTTGAACCTTGGATTCGAATCTTGAACCCTAAATCGAACCTCAAACCAAAACTTTAAACCTTGAGAACAAAACGGTAAAACCTTGAACTTCGAACCCGAACCCAAACCAAAAGGTCTTGAGCCGCAGATCAAAGTTTGGGTTTAAGATTCGAATTCGAGGTTTAAAGTTCGGGTTTGTAATTTAAGTTAAAAAATATCAAAATTATGTATATTACTAAACTCATATAATTAAATAATTAGAGTGGAATACAGGATGACATGAAGCTCTTGTTCCATACCATCTTTTCTCTACTGTGATTGGTTTTTAATATTCTACTTCACAGCTATGGGTGCAATTTTAGCAATATAGAAGAAATAAAAACTGAAGTCTGCACTCGTCTTTTCCTCGAGTTTTGTTTCACTCAGTTTCATGCCAGATTCTTGTATGAGGGGCCAACGCCATTTTCTTCTTCCGTAAAAAATAACAGAAGCAGACACAAATCACCCACGACTGCATGCGTGAAACTGAAAAAAAAAAGATGCACTTCAAAGTCGGCAGCCGACATTACTTTGTTATATTTTTGTGTATTTGATATACGTGGAAAAAAAGAAAACAAAAGCAGCTCTCAATGACGTGACAAAGCAAGGAGGGACAGGTCATGGCAAGCTTATTTTAAGTAAGTAATTTCCTCCCATTTGAATGTAACACAACCTGTATTCTTCATTGAAAAAAAAAAGATGCACTTCAAAGTCGGCAGCCGACATTACTTTGTTATATTTTTGTGTATTTGATATACGTGGAAAAAAAGAAAACAAAAGCAGCTCTCAATGATGTGACAAAGCAAGGAGGGACAGGTCATGGCAAGCTTATTTTAAGTAAGTAATTTCCTCCCATTTGAATGTAACACAACCTGTATTCTTCATTGAAAAAGGAAGAATATTATTAAAGTAAGCGCGAGGCCCAATCAAGACTTTTCCCCCCTCTGCCTCGGAGATGCTATTAAATCATGTATCGCGCCAGTCTCGTTCGATAAGAAGGGAAGAAAATCACGAGTTCCGTCTCGACTGCAAGTGCGACGAAACCATACATGCACATTTTGATGAGATTAATAACTGTAGTAATTGTAAGATTGATTATTATAGTGGTTGTTGGATGACTGGATGAGGCCTTGGAAATTTCAAACAATGCTAACTGAAATTGACAGAGGGTCTATAAGAGTCGGTAAAGTTACTTTCTCTAAGGTGGAAAGAGGAGGAAATGGGATGGCATTTGCATTAGCTGTTGCTGGTATTAAAAGATCAGAGTTTTTCAAAGCTTAGTGGCGAATTTACCTTATTTCAGGGACTTTGTCTGTTGCGAAGGATTGTATGCTTGTGGGATAGGTGATGCTGTTGTCTTTGGTTTCAGGCTCTGCTGCTTGTTGTAGCACTGTTCTGTTTCTCTACTGGCATGGTTAGACTTTGTCTTAATTTGAATGAGCTAAAAAAAAAAAAATGTTAAAGTGAGAATTATATGTGAAAGGGGTTGTAGATTGCATGTGAGTGTGGAGGAATTTTTATTTTAGACAAACATGTTTGTGAAATAAGAAGTTAGTAGCTTCAATGGAATTACAATTTCAGTGGGTGGTTTTATCCAAAGGAAAACTTGTGAATGTTGACACCTACCACTGAACTATCAATACTACATGCCATCACCGCCACTTCACGTTTTCTTCTCTTGCATGGGTTCCCAATGTTACAAGCAAATGGATATGTATCATTGTTTTGCCTTTCCTTCTTTATTTTGCCACCTTTACATATACATATCTACAATTCCAATTAATTATCCCATGCACTCACGCTTTTCCCCCGCCTCCCTCATTAGATTATATTACACAACTGACAAATCTAAAAAAAAAAAAATTTGGAGTTTTGAAATTATTATATATTTTTACGGTATTAAAAATTTAATTTCACTATTTTAATAAATTATATTTTTATAATATTCAAAAGATTAAATCAAGTTTTTATCATTTTTAGGAGGTTAAAGTACAATTTCATCATTACTAATTTAAAATTTCATAAATTATAAAGGGGAATTTAAATGGAAAATTTTTCATTTTAGAGGGAACGGACCCCTACCCGCCTTTATCTTCACCACTAATTCGATTTAACACTTAATTCAATGAGAAAATCCCTTTTCAAGTCTTTTAATTTAATCTTTTTTATCACCCTTAAAAATTTATTTTTCACTTGAATTAGTTAAGATGACAAAGATTTTTTTACTTTAATCAATAACTGAGGATTCAATCTTTATTCTAAATATAAAATAATTTTAAAATTCATGATAAATTTCTTTCTTTTCAATAGACTTATAAAATACAAAATAAAATAATTACTAAACTCGTTTCACCGGGAGAAAGAGGCGCTTTTCAATTGGGTTGTGCTACAATTTTGACGTTTCCTTGTCGTGCGACATGCGAAGGTTCAATATCAAAAAAGAAAAAGAAGGGGAGGAAACTGCGCGATTCTTACCATTTTTATTTGTATAACAGATTAGCGATGACCATTGACTGATAGAGTTGAAGGGGAGAATGAGGCGCGTTTCAACTACGCTGGAGACTACATTTTCATCGTGGGATGCGCCTAATTTCATTCTCAGAAGAGATACTGGGCGCGCCATTCCTCGATCGACACAGGACCTCACTCTCTTTATACTCAAGTTCAAGGAAACTCCTCCTCCTTCAAATGACGTAAGAAATTCAATTATTATCCACGTTATTGTTTGTTCCCGCCTCCAAATAAAGAATGCTATTCTACCCACTTTCTTCAAAAACAAAATTATTTTAAAATAAATATCATATTTTAACAAAAAAATATAAGTTTTTGGTAATTTCAACGATATAATTTATTATTTTTAAGTAGAATATAATATAAAGAAAAATAAAACAACTATGCAAACATCTCGAAATTTATATAAATTATAAATATATCCATAATATAACTTGGTATTAAATTTTATAACAAATATTTCAATATTTTATTTTGAAATTGAAAATATCAAGAGGAGGATGTATTTCAGCGTAAAATCGCCGGCGATGATGCTCCTATCGAATCTCCGATCCAAAGCCGAGGAAGAAGAGCCATGAAAGCCAAAAAAAAGGAAAAACAATAGAGAAGAGGGAACAACGCCGATGAAAGTGGGCTGAATGTTAAAAATAAAAATGTATGTGTATTTCTAATGTATAAAACGTCGGTTAGGATTTTGGCGCTATACCTTCTTCAGATTGTCCGACTCTTCTTCTCTAGTCTTCAGCGTTTCAATATTCTATCTGTTGCAGTTAAGCCGGAAGAAACCAAAATTCTTCAGATTTTTTTTTTTTTTTGGAGAACTTTCGAAGACATATATTTAGTTCTTTATAAATTGTTATGGATAGAAATCCTTCTTCTTATGATGATTTAAATTTTGAATTTTCCAGTTGAGACTTAATTAGTACTGTTGATGCCCCGCCGTACGAGGTGCCGACGCAGAAGAAGATGAATGAAATAACAGAAAGACAGAAAGTAAGAAAATGGTTATTTATAAATGAGTAAGATAAGGAGTGTTATTTAGTGGCCCAAGAACCATGGGAATGGATAATAAACTTGGTGAAGAAGGCACAAGAGGAAGGCTCACTCCTTCGCACTTATAGAAAAAGACTTAAGGATTAAGGATGTCCAACTCTCACGCACTTCTGGAAGTTAAATCTTGGTGTGAATTGCAGGGAATCCCTTATACTATTATATAAAATCATTATTAGGTGGGTAAATTTTGAATCGGTTCGAAAAAAAAAATTAATCGAATTGAATTATTTAAATTATTCGAGTCAATTGAATAATTCGATTCGAGTCGAGTTAAATTTTACAATTCAAATAACAGATTTTTGGTTCCTATTAATTTTGAAAACAAATAAATTGGTCTTTCTCTCAATAAATATTACAAAATAATTCAAAATAATTTTTAAATTTAAAATATTTATAAAAAATTTAAAATTTATTTTTTTTTAAAAAACCATAAAAATTCTAAAATAATTATTTCGAGACCTAATTAATGATCAAATTAATCATACTCAAGTATCTTCTTTTTTTTTTTTGAAAATTTTTTCAAATATATATGGTTTCAACATTATTTGTTACAACATGGAATCGGTTATAGTGTAATTATATTTTTATTTGACATGTTTAATTTTTTAATTTAATTCGAAAAATTTCACTCGATTTTATTTTAAAAAAATTAAATTGAATTAAAATGATAAAATAGGACTCGTAAACTAAATTAACTCGATTTTTTTCACTCAATCAATTTTCATTCGATCCAACGATGACCCTTAATCATGATATTATAAAATTTCATGCACCTTTAAACTATCACATGATTAAAAGAAATATAATATTGATGAATTTTTTAATGGGTTACGTAAAGCTATAAGTAAATCAATCGTATGTTATTATTTTTTTTAGATTATCAGAAACTTACGACATAATTTGATATAAATTATTAAATTACAAAAAATGAAACAACTTGTACTAAAATGAAGTTTAAACATGATCTCTTATGTATATTTTCTGTTTTGTTGCATTAAATAATGGGGAAACCTCTTATCTATAATCTTAACTATATAAAAACAACATACATAAATCTATTTCGGAATTTCTTTAAAAAGATTATAATTTAGCATTTTTATATACTTTTAAGATTTATTAATAATTTTATTTTTTGAATTCATATATGTTTTTGTAATCTTTTAGAAAATTTAATGTGTATTTATTTTAATTTATTATTCGAATTGATTTAAATGATTCGAAAAATGGATTGTTATTAATAAAAATCCAAATTTGTGTAGAAAATTGAGGTTTACTTTTGGCGTGATTCGATCGTGAGAAAGCAGAAAAGAAAATGGAGGAATCGCGCTACTCTTGCGATTGTATTAAAGAGAGGACCCCACAATCTGGATTCTGGAGCCGTTAGATATAATTTGTTAGAGAAGTTGGAGGAAACGTGGTTTTGAGAAAAGCATACCAATTTCATTCTTTTTTATGAAGTTTTTTTTCACTTTTTTTGGTAGGAAAAGTTTTTTTAACTTTAATACATATCAGCTATCATTTTCACATTACTTTTTACCTTAAATAGTATGACATAATTTCGGAAAAATTTTCATTTTAGATTCTTTCGTATTTTATAAAATTTTAAATTAATAATAGTAAAATTATACTTCTGTCTTTTTAAAAATTATAATTTTTTTATATAAATTATAAATATGTAGATTATTAAAATGATGAAATTACAATTTTACTATCGTAAAAATATATAATTTAATTCCGGTCAAAAAACCTATCAGGCTTCACCCCTGCCCTTTCTTGTTTCCTTAATGTTATAAACGAGCCTTGGATTTCTTGAATAAATGAATATTGCATATTTAGGCTTTGCTTGGTAGAATAAAAAAAAAAATTGGGATGATGAAAAAATATAATTTTTTCTTTTCATATATGTGCTTGATAGAAAGGATGAAATAAAATAAAAAAAAAAAACTTGAAAGAAAATAAAACATTTAAAAAAATACAATATTTTAAATTAACTTACACTTTTCCCTCATTCTCAGTTCTCTCATTATCTCAATTTGAAAATAATTATCCCTAATATTTTCTTTCCTCTCAATGTACTTCCCAATAGAGCGTACTCAAAATTAATTTTATTTCCACTTTTTCACTCTCTTCTTCCGTTCCTCTACTTTTCCATCAAACTCAACACACTTTTATCTCTCTTAAAAATTAAAAATTTAATTAAACCTTTTAACTTTTATCAAATGAAAATATTTTATTGTTTTAGCTTAAAAAAATCATTTAGCACAAAATTTTTGGATTTTACCTTCCAAAATTTTCAATTTTATTTCAGTTTCCCAAACATTAAATTCTTAGCTTTTCTTTTTTTTTTTTTGCTTATACTCATTGATTATAAAGGGTGATAATGGTTTTATTCGAATCCGTTTTTGAAAAAAAAATGTGATTATTTTATAAAATTATTATTTTTAAAAAATTTGATCAAAATTGAACTAATATCAAAGGTAATCAAATCGAATTAAGTTACCCCACCAATTTGGATTGAGTCAATTAAGTGATTGTTAAATTTTTTTAAAATATATTTTTATATAATACTTTAAAATTTTCCCAGTAATTTAAGTTTAACTATTTATTTTTATATTATAAAAAATAAAATTAATTACAAATCAAATAAAAGCAAACCAGATATATTTAAATAATAATAATTATCACAAAAATAATAATAACAATAATTACATCAAAACTAAACCAAATTAAATCCAATCGAGTAATACAATTAAATTTGATTTTGATTGTTCAATTTTCTTGCTAATGGATGAAGTGGTAAAATATATATTTTTCATATATGAATTTACCAATTATTTATCGAAATAGAAAAGCATCTACTGTGCAAAGTTAAAGTTGGAACCTTGCTGACTTTTTTTTTTTTTCAATTTCTTCCAATTTCATGCCTGGGTTGGTGAGTAAATTGTGATTGGTGTTTTGCGAATAGTCCATGTCTGCTCGATGCAATTTACGAATCCCAACAATCTTTGCTGCCTCCATCATGTCTGAAGGAGGAGTCGCCCCCCTAGCTTTTGTCTCCTTCATAACATCTTCCACCCCTCAACTTCATTATCGGTCCAAACTCCTCTTCCACCATCTCCATTATTCAACTTACCATTTCCGAACTTCTTTCCTAATACTACTCTCACTCCTTTCCTCGTCGCCGCGTCAGGCCGTTGAGCCAAGCTTAAAACCACTACTCTCTGTCTCTTCTTCACTGAAAAAACGAATCTTTTACCACCTTTTTTAACATAAAATCTTCACTTCATAAATTCCTTAAAACGACATTCTTCTTAACATTCACCAAATGTCACCACCGGACATTTTTTTGTTGTTGTGTCGACAATGGTTGAAACTGCGAAAAAGACTTCGTTGAGGCGGCTATAAAAATGAATGCTTTGAAGAACATTGGCGCATGTAGTTTGAGTGGTGGGCTTTTGTAAGAGTAGATACGATAGATTTCACTTACCTACCGTGATGAGGAAGGATTGTTTGAAACAGGGATTTCGTATATTTTTTCAATTATTTTTTTAACTTGAACTTCAAATCTTGAATTGTAAACTTTAAATCCGAATTTTGAATCAAAAAGTCTTGAATCGCATATCAAGATTCGAGTTTGGACTCGAGGTTTCGGTTCAAGTTTTGAATTCAAATTTGAATTCAGAGTTTAATGTTGGGATTCGGATTCGGAATTTAAATTAAAAAATTATTAAATTTATATATTAATAATATAAAAAAAATTATTGAAATATTATTAAATAATTAAAGTGAGATACATTATAATTGAAGTGATTGGCTTTCAATATTCTACTTCACAACTGTCGGTGTAACTTTTGCAAAACAGAAGCAATAAAAACTAAAGTCTATTTCTTCTGCACTCGTCTTTTCCTCGTGTTTTGTTTCATTGTTCTATGAGGGGCCAACACCATTTTCTTCTTCTGAAAAAATAGCAGAACCAGACACGAATCACCCACGACTGCATGCGTGAAATTGAAAGAAAAAAAAAACATGCATTTCAAAGTCGGCAGCCGACATTTACTTTGATATTTATATATTTTTCTGTATTTGATATATGTGGAAAAAAGAAAAGAAAAAGAAAAGCAGTTCTCAATGATGCGATAAAGCAAGGAGGGACAGGTGATAGCAAGCTTATTCCAAGTAAGTAATTTCCTCCCATTTGCATGGAACACAAGCTGTATTCTTAATTAAAAATGGAAGGATATTATTAAAGTAAGGGCGAGGCCCAGTCAAGACTTTTCTTGTCCCCTCTGCCTCGGAGATGCTATTAAATTATGTATCGCGCGCTTCCGCGAGTCTTATTTTATAAGAACGGAAGAAAATCGCCCGTCCCGTCTCGACTGCGAGTGCGACGAAACCATACGTATACATGTCATATCTTAGTTGCTTTCTTTGAATGTGGTGAGATTAACTTTGATGAGATTGAAAACTCTAAAAATTGTAAGACAGCGTGTGCGTGTGGAGGAATTATTATTTTATACAAACCCAACAAAAACCAGGTTATAGTTGTGAAACAAAAAGTGAGTAGCTTCAATGGAATTACAATTTCAGTGGGTGATGTTTATCCAAAGGAAAGCTTGTGAATGTTGACACCTACCACAGAATTATCGATACTACGTCTACACGCCATCACCACCGTTTCACGTCTTTTTCTCTTGCATGGGCGTGGGGAAGGATAAGTGGCAATCTTACAAGCAAATGGGATATGTGTCAACCCATTGTTTTGCCTTTCTTTCTTAATTTTGCCACCTTTACTTATACATATTTTTAATTCCAATTCATTATCCCATGCACCCCCCCTTTTCCCACGCCTGCATTATTAGATAATGTTACTCAACAAAATTATCATACTCAACTATTCGAATCAATATGAACAAATACTATTATATAATCGTACAAGTATATTTAGAAGAAGCTATTTGAATCAGGAAAAAAATTAGAAAATTTTTGAAGTTGAAACTAAATTGTATATTTTTATTATATTAAAAATATAAATTTATCATTTTAATAATTTATATTTTTATAATTTTTAAAAGATTAAATTAACCTTTTTTTATCATTTTTAAGAGGTCAAAATATAATTTTATTATTATTAATTTAAAATTTTGAGTAAACTATCAAAATAATCACTTTTATATGCCTCAAGTTACATTTTAGTTATTTATGTTTGAAAAATGTTACATTTTAGTCACTTACGTTATCGTATAGTACCATTTTAATCACTGAACCGTTAATTGTCGTTAATGGTGTAACGAAAATTTTAGGTTAAATTCTACTATTGGTCCTTTTTTTTTTTTCATTTTGAGTAATTTAATTTTTTTCTTTTATGTTATTTTATCTTTCCTTTTTTTTTTCATTCTCTTTTGCTTCTCCCTCTGTTTTTTTCCTTTCTTCATTTCTTTTAACATAATTTTTCTATAATTTTCATTTGTTAAAACTAGTCTACAAGTTTACCTCACTCGAAAAAATTAAATTGTTCAAAAAATTAAAAGTATAGGAAATAGTTTTAACAAATGAAAAAAATAGAAAAACTACGTTAAAAAAATAAAGAAGAGAAGAAAATAGAGGGAGCAGCAAAAGAGAATGGAAACTAAAGAAAAAAAAAAGAGTAAAGTTAAAATAACATAAAAGGAAAAAATTAAATTGCTTAAAATAAAAAAAATATGGGACCAATTGTATAAATTAACCTAAAATTTTTGTTTAAAATGATGATTTAACGTGTCACGTCAGCTTACTGTTACACCGTTAACGACAACTAACGGCTCAATGACTAAAATGTTACAACGCGATAACATAAGTGACTAAAACGTAACATTTCAAACATAAGTGATTAAAATGTAACCTGAGTTAAACAAAAGTAACTATTTTGATAATTTATTTTAAAATTTTATAAATTATAAAGGAACTTAAATGAAATTTATTTTTGTTTTAGGGGATCAGGCCCTTGCTTGACCCTTAGGTTCAACACTAACTCTGATGAACACTAAATTCAACAAGCAAATCCTTTTTCAAGTCACCCAACTTTCACTTTTGATTTTAATCTTTTTTATCACATTTATTAATTTATTTTCACTTAAGTTAGTTGAGATGGTAAGCAATTTTCTTACTTTAATTAGTAATTAATAATTCGATTTTATTCTAAATTTTAAATAATTTTAAAATTTATGATCAATTACTATCTTTTCAATGAATATATAGACTAATTCACCCAAAGAAAGAGGCATTCTGTACTACAATTTTAACGTTTCCTTGTCGTGCAACATCCGAAGGTAGGGAGGAAACTGCGCGATTCTAACCATTTTTATTTGTACAACTGAACAGCAATGACCATTGACCGATAGAGTTGAAGGGGAGAATGAGGCGCGTTTCAACGACGCTGGAGACTACATTTTCATCGTGCGATGCGCCTAATTTCATTATCAAAAAATATAATGGGCGCGCGATTCCTACGATTGTGACGTGATAATGCAACGTCGGACAGGTTATGCCAAGCTTATTCTAAGATTCCTCCCATACCAATGGAAATGTTTACGTATTGAAAAGGGTGTAAACTACTTATTCGATTACCCAATTTTTAGTGCATTTTTACTTTTGGTAATTTTTTATAATTTTATCACTTAATTTTCAGGGTGCTTTCTTGCTAGTCATAAAATCATTGAATCTTTAACGGCAATTAATTATATACGACTCATTATGTTCACATTTTCATTTTAGTAATTCAATTTTTAATATGTCTTCATTTTAGTTATTCACAAAATATCTTTTTAAAAGTATTAAACGAGGTAAAAAGTATTAAGGATTAAAGTGAAAAAATGGTAAGAACTAGAATAATGCTTTAAAAGTTGTCAAAATGTACTTGTTTACCCTCCTGTCAATTTAATTATTTAAATTTCGAATAATAAAAATAAATTACATAAGTTATTGAAATTTTTTTTTATCTCTTGATAGTGTCAACCGGATTATTACTATAATATTAAATTTAATTATTTTCGTTTCTATCCTTTTCATTTTAATTTTTAATTTTTTTTATCCCAATCCTTAAAAAAAAATATTTTTGAGTCACCAAAATAAAAATAATTTAAAAATTGAATGATCAAAATGAAAGCGTGAAGATAATATGAAGTATACAATTAACTACTACTAGAGATTAAATGATTAAATAGCTCACATAAAAACATTTTAAAAATTGAATGACATGATTGAAAGAAATTCATTTTAAATGACCACCGTCAAATTTGGGTTATCAACTAAATAGTTTACCTAACATAGAAGCTTTATCATGATCATTGAAAGAGGAAGGAATATTAAAGAATGCGGTAGGCCCTGTCAGAACATTCGCTGTCTGCCTCCCGATGCGGGTTAATTATAAATCGCGCGACTCCTCTGTCTGTCAAGATAAATAAATCGCGCGATCCTTCTCGACTGCGAGTGCGACACAAACCTTACGTTATCTCGACTTAAGTGCCCCATATATCATCTATAAATAGACTGCCGAGATGAAAGAGACAACAGACTGAGGGAAATAAAGAGAAATGGAGGAAGGGAGCAGCACCAGTCCAGATAAGACGAAAAAATTGGTATTTTAAAATCCATGTCAAGAAAAACCCTTGTACTTATTGCTTCATTTTGTTTTGGTTTTGAGTATGTAATAATGATGTGAAATTTGGGGTGCTGACACAGGGTCAGGGAGGAAAACGAAAGGGGAAAAGAAAGGTAAGTACGAGGGAATTGAAAGCAGAGATGGCAATGATTTGTGAGGAACAAAACAGGCTGAGAGAAGGGCAAAAAGAAGTCCACCAGAAGTTGTTAAAAATTCAATCCAACTTCTCCTTAATGCGTGAACAAGGAAACTCTGCTTTGTTTTTTCAGTAGTCTATCGTTTTCACCTTTGCTTTTAAGTTCAGTTTACAGTAATGGATTTGGATCCGGTGATTATACGTTTCAGACTGTATTATGCTGCATTTTTTTTTCATGTTATGATTCCCATTTGGTTATTCTTATATGATTTCATATTACCCAAATCTACGACATATTTGACATCCAACAATTAGCATAGTCCAAGAAAATTTATAAATTAAAATTTAAAGTCGAGGTGACTTAAATTCGAAGTCTTCAATTTTACAAATTTAAAATCGAGCTTTCAATGATTTTCGCATGTTGACTTGATCATCAGGGTGTTCATTATACTATGCGTGACTTGATTTTGAATCGCACTAATCGCGTTACTGTTAAGGTTTTGCCCTCCTCTTTTTAAAATTAGCATCCCAAAAGCAAAATCAATTGCCAAAAAATTAAGGTTCACTCTTCCTGTTGATATGGAATGAGCAACTGCTTCGATCACTTTTAACAAATTGCAAAATTATTGGAATATACATATCCTCCTTAACACAGATGCTAATCAAGTCATTTTGATTAACATTAGATCAAGAGTTTCTGGGCATCCTCTCTAATAAAGAAAAATGTCAAGGCAGTGTGCATGTCTTTTGTAGCTTATGTTACAGGATGGTTCACTAACATAAAGCAATGGTTAGAGCTTTCTCCATCGATCTAAAATAATTTATAGTTAAATGTTTTGTGAAATTTTAAATGTAAATTTATGCATGGATTAATTTTTCCTTTTAATTCCAATCATTTATGAAATTTTTTTTTTGGATAGAGATGAAACTAATATCAAATGTTATAAGGGTCAATTCATATTTAAATTTACAAATTTATAGTATTTTAAAGAATAAAAAACTTGGAGCCAATTAATGTTTAAATTTAGATATTTATAGTCTTTACTTAGTGTTGTTTAGAGATGAAGTTAATGAATCTTTCTCGAAGCAGAATTAAATATACGTGTTAGTAGTATCCATTGTGATTCATACTCTGAGCAAGAATCGAGCCATCTATCACTAGTTAAGATAGGAGAGATTTTTATTATCTCACTTAATTTTATAGTTAATTAACATTGTGCTTCATATTCTGAGCAAGAATTGAACCCTCGATCACTAGTTAAGGTAAGAGAGACTATTACCATCTCACTTAACCTTATAGTTAATTCACTTTGCGCATTTGACAGGCAGCTTTTGAAGATATTTTTTTCAAACTATGTACACAATAAAAACATACGGAAAATATTTTTTTTAAAACAATAAATATATTTTCAACCACATTTTCAAACTTTAATGTTTAAAATTAAAGTGTTTACGAGTTGTCTATGGTGCTTGTGTCTGACATCATTATCTCAAATGGTATCATATTCCGTGATATGATACAAGAAAATCTTTTCTATTTTCATAATTAGCACCAACCTTATAATATTTGAGTTTATAGTCCAAATAATCTGTAACTTTAATTATAAAAAATTATATAAATTTAACTTGGAGAAACATTTATGATAGGTTATATCTCTTTTTTATAATAAGTAAATTAAACAAAAATAATATAAAACTTATAATATATAACCTTTATAAATTGTCCAAATCTTTCATAACACTTTTTATAATCAATATAATTTTTTACTGTAACTTTCGAAAATCAGTTCTTATAACTTAGGATAAAAAAATACTATAATATTATCGATTGAGTCTTAGCTTGATTAGCATAGACATTGTTGTTAATACAGGAGGATGTGAGTTCGAGTACACTGAAGTACATTATCCTCTTATTTATGGGTTGAGGAATGACTATGATAGTTTTTGGCATGGTCTCAAAAAGAGCAAATATGGTCAAAAACATATAATTAGATTGTTAAAAAAAACTATAACATTTTTTTTTAGAAATAAATATATTATTTTTATAATATATAACATGGACACATAAATAAGTTATATTCATACTTCCTTACCATAAGTTTTTATAAATAAATATATTATTAAAAAATTTATTTTTTATAATATAAAAAAATTCATAATCATCTCAAGCACTTATACGTATTCATGTTTATAATATAATCTTTTATAACTTTTATAAAAAGATTATAAAAATTTTGATTTGACTGTAATTACCTGCATAATTACTCTAATTATCATCTTTCCCTTAAGAATTGAGAGTGTAATTGAAATACTCTAATTACACTCAATTCAATAAAATCCATCAATTACCATGATTATTTAAACATGTCATCTTTATATAATTATAAACAATTATATCTAAGTTTAATTATTAAATAACTTTTCAAACACTATAAAAATTTTGTCTCCATTGATGATCAACAAAAAAACATATAAAGCTTTAAATATTAGTGGACTTGTTGTTTGTGTCGTACGGGTGGATTTAGAGGTCTACTTACCATTATTTTTTAAGTCATCTACGTGTGCATATCTTCCTGACATCATCAAACACCGATAACTGTCTCATGACCAAGTGTTGGAATATTCCTAGACTTTAACCCTTTATCCAATTTTGTAATTATTATTTAATTACGTCATGATAAGGTTTAAATTTTCCACAAACACAAACATCAAAACAGAAGAAAAAAGAAAACATAAAATAAAAAAAATATAATATTGATATCATTGAAATGTATAACAATAAGGTTTAATTTTGTCATTTTCGTTTCGATATCGGCTGGTTTTTTTTGGTGAATTCTCTTCTGTTCCAAACTAGAATCATACAATTTATGTTCTATTTTCTCATATTTGGACATGTTTTAGTCAAATTTGGTAAAGAAAATGTTGTTTATCCTAAAAGATTTGGGTTCAAATATCTGTGTGTGTACATTGTTAAAGGGTTAAGAAAATATAAATAGATATTACCATATAATCACACTTGTACATTAAAAAAATTAATTTTTTATTTTTTATGTTAATCATTATTATTTTTTATAATTATATTAAAATAAATATAATTTATCCAACTTAATAATTTTGGAGTTAATATTATATATATTTATATGTCATATTTGCGCTACGTAATTGAAATATATTTGTATGTACATATAAGATATATTTTTTTATTAATAAACTAGAAACATAAATTCATATGTATTAGTAATAAGACAAAATAAATAAGTTTTGTGTGAGTTATTTCTAAATTTTTTGGCTTCAAATGTATTCGAATTGTTATTTAGATTCATTAGTTTGATACAGGGTTTACTTTTATTAATAAAAACTCACATATTCTTAAATCAGAAGAAAAATGTGTTTAAAAACACTCAAATTCATATCCTCTTAATTATTACAACAACGATGTTAATCGATAAAATTCAATCTTCAATATTATTTTATTTTTTATAGTTATGAAACTTCAAAGAAATATTAACCGCTGTTTAAAAAAAAAATATAATTCATCACATATAATTTTTTGATACCGACAATACATCATACTTGATGAAGACACTGAGCACTATCAGCACTGGAACGAACGAATTAGGGCAATCCAAGTTCTGTAGTGATCAGCAACCGCACGACAACATAGCGATGTTGGATTCTTTTATTATTATATGATGAAGTGTTAGGTCAACCAACTGCATTTCGTGTAAAGAAAGCATAGAAACCTTGCGGCAATCAAGTATGTGTTTCTTGCTTGAATTCAACATCTTCTGTAAATATCCAGAATATTGAATTTTAGACCCAACGAATCCTGGAAACCTTAAGCTAGCTGTAAATATGACTATTGAGTAAGCAGAGAGAAGCAAACAATGGCGATTTGGTTTTGCAGTGAACGTAGTGATTTAAGAAAGATAAAAGGTGAAAGATTGATTATAATAAACATTCACTTAATAACATTTATAGCACTTCTTCATGAATATTCATTGTATAAAAGAATATATATCATGAAAATCTTTTCTAGAAAAAATCTTGTAAGACAAAAAATTAATGAAGAAAAAAAGATTACATAACTCTTTAATATGTTACAACCTTAATACATAAAAATTGAATTATAAATTTTTAGAATTTCGGAGGTGGAGTCCCCTACCTACCCTTTGCTCTATGGGCCAGAGGTGATTTGGTGGTATTAACCAGCCTTTTGTATTGGTTGGTTTTGTGTAGATAATGACCAAGCAAATGTACATACTAGAAGAAAAATTACATGAATATTTTTTTAAAAAAAATTACAAGACTAAGGCTTCATTTGTTTGACTGAAAATAATTTTCGAAAAATGATTTTTGGAAAATGAATTACTTTTTTGAAAAAGTTAATATTTTTTTGTGTTTGGATGAATATGTGTAAAATATTTTCTGTTGTTTGACAGATTTCCTGAAAATATTTCAGGAAAACTGTTTTAAATGAAACAAACATACATTTGAGATTTCCTGAAAATATTTCAGGAAAACTGTTTTAAATGAAACAAACATACATTTGAGATTTTATTATTTTATGATTGTTTAATTGAGTTTATTTTATATCTATTAAATATATATTTTATATTATTTTTACATATATTGCAATATTTTATTTATAAATAAATAAATCAAATTAAATTAAATATATTAATAATCTTAAATTGAAAATAATCAAAGCGAATTGATGATAACTACAATATTTTCCAAGTGCATAACTAGTATTACACCACATGATAACTACAACATCGTCCAAGTGCATAACTAATATTACAAATTAGTAGTACACTACATAGAAACAATATCCTTAAGCCCTAAACCTACCTAATATTTCTAGCCATATAATCGGTCCACATAGCTTGTGCAATCTCCTCTCTCTTAGTAGAGCATTCTCTTGCTCATTCTCTTTCTTGTCGCTCCGTAAGAGTTGATATTATCAAATCAGGCTCAAGCTCCTCATATAATCCCTGATTAAGTAAATCATTAGGATCAACTCTCATTATATGATTATAAATGATACAACAAGCCAGAACTATATCTATTTGAGTTTGAAAATTCCAAAATGGCTCAGCATTTAACACACGAAACCGTTTCTTCAAAATCCTAAAAGCACGTTCAATAGTGATTCGCAATGATGAATGACGAAGATTAAAGAGTTCCTTTGCATTTTTTGGCCCCTGAGCGCTAAACTCTTTTAAATGATATTAGTATGGGGTAATATATCAATTTCGGATGCCATATCCAGCATCAGCAAGATAAGATTTACCTACAATATTAAAAAACATAATTATTACTAATAAATTATGAGCTTACTTGAACTATCACTAAACTCTTTTAATGTTAATTCTTACCTTCCGGAATTCTTAATCCTCTTGGACGAGAAAGTGTATCACTTAAAATACGAGAATCGTTTCAAATCAAATGTAATGGCAGTCAATGTATTTTGTGTCATCCCCCCTTTACGGCTACGAAATCTTCCTTGAATGCTAAGTGAAATGGATGCACGAACATGAGTTCTATCTAATGTTCCAATACAATCTTTAAAATAAGGATAAAACCTTGGATTATTTCTAATTTCACTAGGAGTTGACTCATCGGGTAAACTAATAACTAGTTTATACAATTTCAAAATAGCTCTCAATACAATTCTAAAATAACAGTGAACTATCTCAATTGATCTATAATATCTAGATAACTAAGCATCATTAAGAGCCATCAATACCTTATACAATCTATGATACTGTTATGCCTGATTTCTACTTTTTTGAACCAACACTCGAAAATCTTCACTTCATAAATCCCTTAAAACGACCTCCATCTTAACATTCACCAAATGTCACCACCCACAATCCAAAACACGACCTTTTTTGTTGTGTCAACAAATAGTTGAAACTGCAAAAAAACTTTTGTTTAGGCGGCTGTAAAAATGAATGCTTTGAAGAACATTGGGGCATGTAGTTTGAGTGGGGGGCTTTTGTAAGAGTAGATACGTTAGATTTCACTTACCGTGATGAGATAAAATTGTTTGAAACAGCAGTCCCAGATGATTCGGTATCTTTTCAATTATTTAATAATATTTCAACGATTCTTTTCATAATATTGGTGCACAATTTTGATAATTTTTTTAACTTATAACTCGAACCCCAAACTCCGAATCTTAAACTCGAACTTGAACCTTGGATTCGAATCTTGAACCCTAAATCGAACCTCAAACCAAAACCTTAAACCTTGAGAACAAAACGGCAAAACCTTGAACTTCAAACCCGAACCTAAACCAAAAGATCTTGAACCGCAGATCAAAGTTTGGGTTTAAGATTCGGATTCGAGATTTAAAGTTCGGGTTTGTAATTTAAGTTAAAAAATATCAAAATTACGTATATTACTAAACTCATATAATTAAATAATTAGAGTGGAATACAAGATGATATGAAGCTCTTGTTTCATACCATCCTTTCTCTACTGTGATTGGTTTTTAATATTCTACTTCACAGCTATGGGTGCAATTTTAGCAATATAGAAGAAATAAAAACTGAAGTCTGCACTCGTCTTTTCCTCGAGTTTTGTTTCATTCAGTTTCATGCCAGATTCTTGTATGAGGGGCCAACGCCATTTTCTTCTTCCGTAAAAAATAACAGAAGCAGACACAAATCACCCACGACTGCATGCGGTGAAACTGAAAAAAAAAAGATGCACTTCAAAGTCGGCAGCCGACATTACTTTGTTATATTTTTGTGTATTTGATATATGTGGAAAAAAAGAAAATAAAAGCAGCTCTCAATGATGTGATGAAGCAAGGAGGGACAGGTCATGGCAAGCTTATTTTAAGTAAGTAATTTCCTCTCATTTGAATGTAACACAACCTGTATTCTTCATTGAAAAAGGAAGAATATTATTAAAGTAAGCGCGAGGCCCAATCAAGACTTTTTCCCCCTCTGCCTCGGAGATGATGGGCCTCACTTTCTGTAACATTTTCACTTCTCCAATGGAACACACCAAATTGTTTGATAGTCTAAATTGTGGTGATTGATTTACTTTTTACTTTTCGTGCAATAAATATTCAGAACATGGTATATTCATTTTATAAAAAAATTAAATAAAATCTGAAATAAAGTAAAATCAGTTTAATAATAAAAAATTTGAAAATTAATTACGTAGGAACATGACTCCTTTCGAACCTTCATGTTCACAGATCTCTTTATTTTATTACTGTATTTTATTTTTCTGACAAGAGAACAAAATTCGACTTACACCATCTCTAACATCGAAGTGATTTGAAATCCAAATGATAGGAAGTTTAAAAAACTCACATTCATATCTAAACCCATTCAACTATATTTTTTGTGTGTATGTGTGTGTTTTAAAAACTTGAAAATGAATCCTTTAATCAATTTTACAACACTTGTCATATTGTTAACATGATTCAACTTACAAACTCATGAAAATCATAAACTTAAATTATGGTTTTTGCTAATTGAACTTTAATTCAATTTACACTAATGTTATTATAATAATTGGAAAGATATAAGTTCCAACACATTTAAATGTATAGTATCCTTCGATTTAAAAATTTAAAGAGAGTTATGGATATAAATAATTTTCATTTTCTTCCTTTAGTAGCTTGTAGTTTGAATTAATCTTACTTAACCTCACTTAAATAACATTAGTAGAAAGCATGTGATAGATCCTGGTTAAAGCTGATCGGAAAATGCCATGGATGCCTTCTTCAACATCTGCTGCCAGGATTTTGTAAGCTAGCATTTTCATTATCACAGTCAGATCAAACATAAAGCTAAAGATTATTAATGCAGCTGAATGCAATAAACCCACACAAAATTGCTATAAAATAAACCGAAACATGACTTGCTAGTACTTGTAACCACCAATAATTTGTTGTATATATATAAATTATATAACAGATTCAAAGTAGTATATTCTTATACGAATGCTTTTGGTTTCTACTAAATATTCAAAATTCTGAAAATCTGTGTTCTCTTAATTGAAATACTAATACTTCTTGACATCAAGTTTCTCATGTCTAGATACTTACACACCTCAAAATACCCAAACAAAACAGGAAGGAAGGGAGTTCATGCGAGGGGAGGGGTCGATCAGCGTCACTGTATGCAGTACTAGATAAATGGATTGATCCATTAATCAACCACAGGGTCATAGTATGAATCACATGCATATATAGGTTCAAGGAGCCACAGCTGAGAATTTGATGACTTTACTTCACAGTCCAAACCTTCCATCGTCAATGGCTGCCCCCAAAGATTCTCAATTTCCCAATAGTTTTCAGATGAAACTAAATTGTTGTCCATAGCCATGCTATAGTGGTCATCAACTGCCACACTAAGGTCGCAGCCTGATAGAGAAATGGTAGTATCCGCAGCTAATTCTGGGAAATCATCCATTGTAGGAATCTGATAGTCCAACAAAATATCCATCATCATTGAGGAATCAGCATCAGACGAATTCTCCTCCATACTAGATTTGGTTTCTGTAGTTGCTGATGATGAATTGTTTTTATCCACTATTACTCGCTTCTTCAAGCGAGTGTTCCAGTAGTTTTTTATATCGTTGTCTGTTCTTTGTGGCAGCCTTGCTGCTATTGCTGACCACCTGATAATAATTAACCAAATTTTTAGCAAATCAGAAATATATATCATCCCAACTATAACCTTACATTTATGGCTGTGCTACTAACCGATTTCCAAGCGTCTTTTGCAGGTGGATTATGGTTTCTTCTTCTTCCCTGCTGAAGTTTCCACGCCTTATATTAGGCCTCAAGTAATTCATCCAACGTAGTCTGCAACTCCTCCCTGATCTTAGCAACCCTACAAATCAAGATGAACTGCATGTAACTAAAACTCTAAATCATAAAATCTTGCCGAAATATTTTAGGGTTTTGATTAAATCTAGTTGTTGATCATTAAAAAGAGATGTCTCATACCAGCGAATCTGGGCATTTCGTTCCAATTCCAAATCCCATATTTCCTAATATAAGCAATCAGCTTCTGATCTTCATCATGACTCCATGTTCCTTTCTTCAGATATGGTTGTCTCACCATCTTGCACACTACTTACTGAGGTAGTTGAGACTCTGGGTTCCATCTATTATATGGATTGTAAAATAATAATGTTAGGAAGATTCAAATCATCCAGTTAAACAACTTGTCAAAGACGCGGGTTAGTAATTAATTAGTATGTTCCTTCCTAGATTGAGGGTAAGCAGTTTACTTGGAAAGAAAAATGGATTCTCTGTACAAGTCTTTTTCCGTTTCATAAATAATATGGAGATCGCTAAGTTTACAATTTTTTATTATGCAGAAAAGTCACGAGACAAGTGAACATTATTGCATGCAACTGTTAGGGAAAAAACCAAGAAAATGCTTGTTTACCACGTGAAATCGTTAAGTGTTTTGTCTAAATTTGGGGGCTACAATTATTTAATTTCTTTTTATTCTTGGAATTAAGTGAAGAGACGATTTAAAATTAATAAGCTGAAGCTTGAAATGGTCTAAATTGTGTACTTCCTAGCAACCCACGACTTGGAAAATAGGGATCATATATTTTCCCAAACTAAAATGTTGGTTTTTCATTGCATTCGTGCATCTGTTGATCGGTACTAATTTATTTCAATCGACATAATTTGCTAATAAATTCTTCCTTGTTTGTTATTCCTTTTGGTAGATAAAAACAAACCTAATAAACTAATTACGTAATGATTCTTTGAACAATATCTTGACTAGAAAGTGCATTAGTGTCACGAGTCAGAGTTCAAAGCCCGTGATCATTGCACACAATGAATCTCATGGAAGTCTATCATTAACATTGAGATCATTTAAGCCACATGAGTTGGCCCGATTCATAGAGATGTTGATCAAGTATGTCAGATTAAAGCTTGAGTGATCCGATGATGCAGATTTGAAAACATAGGGTATCTTAGTAAATGGGGAAACTAATCTTTAGAAGACGGGAATCATATCTTATAATATTAGATTTGATTTAATTTGATTTTGTAATCTTTTAAATCCTATGATTTAAGGGATAGGTTAATCTCGTTCGTCGATGTAAATTAATCTTGACCGTCGGTTTTGGAGAGCTCAACTACAAATAGAGAGTCTCCCCTCATTCGTAAATCACTCGTTCTATTCCCTTCATTGTATTGTTTTGTATACTTTGAGAGAAAGTAATATAAGTTGAGAGCAGTTACTCAAAAATCTCTTGTGCATAGTTTTTCTGTGGCTTTTGTTTTATTTTGCTTTCTTTTGGTAGTGTTGCTTCCGCTATATAAGTTGATGCCTTGGAGGAATTCTTTGTGAATCCTCGATTGTTTGATGATTAGGTTGACTTAAGCGTGTGCGAAAAAAAAAAAGAATCGCTCAAGGCCACACGGAATGCGAGACTAAAGTTCTAGTCCTGTGGCACTATTACCTCTCTTGGAATGTCCCCAAATAACTTCAGCTCAAAGCTTATATTAAAAGTCATTTTAGCTAAGGCTACTTTATTAAGGTCTCTAGGGGAATGTTGTATATATGGTCCAAGGTCTTGCGTTCTCCAAAAGAAGATGAATACCTCTAATGAGGGCAGAGCTCGAATCCGACAAGGAAAAATCTTGAATGTCCTTGACCGCCTCCAAGCTTTCTGTTTAAATCCTCACGCCCACTTATCTCCTATATTGAATGATTCCGATGTTTGTTATTAAGAAAATAAGAAAGAGATAGAAAAAGACGATGAAAAACTACATTAGGCTACATGAAATTCACAAAAAGTTTACGTTTATAGAAAAAAAAAAAAGAAATGAAAGTGGCTGAATTGAGATGATAAGACTGAGGTTTGTAGGAGTGGATATGGAGGTGCCCCTCGCAATGATAAAGGAATAATTTTAGCCTTATTCTCTGGACCGATCTGTGCTTTTGATCCTAAATTGGTTGAATTGTTGGCAGTTGTTCAAGCCGAATGGCTGCACAAAGTTAAGCTTATTGTTGAATTAAATTCTTCAAATGCTGTTAAATGGATTTCCCATGGACTCTTTGGAAAATTTGCCAAGATATTGAGGAGCTATCATTGAATTATGCTTTGTGTTTGTTGTTAGCGAGCCAAACTGTTTAGCTGATACCTTGGCTAAAACAGGCATGCAAAGATCATCTTTATTTTTAGCTTCATCGTAATTTGTTGTTGATCTTTCTCAAAACGAAGTGATTTGTTGGAGGTCGATTTTATGGTCCCTATCTTTAATAACATTTTAAAAAAAAAATTTATGTCATTGACAAATAATTCTGATAATATTTTTACCCTGAGCTTTAAATCTAGAATCTTGAATATTGAATCCTGAATTCAAAACCTAGAATCTTAAACTTGTTTAAAATCTCGAACCCGAACGGGATTCAAAGTTTAAGGTTCAGGATTCGGGTTCAAAGTTTGTAGGTAACATAATTACCAAAATTATATGTAAATGGCATGAAAAAAATTACAAATTTACTTTTAGAAATTGATTGTACAAAAAAAAAAAAAGTATATTAACTTATGAAAAAACAAAATGATTAAAATTTGAAAAAGAAGAAAAGATGTTTGTTTATAATTTAAAAAATTAAGTTGGATAAGATATTAAATATAAATGAGTGTATAATAATACTTTGTTATCTTTAAAATTTAATGACACTTCATTATTTTATAATTTATTCCTTATTTTCTTTTTGGTGAATAATAAACAACGACTTACGCGACTCGAACCAATGTTACACTTAAGACGATAAATATTTTTTACCATCAGACCAATACACGAGATTCATTTATGCCCTAAATTTTAATTCTAAATTTCATTTCTATTAAAATAAAGCCTCCACCGTGAAGTAATCAAATTGCCTTCTCTTGCGTCACCGTCTTATTTTCCATAAAACTAAGAAAGTTGTCTATGATTTTATATATTTTAATAATGTATTTATTATTAATAATTTAATAATAAAATAATTAAATTTATTAATATAATTGTATTTTCTATGCATATAAAATTTCGAATCGATTCGATATTTTTATTATTTCAATTTAAAATATTGTTTATATTCAAGGGCGAAACGAGAATCGTTGATAAAAGGGTCAAGATGTTTATATAAAATATATACATGTTCAAAGTAAGCTTGACCCATGGGTCGAGCCTACTTTTGATAAGGTATTTTTAAAATTTTGGGATAATCTTGATCACCAAAATACGGGGAAAAAATAAATTAAATGCTCAATTTTTGTTAGATATAATAATTATTTAAGTTTATTTTTTTCCTAAATAATGTTTAGATTGTTATACTTGAATATTACAATTATTAAACTTTATTTTGCCAAATTAATATTCAGAATATTACTTGTATTAGTTTATCAAAATAAACTAAAAATGTTGCTAAATTTATCATTAAAAAACTATAAATCCTATAAAAGAAATCAAATTAAAAAAACTTTTAAAAACTTTGAGGGAACACAAAATTTTCTTTTTTAAAACAGTAATTATAATATTAAAAAAAATTAAAACTTAAAGGGTTTAAATTTTTTTTACCTTAAATTTGCGCATACATATATATATATATATATATATATATATATATAGTAGTTAAATGTTGTTGACATAATAAAAATTGTTTTTTTTTTTTTTTTTTGCTCTAAACTTGACATGCATGATTTACATAAATTGAACATAAAATATGAAGGTTGGATCGATAAAATATCAATAAAGAAATTATAAAAATCGTGTAAAATCATATTAATTTTATATCATAACAAGTAGATCCCTTCTAATAAAGAATGGATAATTATTTGGTAGACAGTGGATGAAAATTTTTTATTTCACAAATGAGGTTTGAATTTTGCTACATATCTTATATATTTTTTAAATACAACTTAAAATTCACATACGAAATTAAAATTTTTCAGCATCTATGTACCAAATACAACTTAAAAACACACGCCATTTACTATTAATGTTTTGAATTACAAAATAAATATAATGTGGCATTTGAAGTGGAAATTTGTAATTACTGTTCTATTTTATTTATTTAATTCATTATCAATCAATACTAAATTATTATGATCGGATTGCTTTTATCCACCAAGAGTGATCATCGGACTTAATCATATTTTATTATCGAAATGTTGAAACATATGTTGTATTATCATTAAACTCACATTCGACAAAGTTAATTAAGTCAAGGAAACACTATCCGTTTCAAACTGACGCTGACAGCTGAAATCGAAGCCCCAATTAAAAAAAGGATCTCTACTTGATTCATTACTAAATTAATGGATTGACCCAGAAATCATGTAACTACTGTTGATGGTGGCTGTGCCACATTGCTTCACAATCCAAACCTTCCATCATCTGTGGCTGCTCCAAACAACTCTGTATTTCCCAACATGAAACTAAATAGTTGTCCATAGCCATGCTATAGTGGTCATCAACAGCCACACAGAGGTCGGACCCTGATGGAGAGAAAGTAGTATCAACAGCTATTTCTGCGAATTCATGCATTCCAGGAGTGTCCGAGTCCAACAAAGTATCCACCATCATCGAGGAATCAGCATCAGACGAATTCTCCTCCATACTAGATTTGGTTTCTGTAGTTGCTGATGATGAATTGTTTTTATCCACTATTCCTCGCTTCTTCAAGCGAGTGTTCCAGTAGTTTTTTATATCGTTGTCTGTTCTTTGTGGCAGCCTTGCTGCTATTGCTGATCACCTGATAATAATTAATCAATTTTCAGCAAATCAGAAATATATATATCATCCCAACTATAACCTTACATTTATGGCTGTGCTACTAACCTATTTCCAAGCGTCTTCTGCAGGTGGATTATGGTTTCTTCTTCTTCCCTGCTATAGTTTCCACGCCTTATAGTAGGCCTCAAGTAATTCATCCAACGAAGTCTGCAACTCTTCCCTGATCTTTGCAACCCTACAAATCAAAATCTAATTAACACTCTAATCACTAAATCTTGTTCATGGTCATTAAAGTTAATGAGGTTAAAAAGAGATGTCTTCGTACCAGCAAATCTGGGCATTTCATTCCAATTCCAAACCCCATATCTCGTAATATAAGCAATCAGCTTCTGATCTTCATCACCACTCCATGTTCCTTTCTTTAGGTATGGTTGTCTCACCATCTTCCACACTGTTCTGTAACTTAATTCTTCAACTACTTATTGAATCTCTCAGTTCCATCCATTTATATTGATTGTAATTAAACAATGTTGCGAAGATTCTAATCATCCAATTCAAAGTCGACGCAGGTTAATTAGTGATTACGTTGGTTCCTAGAATTTGGCTTTTGTTTGAATTACCTTTGTGTAAACGAGTATCCATGGAAAAGACCTCAATGAGTTATTTTTTATTCCACCATAATAGCCTCTGATTGCTATGTTCACATTTCTACATCCAGAAACTACGAGACAATATCAGTAGAAGGCAAACATATTGCATGTATGTGTTAGAAAAAGAGTCGGGGGTTCTGTATCTTGTTGGAATATCTGACATGCACTGCACCAAATTTAAGTAAAAGAAAAAAATATTTAATTAATCTCAGTCTAATTTTGGGGGCTGTCATTAATCAAACATTTTTTATTAATACAAAAGATGAAGGTTGACATGGTCTAAAATTTGTACGACTTCTAGCATCCTATGATACGGAAATCATTGGAATCTAATTCAATAATTAATTTAAACGTTATGTGGTTAGTCAACTGCCTTGTAAGAACATCTCTAAAGGGCAATTGAAATTTTTCTAGAAACCAAGGTTTGTAGAATGTAAGAAACTTTTTAAGTTCACACCCAAACCGTCGAGAAGACAGTGAAATTTGAAATTAATTATTTAGAATTCAAGGATTTCTTTTATATATTAATATTTATTTTTATAATCTCATTAATGAGATTAGATATTTTAGCAGAAAGAATAAAATCAATGATAAAATATGAATTTGGATTCAATCGTAATGGTGGCGGTGAGATAGATTATAATGAAAAAAAATTGACAATTAAAAACATTAGAATAATATTTGTGTATAATAAAAGTTACAACATCTTTGTAAATTTAATAAATCATTAAAAATTTTATAATTACTAAAATATAGCTATATTATTGTAATATATTTAGTTAACTATTTGTTATATTAAATAAAATATTGAAAACCTTTAAATCAAATTAATTAAAAAAATAAATAATAAATAATAAATAGTCTAAAAACTTTTAATGTAATTTTTTTTAAATTGTTGAGATTTGATAAGATACAAACATTGAATTAATAAATTTATTTAAAATTTTAAATTAAAAAAAGGGTAAATATATGACAACACACAAATAAAAGGAAAGGACAATTAAGAATACATGGGTATAAATGGTAAAAAAGTATTTTAGGTTATAATTATTAATACAGAATAGAGAAAAATACTAAAATTATATATGAACTTTGATATAATTTAAAATGTTATATATATATATATATATATATCAATTTAAATTTGGTGCATTTGTATACATCAAACTTTAATTTTAGTTTAATTTTCATATTTACTAATCCTTTTATTTTTTTATTTTTTTGGGGTAATAAAAAACTGGAAATTACATCAACTCAAAAGAAAGTTATCATAATCTAAAACCCATTGGCGTATTCCCAATACTTCAGTGGGAGGAGTGTCCAAAATTTGTAAGCTTGATTTCCACGAAAGGCCAAGTTTGGCCATGTGATCCGCAACTGCATTGTCATCTCTTGCAATATGACAAATGCGCCAAAAGCCTTCTGAATGTAATAGTGTTTGCACTCTTCTAAGGATTGTAATCCCAAAATCATCTATTGCGGTTTCGTTTAAAGCCATTCCAACTTCAAGATTATCAATGTATATTATCCCCTTTTTGTATCCTCTTCCAAGCATAATAAGAAGGCCATTCAAAAGGCCCCAAAGTTCAGCTACAAAGGGAGAACACGTACCCAAGAAGTGGTTAAAACCCAAGATCCAGTTGTCGTCCACATCTCGTGCTACTCCTCCAACTGCAGCTTTCCCAGTGTTTCTTTCAACGGTGCCATCGATAAACAAATAAAGACACTATTCATCATCAGTCAATTTGGGATGTGGTTGGAAGGAATGAACCGTTGTACGATTCAAGCTAGTCATATATTGCCGAGCCCAGCTTAAGGAAGCCTTAATAACCTCAGTAGCTAGCCAAGCGATGTTTTGGAAAATAAAAAGGTTTCGATTCTTCCAAATCCGCCAAACTACGAACCCAAAAGCAATAGCCTAAGAAGTTCCATGATCCTGCAAAGGTATATTACAATTCAAATTAGAGGAGAGCCAAACATGAAAAGGGTTAGAGAAGAACCTGCTCTGTAGATCATTTGGGACTATAAGGGCCCACACTTCTTAAGCGGCCACACAGTCACGTAGAACATGAACGATGTCTTCTTCAACATGGCCACATAGAGCACAAGCTAAACAACTACCCATTCCTCGCTTGGTACAGTTCAAGTTTGTAAGCAATCTCTTTTTGTAAGAAAGCCAAAGGAAAAATCGGACTCTCTGAGGCCCTTTGTACTTTCATATGTTCCCCCAATACGACACTTTAAGATCCCAAGCGTCTTGCTTAAGGCCCAATAAGCACCTCGGACAGAGAAACGCCAAGAAGAAGATGGCATCTAAATAACTCTATCCATGCCTGCACTAGGATTAGGGGGAGGGATACTAAGAATGCGAAATATCACATCCTCAGGCAACCAAAGACGAAAAAGTTCCAAATTCCAAGTACCGTCCTCCAAAATCATATCCTTTAACTGGCAATCTAAATCAAGATTAGCAGATGCGAGAATATCATTAATTAAAGGGCCCAAACTTGGTATCCAATAATCTTTCCAGCAGCGAATTACGGTCCCATTATCCATTGACCACGCTAACTGATCTTTAAGGAATGGCCAAACCTTTGAGAGAGAACGCCACAAATGGGAGCATTAGCTTCTCGAAATTAAATTAGGGATCTTTTCCTTCCAACCATACTTTGATCTAAGGACTCTAACCCAAAGAGCTTCATCCTTAGTAACGAGATTAAACTCAATCTTCTTCAAGAACGAATTATTCTGATCATGTAAATGGCAAAAGCCAAGACCACCACGAGATCTAAGTTGGCACATGTTGTCCCACCCAACCAAAGCAAGCTTTTTATGTCCACTACTTGATCCCTAAATGAATTATCTCGCAATGCACTTAATTTCGTCACAAATGCCTTTAGGGATAGCTATAGACTGCATAAAATAGTTAGGAATAGCAAGGAGAATAGATTGGGTTAAAGTGATTCTACCAGTTACTGATAATTCCTTACTTCGTAGTTCTGAAGCTTGCGACGGACCTTCTCAACGATGAACCTCAGAGTGCTTTTCATTACACGCTCATGGAGGAGAGGTACCCCTAGTACACACTAAGGTTCTGGATTATTTGAAAACCGAAAAGATGGCTAATCTGAGTGCAAATTTCGTCCTCAGTCCCTTTGGAGAAGTAGATATTACTTTTCTTCATGCTGATTCTATGCCTAGAGAAATCGTAGAACTGGTTCAAAATTCCTTGTAAAAGATGAGCATGCTTCATGTCTGCTTTACTAAAGATAACAAGATCATCTGCAAAGAAAAGTTGAGATAAGGCAGATCTTCTACGAGAAAGATGACTAGACACCACTCACCCTCACCAATTTTGGCATGAATAATATGCCCTAACCACTCCGTACAAAGAACAAAAAGGTAAGGTGATAGGGGACATCCCTGTCTAATTCCACAATAAGGCTTGGATTGTTGAGAAGGGACACCATTCCAGAAGATCTGCATAGTCGAAGACGATATAGCCTTCATAGTCGAAGATGATATAACCTACAACACGAAGCGAGGCCCCAACAAAATCCCAGCTTACTCTGTCGTAAGCCTTCTCCAAGTCTAACTTTATCGCCATCTATTTGTTACCTTTCATCTTTGATCTCATGCTGTGGATGACTTCTTGAGCAATAATGATATTATTGGATATGTTACGTCCAGCTATGAGTCCAGCTTGTTCCTGCGAAATGAGGTTAGAAAAAACATATTTAAATCTATTAGCTATTACCTTCATTACCAGTCTGTACATGACTGAACAGAAGCTGATAGGTCGAAAATCACTGAAATACTTTGGACTATCTTTTTGGGAATAAGAACGATTAGAGTATTGTTAAGGGCTCGTCAATGTCGTTACCAGCGAACACACCTCGATCTTAATCACAAACAACATTACCCACTATATCCCATTAACTCTGAAAAATGATCGCATGTAAACCATCACTTCTCGATGCTTTCATGAGAGCCATATCAAACATCGCTTTCCTAATTTCATCGTCAGTGAGTATCTGACCCAAGAAATGAATACCTTGATCTTGAAGACGAGGAAAAAGATTCGATGGTAGCTCCCTTGAAACCTTAGACTCTACACCATATAACTTCTCAAAGAAAGCCACAGCTTCAGTTTGAAGGATATTTTGATCAGAGCATCATTCTCAATTGTCAAGATGAAGAGCAGCAATACGAATAAATTTCCTCCTCTGGATTGTCCGGTTATGAAAGTACTTGGTGTTTTGGTCTCCAAATTGTAGCCAATCGCATCTTGCTTTTTGCTTCCACAGTAACTCTTCATGATCAAGAACAATTTCCAAGTCATTTTGGACATCCATCTCTAATTATTGCAACCTAGTCAAAGGAGAGTGATCCAAAGCTCTTTGGACATTTAGGAGGGCCTTTATTAGATTCCTTTTGCGAGTACCTAAAAAACCATAGATGGACCTATTTCATTCCTTAATGTTAGAAGAAAAAAGCAAAGAGTGAGTGAGCTATATTACTTAAATATTGTCACTTATCTTTCACGAATGAAGGAAAGGACGCATGCTTAGTCCAGCCAGCTAAAAACCTAAAAGGTCTCCCAAAAGAAGATCTAATCTTTGGATTGGTGCTCAAAAGGATAGGCCTGTGGTCTGACTTAATATGCAGTAAATGAGACAGTTGCCATTGAGGAAAGTTAGATACCTAAGAGTCATTAGCCAAAGATCGATCAAGTCTCTCTAGCGTCCTTGTTCTCTGCCAAGTAAAGGCTGGGCCTACATAACCCAAATCCTATAATTTACAGTTATCTACAAAATTTTCAAACCAGTTACATCTCCTACTAATCGAGTGAGCACTTCTTTTTTCATTAGGAGATAAAACAGCGTTAAAATCACCCATTAACAAATAAGAAAATTGATCATTAGGCAAGGCACTAGCTAAAACATTCCAAAGGCCCTTACGTTTCTCCTTATTTGGGCTACCATAAACAAAGGATATATAAATAGAGTTAGAAAAAACATTACCAGAGACTCGAAGCAACATGAATTGAGGATGATTAAAGACAATTGAGATGTTGATATCATCTTTCCATCTAACCCAAATCCCTCCTGAAAATCCTATGGCTTCAATGTGGTGAGAATGATGGAAATTTAAATTACTAATGACATAGTTGGCAACTTTACCACTCACAAAAGCGAACCAAGGAATTACTGGGTCATATTTCCTTGGGTTACTAGCTGCTGCAAGCCCATATTTTGAACCTCAAAATTCGAAGCATCATTGGCTTGAGTTAAAAAATTTTCAACCATTTTTTTCATGGATTCCCAAAGGGGAACCAGAGTGTTATGCCCAGCTTTAAATTTGTTGCCCTTAGGATGAGTAGCATTATTGAGAAATTTGGCAGTTTTGGCAATCTTTAAACTGCCAACCATCTTTTTATTGCCCAATTTTGAATTTCCTTTGACCGAAGAAACCCTCAAGTTTGGAAACTTGGGGGTTTCTTCTAACTAACCCAATTATTTATGTAACACAGTTTTTCATTAAGTCATATGTAAATTGTTGACATGGCATTTTATTAAATTAAAAATAAACAAATAATTTTTTTTGAATATTATGTCGGCTGAATTTATTAGAAATTAAAATAGTAAAACATTCCAAACGAAATTAAAATATAGTAGAAAAATAACAAAACAAAAATAAACTAAAAAAAACTAAAAAAACGAAACATCAGACCAACAAAACATGTTCAGTGAATTGCAACGATAATGATAAACTGAAACACTAGAAAAAAGCATTATGTTATAGAATCATATAATATCTTTCCTTATTTTACATAATTATATCATAATTATAGGATTAATTAGCACCATATTATAGAATCATATAATATCTTTCCTTATTATAGTATTTTTTTTATTATAAATAGGTTATGTAAGCTAATATAAAGAATTAAGTTTTTTCTCAATTTTTTTTTTCTCTCTTTTTCTTTATTTATTTTTGGCTTAAGAGTGTTAAAAGCCTTAAAACTTTAGAAAAAAATTTAAGTTTTTGTTTTTATTTTGCACTCAGTTGAATACTTGAACTTTCAAAATGCATCAAAAAAGCTCTCAAACTTTTCAAAAAAAAAAAGCAATTAATCTCTTGCTTTTATTTTGCACTCAATTGGATACTTGAACTTTCAAAATGCATCAAAAAAGCCTTCAAACTTTTTCAAAAAAAAAAGTAATTAAGCCTCTGATTTTTTTTCACTCAATTGAGTACTTGAATCGCCCCTAATTTTTT
The DNA here is from genome assembly GCA_039519145.1 of Kokia cookei. Lineage (NCBI taxonomy): Eukaryota > Viridiplantae > Streptophyta > Magnoliopsida > Malvales > Malvaceae > Kokia > Kokia cookei. Next base: position 29,466,440 of record CM076910.1, on the reverse strand, counting down.
CAGTTATAGCCACCACATGTCACAACTACAACGTGATATGTGGCAAAAATGGTTAAATGATCTTTTTGATGTATTTTATAATATTTTTTTTTCTAATTTTAATTTTTTATATTTTATTAAAATTTAATAATTTTTATTGATTTTTATTTTTTATAATTTTTTGTCACATGTCACGTTGTGGCTATGACATGGGATGTATATGACATGGGGTGGCTTTAACTGAAAAAATTAGGACCAATTAACTTTATGGTCAAAAGGTCTTTTTTATTTATTTGACAATTCAAGTACCCAATTAAATGCAAAAAATCAGGGGCTTAATTACTTTTTTTGAAAAAGTTTGAGGGTTTTTTCGATACATTTTGAAAGTTTAAGTATTCAAGTAAGTGAAAAAAAGTAGGGGCTTAATTTTTTTTGTTTAAGTTCGAGAGATTTTTCACCCTTAAGCCTTTATTTTTCTTTTTTTTTCACGGTTTTTATAACCAACAATAGAGCTGCAACAACAATTGTTTTCTTTTTCTCATGGTATCAGAGCCGTCAAATCCTTCCTAATAAAATTTTGATTTTTTTCTCTAGTCATACCCAATCAAGCTTCATCTTCTCTATCCCTCTCAATCGTCGTTGCCTTCTCTCTCATATTTCTCTATTTGTATCTATTTTTTATTCAATCAATCATGTTGGAATCATCCAAAAGTTTTGTCGAAATCACCAACCTTGTCATGAGTTCCCTTGCATTCGAAAATACTGTCATTATAACTGTAGTTTTGCAGAACATTCAAGCCGCATATTGATTGAATGGGAAGAATTACTTGAAGTGATCACAATTGGTCCACACTTTTCTAAAGGGTAGAGAAAAATTAAGTCAATTAATGGGCACAGTCCTTTGCAGAACGATCTCAAATTTACGGCGTGCGACGAACAATACTCCATGGTGATGTCGTGCTCATGGAACTCAATGCTGCTAGGAATTAGCAATACATGTTTATTTCTTATAATTACCAAAGAGATTTGGGAAGTTTTCTGATAGACATATTCCAAGGTTAATGATGATGCACAATTTACAAAATTAAGACGAAAATTTTAGCAACCAAACAATGGAGTCGAATTGTCACTAAATATTCAAGTTCTTACAAGGCTTGTGGCAAGAGATAGATCATTATCAATGCATTTAAATGCGTTGCAGTGAAGATGCAACAATTCTGAAGCAATTTGTGGAAAACAAATCGTATTTAGGATTTTCTTGTAGGATTAATTGTTGAATTTGATGTTGTAAGAGTGCAGATCTTGGGAAAACCAAACCTACTATCTCTAAATGAGACAATCTCTATTATACGTGCTAAAGAGGGATGTCGAAGTGTTATGCTTGAACCTCAAGGGGGAGATGGTTCTATACTTGATACCAAAACCACATAATTGAAAGAGGTAAACAATCCTTCATTAGTTGCTCGAGGAGACTCAACCAAACCATTCAACCAAGATTCTTTATTTTGCACATACTATAAGAAGCATCGTCACACCTAGGAGAGATGCTAGAAACTTCATGGTAGGCCCAATGAAAAGCCCAATCGAAGTGTGAATGATCAAAGTCAAGCATATATGGTGAGTACTTCATTGACCAATGAAGAAATTTGAAAGAAATCTACTCCTGAATCCAACATTGAAGAAATTGAGAAACTAAAAACTTTTTTGGGATTGTTTGAGAAGCAAACCTCGACAAGTACTTGTTAATTGGTGTTTTCAGGTATTTCTTCCTCCTCTTATACTAATGTCTCAGAAAAAATTACTTTCCCATGTGGGTGATTGATTTCTTTCGAGGAGAGTAATACCAATTGTGTTCCATATTCTTTATTCAAGCGTACAAATATTGAAGTACTGTATTAACCTTGGGGTGACGTTCACTATACGATTACACTGATCAAGACGGATTTGCTTTTAAGGCAATGATCCTTCCACGACACAATGATTATTTTATTTATTTACACTCAGTTTATTTTTCATGTTAATATTAACGGTTTTGTTTTGCAGTAGTATTCTTTACACTACAACTAGTTCATCGAAGGAAGACAGTGACGTCGCATCCAGATCCAAGATTGGGTTTAGTTTTTTAAATAATTTTTAATAAAATTTTTAACAGTAGTAAATAAAAACGACACTATTCTAAGTTAACTAAGGAGATAATTTATTCTATTATATTTTATGTTTCATTTATATAAATCAATTAAAAAAATTTAGTTGCTGAAAATGTAAAAAATATTAGATCAATATGTTAAAAATATTATTTTTTTTGGAAAGAACAGAAGAAAATAAAGTTGATTATAGTCGTAGAATTGTTGGTCATGAGTGGCGGTGCGATTGGGAGTCTATTGATCGTCGTTTCAAGCCTGATCATTAGATATTACTATTTTCACATTCGAGAAATATGAGACAAGGAAAGACTATCCATTTCAAGACCAGGGAGAGAAACACTAAAAGAATCTATAACTGACACTGATACAATACTAAATTAGTGGATTGACCCAGAAATCATCCAGAGGATCATGGTATTGCTGATGGTGGCTGTGCCACAGCTCAGAATTTGGTAACACTGCTTCCCTATCCAAACCTTCTATCATCTGTGGCTGCTCCAAGTAACTCTGCATTTCCCAACATGAAACGAAATAGGTGTCCATACCCATACTATATTTGTCATCAACTGCAACAACAAGGTTGGAGCCTGACGGAAAAAAACTAGAATAAGCGGGTGGTTCCGGCAAGTCATCTATTGTAGAAACCGGTGAGTCCAACAAAATATTCGTCAACATCAATGAGGAAGCAGCATCAGACGAATTCTCCACCATACTGGAATTGGTTTCCGTTGTTGATGTAGTTGCAGCTGTTGAATTTTTATTCCCCGATGTCACTCTCTTCTTCAAGCGAGTGTTCCAGTAGTTCTTTATATCATTGTCGGTTCTTTGTGGGAGCCTTGCTGCTATTGCTGACCATCTGATATAACAATTAATCAAATTTTCAGCAAATCAGAGATATATCTCATCACAACTATAACCTTACATTAATGGCTGTGCTACTAACCGATTTCCTAGTATCTTTTGCAGGTGGATTATGGTTTCTTCTTCTTCCCTGGTATAGTTCCCTCGCCTTATATTAGGCCTCAAGTAATTCATCCAACGAAGTCTGCAACTCTTCCCTGATCTTTGCAACCCTACAAATAAAAAGGTAATTAATACTCTAATCACAAAATCTTGACAATATTTAAGTTGAAGGCTTCAAAGGAGATGTCCAATATACCAGCATATTTTGGCATTTCATTCCAATTCCAAATCCCATATCTCACAATATAAGCAACCAGCTTCTGATCTTCATCACGACTCCATGTTCCTTTCTTCAGATACGGTTGTCTCACCATCTTCGGGACCACTCTGTAACTTAATTCTTCAGCTACTTCCTGAATCTCTCAGTTCCATCTATTTATATAGAATGTAAATAATGATCCAAAGATTCAATTCGTCAAAGACGCGGCTCCGTAGTACGTTCCTTCCTAGATCGTGTGGTTTATGTCTCAATTGCTTTCAGGTAAACGAGTGGACTTGGAAAAATGGACCCGCTCAGTGAGTCTTCTTTTTATTCCACAAATATTGTCAAGTTGACATTTTTATATGCAGAAAGCATGAGACCATATCAGAAAAAGACAAATGCATTGCATGTATACGTCCTAGAAAAGAATCATAGGAATTTTGTGTCATCTGGGAATTAAGCAAATAGTCAATGCAGTGCTCCAAAATTAAGTAAACAGATAAATGTTTTATTAATTGTCAGTCTAAAATTTGGAGCTGCCATTAATAAAATATTTATATCTCCTTCGGGGAATTAAGTAAAGAGCCAATCTAAAATTAATGTAAAATGAGGAGGCTGACATGGTCTACTTTCTTTATGAATTCATAGAAATCTAAACCTATTTTCTCAGTCTCAAGTCTCCTCTTTACTAATTAAAATTTTGTATCTTCTAACGAACATTTATGTTCACACCAAAGAGGTCTAGAAGACCATGGAAATTGAGAATTTTGTGTGTTTGCATGGTGGTTAGGGTGTTCATTATTCTAAGTGTAGTCTGGATTTAAATCGTACTAATTACGTTACTATTAGGACTTTATCCTACTCTGATAATTCACCAAAAAAAATTGAAAAGAATTCATTTAGAAATTGAGGGAAAATTATTTTATATATCATTTATAACAAAATTCACATGTCATATATAAATAATAAGCATTAACCGTTGACAGTTAACAAAATAATCACTATATACACACACACACATATATATAGATAGATAGATAGATAGATAGATATATGATAGATATTCATAAAGGATAATTTTTTGATACATTAATAGTAAAATTTGTTAAAATTAATTCCATGTGTCGGATTTAATTCCAGTTGCAACTTAGCTTGCATATGGCAAAGCCAATATAACTTGACATATTTGATTGGCATCTTCCAACACTTTGTTGTAACACTTTGTTGAGGCCAAATCATGGAGAAAAACAAGTCAAGTAAAGATATGTGAGGGATACTTTCAGTATCATCAATTTTTTTTATATGAAGAGATTTATTTTCCTCGGCATATTATATCAAGAATAATCTATTTCACATATATAATACTACAAAGCCAATTCCTTTTGAGTGTCATTAGGAATAAATAGGGGTAATTTAGGTATTAGAAGTTAAGGGTGGGGTAATTTACATATGAAAAGTTAAAGAGTAATTTAGATATTTTGAAAAAAGCTAATTAATTATTTTAATTATTTCCTAAGAGTCTAATAGAAATAAAATCTATAACATAAGATTATTGTTATAAATAAAATGATAAAAATAAGTATTACCTAATTTATATTATATTTTCTTGAGTCGGTAGAACAAATAGAGTAAAAGGTGTTTTTTTTTTTAATTTATTTCTTCTATTTTTTAAAATGTTTTAAAGAAATTATACTATAATAATATTTTCAAATAAATATTCAATTTTCATGTAATTTTAATTAGAACTTTTAAGAATCCAACTAATGGCTCCAGTGGAAAAGAGGATATTGTTCATCCTAAGAAATCCGGGTTCGAGCACCTGTACGTGCAAAGTATGTGTGTCTTATCAAAAACTTAAAAAAATATGAATAAATACTACTATGTAATCACAATATATTAAAAAAAATTAAGACTTTTTAAAAAATTGTGGAATGTATTTCGCATTTTCTCACAACATTGCAATGAGAAGGCTTGTGACGTGACAACTATGCAAAAATATTTGAAACAGAGAGAAAACAAAGACGATGTTACAACGACGCTACGGTTTCCTAACTCGAAACATATTAAACTTTTAACAAAGTGCTTTTCCGATAAAATTGACATATACAAATACTTCTTCATATACAAATTAAGTTATATTTTGTTAAGGTGTTTTTATTTTTTTATATAATAAATCCATAAAATTTTGAACTTTAAACACCATACATCATAAACAATCAACTTTACTATATATTGACATCAAAACATCAATTGGTTTTTATCTGAATTTTTAATAAACATATTTATTGCATAATTTTTCATTCGAATGTATCATAAATTTAATCTAATTTGAAATATTTAATTTTTTTTTAAAGATTTTGAAGCATTTGATAGGGATAAAATATAGTTATTTGTATTTTATAAGTAGAATTTTCATAATTGAACTATGAGACATTATCTATTTTCAAATCTTCAACCCATGGTGTAATTATCCACCTACCGTAACTCAAATTAAATAGAACTCTAATTTCAGTTTAAGAGTTCAGTTTTCTTATATTTTTACATCCTATTATAAATATTTTATTATACTTTAAATATAAATTTAGAGAAGTATGTAGACCTTCTAATTAATCAATAAAAATCTCTTTTATTCTCTTGTTTTTTACTTTCTGTATTCTTTATGTTATAACACATACAATAAAAATGTGAAATTATTAAATTTGTCTTTCTTAGGCAATGATCTTTGTCTAACAAAATAATGTCATGTATGACTAAATTTTGACATAATAATTTATTTGGCCTTTCAAATTTATAAAAAAAAAATTATTTTAACCTTCTTTTAATTTTGAATTTGTATTATTTATCAAATCATCTCAAAATAGATAGAAAAGTTTTATACCACGTTAACAATTAAGTAATTTTTTCAAAATTAAAAAATATTTAAAAAAATTAATAATTTTTATGCTTTTTAAATAATTTTAATAATTTTTAGTTTTTTTCATAACTTTTTTATTTTAAAATTTTTTAAAAATTAATTAATTGATAATATGTTATCTAGGTGACAATCTACATGTATGTCGCATCAATAAAATTGATAAGCATTAACTTTTTCATCTATTTATGAATAATTTCAACAACTCTAAAGAAAATTAAATGGAGAGCTAAAGTAATTTTTTTTTTGTAAAATTAAAAATTCACCATTCACCTTCCTTTTTCACTTATCACTCCTCTCAACCATTCATCCTGCAAAATCTTTTTCCCAGATTGAAATGTCTTGAACAATCTATTGAAATATACTACAAAACCAATTTCACTCAGTATTGGGTTCTAAAATCTACATACCAAGTCAATTAATAATATTGCATGGGATGTTCAGTCACAGCACATCTGCTTAATTCTTCATCTCCCATCTCACTGCTCGCCTTCTGTTGCTTCTTCCTGAAACCACAATTGATGATTTCAATGAAACCAATCTATTACTAATGCTACCATATACGTAAACTACTTACTTGATCTTCCGATAAATTGCAGTGGTGGCAATATTTCCCTGATGAGATAACAAAAGCAAACTAAGTTTGTAGTTTGTCAGACTATGGCCAAACATCTAAACATTGACAACAAATTATGATTAAGTACCCTCTTTCGTCATTTCTTCCATCACTATCTGAACTTGCTCTTTCTTTATCTTCCTTGCCTGTAAGAAACTCTCTCTTCATCTTTTCCAATTCCGAAGCCGTTTTTTCTAAAGAACCAAGAACTACAGCATCGCAACCCCTCGCTGTGAAACTTACTTCATTATCCTCATTCTTTGGAGTTGCTTCTTCTTTATCTTTCTTGTCTTTTCCAATGCCACAGCGTTCATAAACCTCTCTTTTCGCCATTTCCAATTCTAGAGCAGCTTTTGCATCTAACTTGGCATTCTTTAAAGAAGCGAGAACTACAACAGGATCCCAATCCTCCTCCTCCTCATCATCATCACTGCCTCTGGACTTCATGGTTTTACGCACAAAAAAAGAAAGAAGAAGAAAGTTTTAGCTAAGAAATCAAGGCTGGTTTTCTTGGTGGATCAAAACGATGATGCCACAGTCGCATGCAGAGGAAGAGGAGGAAGTCGAGAATTGATAATGGCTTTGATGATGATTTTATAATGGCAGAGGAACGTACGGTGGAATTCTTATTAAACAGTATGCCTAACAAGAGCCTATACTCTACAACCCAGGCAGCAAGCCTCACAATGATTTTATTCATTAATTGCTAATAATAATTTAATCCCTTCTTTTAAGTTTTAAAATATAGAAAAGCTAGGTATCAGATAAGTTAATAGACAATTTAATCTTATACTTTAATATGATATATTTTTTATAATCACTTTAAATTTACTTTTATTATTTTTTTATCACTTTAAAATTTCTTTTGTCAAATATAACACGATCGTTAGTAATAAGAGAACAAAATTCTAATAACAATACGATTGACGCGATTTAAATCCAGATTTCACCTGAGATAACAAATACTTTTAACCATCATACAAACACAGAATTTTTTCAGCTATTATTTTTAATACATGTAAACTTATTTTTTTCAAATTTTATTTTTAATACGTGGCATCCTAATCATTTTTTATTTGGGTTTTAAAACAACAGTTACCAAAATAGATATTAAATGGTAATGCTATATTTAACAAAAAAAATAATTTTAATGACCAAAAACAGGAAAGAAATAATTTTAGAATGACTATCTAAATAACTTATCTTATATTTTTGTATATAAATATAAACTATAAAAAATATAAAGTGGATTGGGCCAAATTGTTTTGTCTATCTGCAATAAATTTTAATATGAAAACGAGAAGAACACAAATGTGAATTACAATTCTTTTCTTATGAAGTCTTTAAATCTCTGATTCAACCTTTAGAGATATTATATTTGAGGTGTTTATATTTTATTTTAGCTTCGAGTTTTGTATTCAATCTTTAAAAGAGTTTAAGAAGTTTACGAATTTTGAGAAGCATTTCACAAAAAAACAGTTCAACATTTGGTTTTAATAATACTCGAACCCATATTTTTATACAACATTAATGAGTAAAAATATTACCACTCTTATATAAAAAATAAATCTAGAATATGGACTATTATTGGTCTTGATTCATCCAAGATGTGTTTTTAGTATTTTTTTATTTTTTTATTTTTATAAATATTATATTGTTTATATATTTTTTTAAAATTAAAACATTTATATAATTTAAAATATAAATTAATAAAAAAAATGTTGTTCGCAATGCTGGGTTTTGCCAATTAATTAAAGCCTCTTCATAACAGTTCCCCCGTACATTCCTCTGCTGTTATAAAAATTGTCATCAAAGCAATTAATTGTCCAGTTCTTCCTCTTACTCTGCAAGCGACTGTGGGCTGCGGCATCATCGTTTTCATACACACCAAGAAAACCAGCCTTGATTTCTTAGCTAAATCTTTCTTCTTTTGTGTAGAACCATGAAGTCCAGAGGCAGTGATAATGAGGAGGAGGATTGGGATTCTGTTGTACTTCTTACTTCTTTAAAGAATGCCAAGTTAAATGAAAAGGATGCTCTGGAATTGGAAGACATGAAAAGAGAGGTTCTTGAAGGCAATGGCATTGGGAAAGACGAGAAAGATAAAGAAGAAGCAAGTCCAGAGGATAAGGATAATGAAGTAACTGCGACCGTGGAGGGTCGCGAAGCCGATGCTGCTTTAATTCTTGAATCTTTAGCGAATGCCATGTTAGACGAAAAAACAGCTTCGGAACTGAAAAAGAGGAAGAGAGGGTTTCTTAAAGACAGAGGCAAGGTAGATGTAGGACCAAGTTCAGATATTCATGGAAGAAATTACGTAAGTGGCCAAAAGCAACGGTACTCATCGTTAATTGTTGTCAGTGTTTGGATGTTTGGCCATAGTCTGACAATTTACAAACTTAATTTGGTCTTGTTATCTCACCAGGGAAAGGTCGCCACCACCACCAACCAAGTTTGTCAGATGATCAAGTAAGTACTGTAGATATGGTATAACGTTTGGTTTCATTGGATATATGTATCCTTTATCAAATGGGAACTTCACAAATATTGTAGACCATTGATGGAATGGGGTTTAGTATGCATATAATTCTTTAGCAAAACTTGGTGTGAGACATTGGGATCTCTTTTTTATAATATGATCTAACAGCAACGCGATTGACACAATTCGAATCCAAACCACACATGAATTAATAAATGTTTTTGACCATCAGATAAACACACGAATTTTAAGACATCTCTATTTATATGGGAACAAAATTCATCTGCACAACTCCCTGCCCAACTCACATATATTTGGCATATGTCTTAAAACATTTATATAACATGTTTTAATAACGGATAATACAACAAATTCTCTTTGGTATACGTACTTTTAATTTATTTAATATGATATTTAAATTTTTATCTTATCTATTGATTTGATATTTGACTTTAACAGTATTAAAAACGAATATTATTTGACATGTAATCCAATCATGAGCTGCCATGTGATATTATGTAAAAAAAAAAAAAAATCAACCAATCAAAACAAGGGAGTTTAAAACAATTATACCATTTCATTTTTTAAAAGGCAAGCTAATAAAAAGTATAAATATTTAACAAAAAAAAAAATTGTTAATAAATTTTATTACACCTAGAATAGATTTAAATAGACAGTGGGTTGCGATAGGATGAGTTTAATTTAATTTATTTTTTTATCTCATATTATAATATTATTATAATATTTAATTTTATCATCATTATTATTTTTATATTAATTACAAGTGAATGTAATGCCGTCTAAACCCACCCTAAACTCTCTAAACTCTCTAAACGTAATGCCACCTAGTTTTGTTGCTGCCGGTGGCTTTCCGGCTTACTTCTCTTCACCGAAATGATCCTTTACTTCCCCTCTTCCTATTTGTCGGATTGGATACAAAGGAACTCTCCCAAAGGCCACTAGATCTCAAACTCAAAATCCATGGAGAATTACCTCAATCCGTCGATTTTGCAATATGATGGTCGCACCACTTCGGCCGTAGCTTCCACGTGGCTAGACACGCCTCTTCGCAGTTGGGAGTTGGGATCGTCGATTCAAGAGCTACTCTTGCATGTTCTATTTCTTGGTTGAAAGCTTGGTTTTTTTTAAGTTTTGAGTTCTCTCACTTTTTTTTTTGCATTTCTATCATGTGTTTCAAACCACAAAGAGAGTTCCTTTTTCTTTCTTGTTTCGATCTTTTCCCTCTCTTTCTCACTTGATCTTCTGCACATTTCTTGGTTCAAATGGGTTTTTTTAAATTTAATATATTTTGGGGTTACACTTTTTGTGCTATAATTAAGAACGAACGAGTCATTGAATCGAATAAAAAATTTTTGAATTAATGAATTTTATTTTATCACCCTAATTCGATTTTAAATTCTTTAATTAATTAATTGCTTATCCCGAAACATTTCAATCCAAGTAAGCTTCACTTCAAGTTTAACTACAATACCATCATCATTATCAAACTTTAAACGCGCAAATATAACCCTCAAATCAATCAAATACAACCTACTTAAAGCATCGAAAACATTATCAGTCTAGTTCTAATTATAATCAATCACACAATTAGAATCCTTAATTAACACAATCTAACGTCATTATCTAAAGTATAAATGATGTGAAAAAAAAATTAATGTGATAAATAATGACAAATATACTTATTAAAACGTTTATATATATGTTAAAATTGATGATACGATGTTGCTTATAATATTTTCTTTATTCAAAATCTATTGTGTGTAATTTTTTATTGATTTATAGAATAAAATTTTGATAATTTTAATTGAGTTGATATTTGGCACATCTCAATCAAAAGTTTATTATTGGAGATATATATGATTTGGTGGTACAAAGATTTATTATGAAAATACCATTACAGAACAAGGGTATTTTAGTCATTATAAAAAATTAAAATTTCTTTTGGCTTGTGTAGAACAGAGGGAAGGGAAAAAAATCTGAAGAGAAATGGGAAGCGATCGGAAGGAAAAGAGAAGCAAGAAACGATCAAATTATTCTTCTTCTGGCTCTGAAGGTCGCCTTTAATTTTCTATTTCTCAACAATAATTCTTTTCTTTTTCTGTTTTTTTTTTGCTTTAAAAAAATTGGACAAAAACGTTAGAACCCTAATTAGAACTGCTTAAAGTTTCAAGTAAGATTGATTCAAAATCAAATTAGCTTGATGAAAGTTTTTGTTTTTTTTTTAACTTTATAGTCTGGTTATACTTGGTTTACTGTAAAAATACAGATGAAGGAAGGGATAAAAGGCAAAGGAGAGGCGAAGAAGAGGAAGAGGAAAGGAAAAGCAGGAAGAAGAATGATAAGAAAGAGAAAAGGAAAGACAAGAAATCTCACAAGCACTCTTCTCATAAAGGTTTTAATTTTAAGTTTATAAGTTCAATATTATTTCACCTTTCTATTTTGTTTTTAAGTTATTGAATCTTTGTTGAGCATTGTGTTTATGAGTCAAAAGTTAGAAGAATTGGGTTATATGCATTTGTTAACTTAAAATTTTACAATTTTAAGAACAGTAAAGGCATACTTAGGAGGCGGAAGTTGAAGGGACAATATGTATTCAATTGTGAATGGAGATGTTTATATGTCTGTTTTAATTAACTTCTAGCAGCTGTTTTTACTTGATATGTCGTTTGGTTCAATTTTATGCCTTTATGATCGTAGGATTTATGGGGACTATTTGTAATGAGAATGGTAGTTATCCTTTGGCATTTGTAAAATTTCTGATCCGATTGAAATAGTGATACACTTGCAAGAACACGCTACAGTCAATCACCAAAACTCGCTTCTTAAAAACTCATTCTGGAAGTTGTTGATGTAATAACTATATTAACTTTTTAGATGGCTTAGGTTGATCTTCTCACCTGCATCATGTTTACATGCTTTTTGCTCTATGCTCATGCTAAAGTTGAATAACATATGATTAGTGAACTAGATGTTAGCTTTTTGTTAGATTCATGACTTGAAGTGTAAGTTGACTATGAGAGACCACCGTGGTAATATTATTCCAGTGACTGAATTTGAAGGAGAGTTTTACTTGAATAAATATTATAGTTGCATATTAAGTTATAAAATTCTGATAAATTTATTGTCTGAGAATTGTATTGAATATCCAACTACGTCTCTTTATTAACATCTAAAGGCTGATATGTTCTGTTTGTTGAATTTCTTAATACCAATTCTTTGGATCATACTAAAACTGCAATTTCAGCATTGCTTGTGTTCTGCATTTTGCAAATTAGTTATGACACGTTGATTTATTTTCTTGACTCAGAGAAAAAGTCGAAGGAAAAGCACAAAAGTAAACATCATAAAGGTGACCGCCACTCGGTGAGTCCTCTTGTTCTGCTTTGTAGAAGTCAACCTTGACATTTATAAGATTGTAAGTCATAGTTTCCTTTAACTGTTGCACCAAAGAATTAGGTTACTTCTTAAGGCACATGATTTGAAATTGGAAGCAGAATGCAATCTGTATAATTTGGCCATATTGGTGTAATATTTCATAGTTAATTTGGGGGAGGGGGCTCTTCTCGTGTTCACTTTTTCGAAACAAGGGCCATAATTCTCTGTTAAAGCATTGAGATCTCTGATGAATATTACCGCTCTTGAGGAATACTAAAAGCACAGTTTCGAGGAACTGTAAGTAGAAGGAATTCAGGTTGGGCTGCTATATGACTTAATACATATACCTTCTTTTATGTTGGAATGGTGGATACTTCAAAATCAGCTCAGACACTAGATGTCATATTACTACTGTTTTGTCTTGTGTGTTTATGTTTTAAGTTCATACCTTCCCCAGTAAATAGAAAAGCATATTTTCCTAAGGGAGGCAGAGATGAATTGCAGTCCTGTCTACAGTATTTTATTTATTGAGATAGCTCTGTAATGCAGTCTGTATTTTGCATTGTTATGTTTCATTTAACACACTTTGCATCTTCATTACATTGGTCTTAAGTGTTTATATAGTTTAACTTGTGGATGCATGGGGAAAGGCTATTAAATATGAAACCATACAGTGTTAAGTTCAACTTTCCGAAATCTTAGAATGACAACTGGACACACTTTTGCTTATATATCATTTGCCTGCCTACGATGTTGGTGGTAGTTAGTGTGGGAATAACATTTAAAATGAGGGTTTCCATGAAATTTATAATTGTCTGATGTTCTGATCTCTATTTGTGCAGAAACATGGGTTCCAAGAGCTATCCAATGATGACTATTTTTCAAAGAACAATGAATTTGCTACATGGCTGAAAGAAGAGAAACATCTGTTTTTCTCTGATCTTTCATCCGAGTCTGCTCGGGAATTATTTGCGGACTTTGTTAAAGACTGGAATAACCAGAAACTTGGATCTCAATACTATGAAGGCATTGCAAGTGGGCCACGGACTGCACATAACTGGAAAATCAAACAGTAGGAAGGGAGAGAGAACCTTCAGCAGCTTGATCCCTACTTTCTTTTTTCTTGTTTGCACTCCTTTTATATGTACTGATTTGCAGTATTAGTATGGGATAAATGTTGTAACTTGCAGTGTGCATTTGCAGCAATAGAAATATATTTGTTGTTTTGCTGATAGTTTTTCCATGGAAACTGAGTATGGCAAAGAACTTATTTTAACCCACATTGCTTAGCTCTTTTATCAATCTTCGGGCTTTGCTCTAAAATATACTTGCGCGATGTTCAAATTGACTTGCTGCAATTTCAAACCCAGTTCTTGAATTGGACTGAGCTCAACTTCAATGAAATTAAATCAATTTACATTCCTAAATACTTGCTATAATAATATTCCCATTTAGTCGTATGTATTAATAAACTGAAGATCAAAGCCTCTAGCCTCCAAGTCCAATCTTGTTCCTCCGCTTTTGTTCCTTAACGAAAACCAATAATCCGAGCTGGCTATTTACCGCAGAAACCTTCTCAAATCCAAACTCCCATTGCTCCACGCTGCTTTACACAACCTTCCTTCCCGAACCCTGAACCAATTTCATTCCATCTCCTCAATTCGATGCCCAGAAAAAGAAGACGACGAAAAACCCGGAAACTATGCCACCATTTCCCTCTCAAACCACCCTAACCCCGATATCTCCTGTTTCTACCGAAAGGGTTTCTCTCAAATCACCCATGAAACCACTGGCAAAGCCTTACATGCACTTTGCATCAAGGGCTTAATCCCTTTAAGCCTATTTCTGACAAATACTTTGATTAACATGTACTCAAAGTTTGCCCTTGTTGATTGGGCTCGTTACCTGTTCGATAGTTTGTCTGTTAGAAATGCTACTTCTTGGAACTCTATGACTTCGGGGCTTGTTCGCGTTGGTTTATATGGGGACGTGATGCTTTTGTTTTGTGAAATGCAGAATATTAGTGTTAGGCCTTCTGAGTTTCTTGTTTCGAGCTTGATAACTGCTTGTGATAGGTCGGGTTGTATGTTCGGTGAAGGGATTCAAGTTCATGGTTTTGCTATTAAAGTTGGTTTGTTATATGATGTGTTTGTGGGAACCTGTTTATTGCATTTTTATGGAGCTTACAAGAGAGTTTTTGATGCTCAAAGGATCTTTGAGGAGATGCCTGATAGGAATGTAGTTTCTTGGACTTCATTGATGTTTGGATATTTAGATAATGGAGATTTCGAGAATGTTATGTATTTATATCAGAAAATGAGGAAAGAGGAGATTAGTTGTAATGAGAACACATTTGCGACTGTGATAGCTGCTTGTTCTTCGCTTGAAGATGAATTATTGGGTCTTAAAGTTCTAGCTCATGCTGTAAAATCTGGTTTTGAAACTAAAGTATCTGTTGCTAACTCTCTTATAAATATGCTTGGTAGTTTAGGGAGTCTAAAAGAGGCTTATTATGTTTTTAGTCACATGGATGAACGTGACACAATCTCGTGGAACTCAATTATTTCTGCACATGTTCAGAATGGACTTTTTGGAGAATCAATGATGTTCTTTCATTTGATGCGTCATGTTCATAAGAAAATAAATTCTACTACTCTTGCAACTCTGCTTTCGGTCTGCAGTTCTGTGGATAATTTAAAATGGGGAAAAGGAATTCACAGTCTAGTCATTAAGTTGGGACTGGATTCAAATGTTTGTACATGCAATTCACTTTTAGGTATGTATTCTGAGGGTGGAAGGTTGGATGATGCAGAATTTGTCTTTAAAGAAATGCCAGATAGGGATTTAATTTCTTGGAATTCCATGATGACCTGCTATGTTAGAGGTGGGAGGAGCCTGGATGTCTTAAAATTATTGAATGAAATGCTTCAAATGAAAAAAGCAATTAACCATGTGACTTTTACGAGTGCATTGGCAGCTTGCTCAAACTCTGAGTTTATTGCTGAAGGAAAGATTGTGCATGCTCTTGTAATTCTTTTAGGTCTGCATGAGAACTTGGTTGTTGGAAATGCATCTATTACAATGTATGCAAAGTCTGGTACGATGGTTGAAGCAAAAAAGGTTTTCCAGATGATGCCAAAGCGAAATCAAGTAACTTGGAATGCTCTCATTGGTGGCCTTGCAGAGAATGAAGAACCTGATGAAGCAGTAAAAGCCTTTATGTTGATGAGAGAAGAAGGTATAAAAGCAAACTACATTACATTGTCAAATGTTCTGGGTGCTTGCTTTACCCCTGATGACCTATTGAAACATGGGTTGCCCATTCATGCACATATTGTCTTAACAGGATTTGAATCAAATAGTTATGTGCAGAATTCCCTTATCACAATGTATGCCAAGTGTGGTGATCTCCAATCAAGTGAATGCATCTTTGATGGATTGCTCGATAAGAACACAGTCTCATGGAATGCAATTATCACCGCAAATGCTCATCATGGTCTTGAGGAAGAGGTCTTAAAATGTATTGTGAAGATGAAAAATGCTGGTATAGATTTAGATCAATTTAGCTTGTCTGAAGGTCTTGCTGCTGCAGCTAAGTTGGCTGTTTTGGAGGAGGGCCAACAACTCCACTGTTTGGCAGTCAAACATGGACTTGACTTGGATCCTTTTGTTACCAATGCTGCAATGGATATGTATGGAAAATGTGCGGAAATGGATGACTTGTTAAGAATACTTCCCCAACCACTCAATAGATCACGATTATCATGGAACATACTGATATCAGCTTTTGCCAGACATGGTTATTTCCAAAAGGCGAGAGAAACTTTCAATGAAATGCTAGATATGGGGCTGAAGCCTGACCATGTTACCTTTGTCTCTCTTCTTTCTGCTTGCAGTCACGGGGGCCTGGTGGATGAAGGTCTTATGTATTATGCTGCAATGAGCAAAGAGTTTAATGTCCCACCAGGAATAGAGCATTGTGTATGTATAATTGATCTTCTTGGACGATCAGGAAGGCTTAATGAGGCTGAAACTTTTATAAATGAAATGTCTGTCCCACCTGATGCCCTTGTCTGGCGGACCTTGTTGGCTTCATGTAAAATCCATGGAAATTTGGAACTTGGGAAGAAAGCTGCAGAACATCTTTTTAAATTAAATCCTTCAGATGATTCAGCTTATGTTCTATTTTCTAATATTTGTGCAACAACTGGAAAATGGGGTGCTGTAGAGGATGTAAGGAGACAAATGGGGTCATATAACATAAAGAAGAAACCTGCGTGCAGTTGGGTGAAGTTGAGGGACCAGGTGGTTTTGTTTGGAATGGGGGACCAGACGCATCCTCAGACCAGTAAAATATATGCAAAGTTGGGAGAGCTTAGAAAGTTGATTAAAGAAGCAGGTTATGTTCCTGACACTAGCTTTGCTTTGCAAGATACAGATGAAGAGCAAAAGGAGCATAATCTTTGGAACCATAGTGAGAGACTTGCCCTTGCATTTGGATTAATTAATACTCCAAATGGTTCAACTATTAAAGTTTTCAAGAACCTTCGTGTTTGTGGTGATTGCCATTCTGTTTTCAAGTTTGTCAGTGGAATCTTAAGGAGAAAAATTATTTTAAGGGATCCTTACCGGTTCCACCATTTTAGTGGTGGCCAATGTTCTTGTTGTGACTACTGGTGAAAATAGATATTCGTGAGCTGAAGCAGGATCTTATAAAAGGAATAGCAAGTAAGGTGCTGTTGGTGTATAGGATATAGGTCTAGATCTGTCATTGATTTTGGACAACCGAAAGCCTAACAACCTAATCTATCCAGCTTGAAGGTACTGATAAAATCTCAATTATTCAGTGCTATGAGATCTTGATGTGAAGCTTCTTCATGCTTTCTTGTTTAATGAGTTTCTAATTCTTGATGTTGATTCTTTTTATTACTTGGTTGAAAGGATATTATTAATAAAGGAACAATAAATTTTCAATATTGAATTGTAAACTTCTGTTGGTCATTTTATGAGATTCAAGTGATTGTGGTTTCCTAATATATCATGTAGTTTTAAGTACTTTGCCTTTTTGTAAAGGTGGGATTTCGAAGCCAAATGAAAGAGAGGTTGATGGTTAGGGTGTTAAGCTACTCTTTCTATGCATGATCACTATCTCACCCAACATGATTGAGATCATCGTGTACATAAATGATATATGCATCTGCAGTTGTAGCCAAGTGCATGCACACACACGCATTTAGTAGGTATGGTCAGAAGAGAACTGGTTTAGGTAGGTGTGAAATTATGTAATTCATTTGGTTCATTACTCTGTTTAAAGTTGGGGAATACATGCGTGTTGGAAGGAAGACCAGTTGAGAGAGCATTGTAGAATTATTGAAATTAAAGGAGAAGTACATTGTCCAGAAATTTTAGCCCCCAAAAAAGGAAAAAGATCTTGACTTAAACATTAAGTTTGTCATGGAAGATCAGTATAGGAATATGCTACAAATAATTGAGGGATTAGAATACTTGCAATCCTGTGGTTGAAGTTATTACAAATTGAATTATGATGAATTCATTTTGGCCATTATTGGATTAATTGTTTGAGAATTGTAGTCAATCCAACTATGCATTTGAAAAGCATCTCGTCCTCAAAATAGTTTTTCTCTGCAGGTTATTTATATGTGTATATATAAAAATTAGAATAGTTAGTAGGCTGAATGTAATAAATTGGTATTGGTGATTTTGGGGTTTGAATGCACTCAGATTCTCTCTATTTAAAAAGTGGAGAATATATGATTATTTCAAGTTATCAGTTGAGATTATGAATTTATCAATTGAAACTAAAATATAAATATGCTATTTATCAATTTTAAATATTTGTTGGTTTAGGAATTCAAATGTAAGTCTATAGTGAGACACTCACAGCAGTACATTCTCTTCCATATGAAGGATTATTTTGTTGATTTATTCCTGTGAATTGTATAGGTAAATGTTTATGATAGAATTATTTTGTGGGAACTGTTATGATTATCCAACCTGGCTTTGCATTGCATTTGGACCATGACTCAGTATTTCTGTTTGTTGAATGCCTTATTTACTTTATCAAGCACCAATATTTGGAGATATGCATTGAATATTTGGTAAACTTTAGCAATGTTCTTTTCTAAATGCTTGAGTTTGCAGTTGGTCTGAATTGCTTCTCTCCTGCATTTTGCAAAATAGATATATCACATTGATGCCCTTTGGTTAACTCGGATAAGAAGTCAAATCAGAAGCACAAAAGGCAAACATCAGAGAGGTGACCATCTTGGTGAGTACAGCATTACAGAATTAAACCTTTGTGTATATCAAATTTTAGTTCTAAGTCATAGTACTGCCCAGATTTTTTTTTTGGTAAAGTAAGGATTCTGATGAACATCTGGACTTAGGATCATATTTCATTCTTGAGAATCTGAATAACACAAATATTATGAATACTACCTGAGCTACCCGTTAACTATTATTAATCCAAATAGTAATTTTCTCATATATTTCGTAAACTATTCATAAACCTCCCAAACTAATTAAATTGAAGGATATTATGCCTTTTAAATTGTTCAAACTTTACTACCTCTGAAGTTGTAATAGCAATACTACCAATCAAGTTAAGTACTACATGAGCTAAGACTCAATCAGCCATGCTATGATGATTTAAATTTAGAGCACCATGTTTAAGAATATTCAAATATTAATATATATACATTTACATCACGTTTGGTTCTCTGTAATGGAATAGAGCTGTAATAGAATAGAGCTTTAATGGAATACGACTGTAATCAGTAATTCAGTTATTTGATTGAATGGAATAGAATAGAGCTGTGATAGTATTCTTGTGTTTGTTGAATGAAATGGTGCTGTAATATCATAAAAAAAAAAAGGCTTAGATGAGTAAAGTACCTTTAGCAGAATTTTTTTAAGTAGATGATTATTGTTATTAAATTTCAATAAGATTATTATTAAATATAATTTAATAAAAATAATAAATAATTTAATTATATTTTAACATAATTATTATTAAATACAATTTAATAAAATAATATATAATTTAATAACAATTTTAATATAATTATTATTAAAATATGAATTAATAAAAATCATACTATATAATATTAGAAAAATAATATATAACCTACTTTATTAGTTTTAAACTACAATGCATATATAATGTGCTTAAATATCATTAGCGAAACAAATAATTTAATTATATTCTAAACTAAAAAGTAAAGGATTAGAAGTAATAAATAACTTGAGAATTATAATTTACATTCAAACATAATGTTCATAAATTAACAAAAAGTTACATGATGCCATTAGCTTATATGTTATAATTTATATGTTAAATTTTATAACATCAAAAAGGTTTCAACATTGTGTAAGTCGATCATACAAGCAATCAACGCAACATCTTCTTATGAAACTCGTTTCTTTTTTACTCCTCGAAAATTTTGGGAAGAAGTAATTGATTGTGAAAAGTCTAACATAACTATTTTTAAAAAAATGCAAATTAAAATTAGGTTTGATATTATGAATAAAAAAGTTGACACTTTATAAAATTATAACACATGATGAATTAAAATAAAATAAATTGAAGTTGAAATTCAATAAGTTAATACAATACATAAAGATAATTCAAACAACGCCAAAATTTTGTAAACTAGATATATGAAATAACATAAAAAAAAATTAACCTTCTACCATGTTTTAATAAACTTAACTAAGTTTTAGATGCTTGCCATTCATAGAACATTTAATTGGCTAGTTTCATCCTCCAAGTAGCCCATGTATTTGATGGATGAATATTTACAATATTCGATTCATCGTCATCTATCACATTATTAGATAACCCTTCTCCCAACTCTGCTTCAATAGTATCAAGACCCATATAGGTTCAAATAAAATTATGGAGTAAACAACATGCAGTAATAATTCTATTGTGCACCCTCATAAGATAGAATGATGGACTCCTAAGTATTTCCCATCTAAGTTTTAATAATCCAAAACATCTTTCAATAATGTTGCGTTTTGAAGCATGTTTTATATTGAAAAATTCTTTTGGAGTACTTGACTGATAACCTTGACGCCATTCATTCCAATGATATCTTTGTCCTCTAAAAAGTGCAAGAAATCCCTCACAGTTTGTGTAACCAGCATCAACTAAATAATAACAACCTATAAAAAATTATTTATCATGATTATCTTTCTTAGAAAAATTTAATTGCAAAAATTAATTCAATTTCCTCCAATTCTGTACTTTATCATGAAGAACTTTTAGTCTATGTCTCCTACTAATGGCATCTCGAAGAACCTGTCCATCAACAACAGAACCTTCCCAACCAGGAAGAACATAAACAAAATGCATATCAGGTGTACAAACACCTAACATATTTGTTGCTATGTCACTTTTTCGCGTTCGATATATAGGTTTATCAACTTTTGGAACCTTAATCTTGATGTGGGTTTCATCTAAAGTACCTAAGCAATTCTACATCACATGTATAAAACATTTTATTAGGATACTATATTTAAATCTAAATAAATTGAATTACGTATGAACTATATATGAAACTCACTTCAATACCTAGAACCATTTCCACCTTGGGGCTGTAGAATTAGCCTGTAATTGGGTTTGCTTTTTTAAATAGCACATCTTGTAAGTGTATGACAGCATTTAAAACATTATGAAATGATTTGCTAACGGTTTCTCCAGACCTATTAAAGTGATGCCTGATAACTCGATTTTTAAGGTGATGAAAAATGATATGTAAAAACATTGTCACTTGCTCATCAACAAGCATGTTCCTTGACGACTTTAATCATCCTAAAGTTTGTAACATCTCACAGTTTAAAAAAAGTAATTCTATTCATCCTAACTTGTTCAATACAGGTCTCGTCACTACCATATACAAGTCTTTTCACATAATCTCGTTGTGAATAAAAATCTAAAATATATGATCTAATCTTTGGTCTATAAGTATGTATGTTAGAAATAGTACCCAATGTAACTAAGAATCAACTCGCAACTGTACACATTTGCAACCATACTGTCAATACAAGATCATTTCTTTTTTGCCTCTCACTTTGTATTATTAAAGGCAAACGAGCCGTTACTGCAAGATATTATAGTGTTAGATATCTTCAAATCACATTATAAATTAATCTCAAAATAGAATGTGATGCATGGAAAGAAATGAAGGAAAAAATCATTCATTAATAGATAAAGAGTTCATAAACACATGCAACCATTTAATAGAGTAGCTTATTGAGTTAGTTGTTGCAAAAGGTTCTTATATAAGCTACGATCTTCGTGAAGAAGAAAACAAATATGCAGATAGCAATGACAAAACTCTTCCAAATGCTCACTAATTACCCATAGAATTTCAGTAGTGAAATAATAAAGAAGAAAAAACCAGTGAGAAAGGAATTCAGGCATGAATTTCCTAGCCACATAGAAAATTGATTACTAAAAGAAAGAATATCTTTAGTACAATCTCAAGGAGAAACCCTTGAATGAAGGACCTGACAGACTTCCTGAAAATGCATTTTCCAACAGTTGAAATTTCATGTACATCAAATCTCAATCGTTAATAATTGAAAGGAATGGTAAGCCTAATGATTAAGATATTAACCTGTGGCGAAGATAAGGTAATAAACCACAGCTGCCAATATATTCATTTTCTTAGATGCCAAGAAAGTCGCAGCAGCAACCTTTGCTGCTGGATCAGGATCATATCTCTACATCAAAGTGCTTTAAATAAGTTTGATTTTCATATCAGTTCATTCATTAAAAAAGAAACACTCCAGGATCTAGCCATACACATAAATAAACAAAACCTAAAAGCTCACTATCTTGATTCAATTTTCAAAAACGAGAAAACCAGAAATGTTAATTTATTGCCTTACATCCAATTCAATGAAATAATATACTTTATAACAGGCCTTTCCAAATGCCAACTTTATTAAAGATGTTTTGTCAAAGCATTTATAACTTTTGCAATGTTCTGTGCATCGCATTTGTGCAATAAATTATCCCAAATTGCTTCTGCAGGTATCAATGGTTTCCTTTCCTAATCGTTCAAAACAAAATAAGGCTCTAACTGATACCTTTTCTGTAATTAAATAACTCATCTTCTAACTATTGAGATGGTGGCATACACCACTAGGAAAACATTAAAAGAGAATAAGTACTTGTTGCAACAATATGTGTCAGGCAGGTTCATATATCATATTTTCCCTTTCATAGCATTAAAAACAGAAGACGATTCAAGCAGAATTCAAGCAAAGGACTGAAGGAAAATAGATGAAACCAAATGTTGGTTTTCCGTATTACCTGAATAAGCTGTTGTGTAGTGTAATAATTTGTCTTCTCCTTAAGTTCATCAATTTTTGCTTTCCTTTCAGCTCGAAGTGTTTCTAGAGTTTTCTGGTTCCTGCGATCACCTATAAAATTGAAATAAAATAACAAGAATGAACATAATTAAAAACCCACAAGGTTGAATCTTGATTTAACAAAATCATATTATATCTTTTTAATACAGTTAGTATGGTTATCACTTAAAGGCCATGCAGCCTTACTTCCATGGTACACAAATAACAAAAATATAATCATAATGCAAAAAAAAAAAAAAATGTAAAAGATGGAGACAGTGTTTTGAATAGAAATAAGAACTACGGGTTGCCACTTATGCTGTTTGCATTTAAATCAAAGAAAGGTTTGCCTAACATGACAAGATAGGTGACAGAATAAAGAACGATCCAGCTACCTAATGAGGGCATGAGTGAGACCTTCATAATCAGAAGATATATGCAACAATGAAATAGTGCATTTGGAAACAAGAAGTAGACAATGATTCAACAATAAACAAAACCAACGTATTCATGACAACAATTACATGGAAGTGCACTATGAGGATTCTGGATAGAATCTTAGTGTGTGTATATATAAACTATGATGTAAAAACAGGTTAATAGAGCAAAGATAACATACTGGAACGACCAACTGCAACTGATTAAAACAAGTAAGAAGAAATTACATAAGAAACAATTCAGTTGCGTTTTACTTTGAAGTACACACAATAACCAGGCTACGCAATATAAAATTTACATTTAGGTGTCTTCAAGACTAGATTTAGGCTTCTTTCTGGGTGTTCTGCAGGCATTCTCATCCACCATAGTTGGAATCTACAGACTTGGGTTTGTTAACTCAAAAAGGTTGAATCATTTACACGTTAAGATTTAAGTATTCAAACATGATCAAGAAATCTAGGAAGAGTGGGAGATGGAGAGAAAATAGGTGTAAGAGTGGAGGATAAAGAAAAGGAAATCACAAGGTACAGAACGCGTACAGAACACTTGTCCAATGGCATTGTTCTATTTAAGTTAAAAATGTATTTCAACAAATGACCATATCATCTTCCGGTTTCAAAGCGCCAACTGAATCAATTCAATATTTTTTCAGTTTTAGGCTCCTCAAGTTATACGTTGAATCAG
Organism: Kokia cookei; assembly: GCA_039519145.1. Lineage (NCBI taxonomy): Eukaryota > Viridiplantae > Streptophyta > Magnoliopsida > Malvales > Malvaceae > Kokia > Kokia cookei. The sequence goes on along the minus strand of CM076910.1, from coordinate 29,442,245 downwards.
ATGTTTAGTTTAAGAAGACATTTCATGCTAATAATAATTGAATCTTTAACTTCTATCAGATATATCTCATGATTCGAAGAAATTAAAACCTCCCAAAGGGCAAGCCTCGTACATAAATTAACATGATAACAACTATGGGTACAAATATGATTAAAAAAATGTTAAGATTCTTCACTAAAAGAATTAAAGTCATTTCCAGCATGCAGTCTCAAGCATGGAAACATCATACAAATCGCTAACTTTCGATTAAGAAAAGACTATCCTTGGCAATATTAAACCTGATAAAAACAACATAATTCACAATATAACATCAGCATCAAAGTATTGACAGGGGTGGGGGGATAATCCTTGTATTTTTTTATTTATTTCGGCACATAGTTAGCCCATGCTCACAAACCCATATTTCAGAATTCACCTCAGATGTAAACATCAACAGCTGCTACCATTTAGTGACATAAACAACAAAAAATACATTGGAACCTTCACCATCTTTAAACAACATAAATTCAAGGATTAATTAAACATAACAATAAAAAGAATTTAAAACCTCAAAAAAGACAAATCTTGTAGAGATCCAAAACTCAAAAACACGAAAAAAAAATGGAAACATAATTGCATATAAATGAATTCTAAATCATTTGAATCGAAAATAAAAAAACATAGAAGAAATGGAATGTTTAGCTGACCTGGAATGAATTTGGATTTCTTTTTAAATAAATTGAAGCCTTCAGTGGAGCCTGGAAAGTAGAAATGGCGATAACTAGGCGCAAGCAAGGCAACCAAGAAGGGAAATAAATTTGGAGGAAAGCAAACCTGAAAGAGATGAAAGAAATTTTTGGTCTGAGTTGATGCAGCTTTTGTCGATGAAGATGAAAGAAACAAAAGAGAGAAGTCTGAAAGAGATGAGTGAAGATAAAATTGGAGAGGTCTAAATAAGGAATGAGGATTTAATGGGGAGGAAAGGGAATAGAACCAGAGGTTTTTTTTCTGCATAAGGTTATAATGGAAAACCCATTAATACACCCGCAATGAATTTTCCATTCGACCAAACAAAGAATTTACTGTTTAATATTGAACCGTCTCGTAATAGTATAGCTATTACATCAAACCAAACACACTATTAGTTTTTTCATACCACCAGCTATGTCTCTGCTTCTTTCTTTTTTCCTTCTTATTTCCCTCTCTTCACCATTGCATCATCTTTCTGAATCTTGTGCTCTTTTTCATCTACCTACTTCATATTTTTTTTATCTGCTCTCTCAAGGTCCCCGTAATCTTTTTCTCCAGCTTTGTTAGAATCTTTTGCTCATAGCAGAAATATGATTTGGTTTACTTGATGTTGATTTTTTAACTGAGTTTAGTTCCTTGTCTACAGATTTTTTTGTTAGCTGTAAAATTTTCTGCTTTAGGAGAAAGAAGAGGACTTTTAGATTATCAATTCCATCTCCATTAAATACGTCTTCTTTATAGGAAATTCTGTTGTTTGGAAATCTAGCTGATAAAAAGAAGATAATCTGCTGATCTCATGGCATTGAGGTAAATTTATTAATGTAATATTCAGGAGTTGGCAACGAATTAGACGCATGCACCAAAACCCAAGATCGCTATGGAGATTGGCGACTGTTACAACAAGCAAGACATGATAACAATGAGCGACCCTTGGTGCCTTCGATAATGATTGTGCAGGCTCACTTTAGAAGAAATATCAATCAATAAAATTGATCCTGTTAATATTTTACTTTATACTTTGTTGGAGTCCAATTTTAATCGGGTCTCTTTTAAATTTATTTTAAATTTAGATTTATTTTAAATTTTATTTAAATTAATTTTAAATTTAAATTTATTTTCAAATTTAAAAAGAAATTATTATTATAAAGTCCAATTACAAAAATCTAAATTATATGTCTAAATTTACAAGCCCAATTGGGTCAAGTTCAGTTAGCCCAATACCCAACTCAAACCCAAATACTAATGGACCTAAACAGGCCCAAACTTAAGCATAATTATGCTCTCACTTGTATTGCTGCTGTCACCCTCAACCAATTGGGACGCGCCACATCATCAGTAATGTCACCTCCAGACAACTTGTCTCTGCCACCACTAGCAACTTGCTTTGCCATGATCGCCACTGCAAATTGACACTTGCAAAAAAAGAAAGAAGATTTACATTTAATTGCAAAAGAACAAGTTATTATCATTGTAAATCTGGTTATAAAACCATATTCAAACCAGTTGTAAGAGGTTATGATTTTTTTCTAAAAATACCACCAATCAAATACACGAAGAAATTTTCAAAGTATTTGTAAATTAAGAAGCAGTTAATATCTGATCAAGAACAGAGATATGAAGCAGCAAGAAACCAACTCAAAACAGATTCCAAGTTCTCAAACGTTGGTTCATCAGGTATTTTTAAGGTGCATTTATTGACATTTATGACTCACATTTTAAACCTCCCTTCTTAATTCCCAAAACATACATTAATACATACTAAATACCTCTCTTCCATTATTTATACTTATTATTTTCGAAACATTAAATACGTATTAAATGCATTTATTAATTTTATTAATAATAATATTAATTAATAAATAAAATAATAACCGAGGAGTCTTCCCTTGGATCTGAGTGGTCATTATCGGAGCCCCGGTCTGACTCCTTTCAAGCCGTCGTCGATGGAGTCGCCTGAACGTCACCCATGCTTCGTCATCTTCGGACCTGCAAAGAAACGTGAAAAGGATTAAATCCAGAAGTCTCAAAACTTTCTCTAATAAAAAAAAATCAAAATGAAACAGGGATTAATAAGTTTTTTTTATACAAAAAAGGGAACCGATCTGAAAATAAGAGAAAGGTTTTAAAAAGGGGAAATCGGAGCAGTTTTTCTAAAAGGGGGAGAAAAAATTAAAAAAAAAACGAAACGATCTTTAGAGAAAGAAGAGAAAGGTTTTTTACCTCCGGCGGCCCCGACGACGGCGCGTGTGCCTGAGACGATGCGTGGACGATGGACAGGGAGGTGTACACGACGACCGATGACGATGGGAGGCGGCACGGCGTGCGCGTGATGCCCTACGCTCTGGACAAGCACCGACGGCCAGTGGTCAGCCATGAGACAAGGAGACAAAGTGAGAGAGTTTTTAAATTTTTTTGTAAAAAAGAAAGAAAGAAATGAAAAAAAAAAGGGTTAGAAAGACTTTTATAACGGGCCAAAACGGTGTCGTTTTGGTCCAGGCTTTTAAGCCTCAATACGGTACTGTTTTGATTTTAAACCCATGACCGACTCGGAATCCTACCGGACCCGACCTAAGATCCGCGTGTTTTTAAAAAATGGGTTATTTATGCATTCGGTCCTTCCGCTTTTTTTATTGTTTCAATTTAGTCCTTTTTGTACTTATAATTAATTTTAAATTGACCCAATAATTTTCATTGCTTTTTAATTTAATCCCTTGACCTTTTAAAAACACTAGGAACTGCCACGTGTCAACATTTTGGTTTATTTCTGCAAATGGTCTCTTTTATTTTTAATTTGTTTTAATTTAATCCTTAAATCAAGTTCTGTTTAATTACAAAATTGACCTAAAAAATTTTCATGGTTTTCAAATTAGTCCTTTGACTTCAGGATACCTGAGAGGCTGCCACGTGTCACTTATTTTTGGTTTTATTGCTCTGGAGGTCCTTAAACTATCAAAAAATTCTTTTTTTGACCCTGAAACTTCAAAAAATTATATTTTACCCCTAACTTCCATAAAATTCATTTTTGACCCCAAAACTTCTAAAAATTACATTTTACCCCCGAACCTCCAAACTCCAATTTTAACACTAAAACTCTCAAAAGTTACCATTTTACCCCCGAATGGCCAAAAATTCCATTTTTTATCCCTTTTTTTTCTAAAAATTACCGTTTTACCCTCGAATATCTAAAACTCCATTTTAAACCCCAAATTTTCCCAACGTTACCATTTTGCCCCCGGGTATTCAAAAAGTCTCATTTTCAACTCTAATTGCATCATTTTTCTTCCTCATCGATATTTGCATTTAATTTTAATTATTATGCACTCGTATTTTGTATTTTTGATTTTTTTTGCTTACCTTTTTTCCGCTTAATTATCTTAATTCGTGTTATTTAATATCAAATATTAACTGCTCATTCATATTAAACTCGCATATTTGTTTCCAAAACTGTTTTCATAAAAACTTAAAATCGAGGCAATATTCTTTTATTTCGAGTTTCGAAATTTTGTGCCTTAACCTACTAGGTGTAATTTTTCTTCAAATCGAAATAATCAAATACCTTTAATCGAGACAATGTTTTCTTATCTTTGATTCTGAAAATTTACGCCTTAACTGACTAGGTGCAACCTCTCTTCAAATCGAGATAATCAAATATCCTTTCCAAAATTCATAAGGTTTACAACAAAGAAAAGCTCGTCATTTCTGGATCTCGAAATGTTATGTCCTAACTCACCGGACCTAACTTTCTTTCTCGATCATTTTGAAATGGTGAGACTTCCAAACAAAATCGGTTTCTTTTAAACATAACTCATGCATTCAAGGATCGTATTTTTAAACTTTATTCGAGCTTTTAAAATTTACAAATTAAGACCCAAAAATAATCAATACGGTACCAATTTTGGGCGTATGAGGATGCTAATCCTTCCTCATGCGTAACCGACTCCCGAACCTGTTTTTTGGATTTCGAAGACCTACATGTTTTAAAAATAGTTTTAAAAAAAAAACGTTTTGTGGTGAAACAATCACACCGAATCAAGGATTAGTGACGACTCTCATTTTTCGACATTAAAATAATTTTCAAAACTCGTCGTTTTCCAAAAAGATGGTTTCGACAGCTTGGCGACTCCATTGAGGAATTTTGTAGAATGAACGAGAGTCAAGCCAAAATTGATTATTTTCAAGTCCTTTTTGAAAACTTTAAAATTTTCGGTCTTGTTTAATATGCGATCCTTGGCATCTTTTGTGTGACATTAAATTATATGATATTGCTAGTGTAAATTTGCATCCTTATGCATTTTTTATTACTACCCTTCTAAGTGGAAACAAGAAACTACTCCTTCGTGAGGTCTTCACCTCCATGCAGGATAGTGAATCGTTTTCGGGATTACATCCGTACCCATATTTTCGTGAAGTTTTCACTTTTGTATAAACATGTGAGAAATGTGTCCCTCTAAACCAAACTCGTCCGTATGAGCCTGTAACGGGTAAGGATTGAGGAATCTGCTGGTTTAGGTACCTTTACTCTAGAACTTAAAAGCACATGTAATGAATCCTAGTTGCTTACCTTAAGATAGAACTACACCGAGCTGTTAGTAGTCTCCCAAGTCTAGGTTCTCTGTTTTATACCCATACTTTGCTATCATACTTATGTTCTTTAGCTTTTTAAATTATTGTTTGCATTACATCTTCATACAAGACGAGCATGAACTTAAGCTCAATTACTAAATAGAAAATTGGTCATAAGAAAACGAGTTCCTTGATAAGGTGGAAAACAATACGGTCGCGCGCATATGGTCAAAAAAAGAAAAGAAAGGCGAAAATCCAATGATTAGCCAGTCGAGAAAGATAGAAACAAACACTGTACAACGAACCAAACTTTGTCCCAACTACGAAAAGTGACCGGTCACTTAAGTTGACATTTTGGGATCGAAAATCAAAGGATGAACGAGGGCAAAATTGAAAGATGTCCTACGAAAATTAAAGGCTTTTGAACACTAAGCCGCGATCATATGCGTATTTGTCTTATGTAAATGAATTTGTTTTCTAATAAAATTTTCTAATAGAATTGAGCTCTGAGTCAATGTTTTCTCATGCATGCATGCATTCATAAGCTACACATTTTATTAACTCGCACATAATTCCTTGAGAGCCTACCTCAAGTAGAGTAATGTCAAGCATTCTGTGGTTGCACGAAGAGGGTAAGGGTCATAGTTACATTCTTGCTTCTTTGCTTTTTTAATTGCAATTTATTCCAAGTTTTATTCCTGTATTAATTACACTAACTTGTTCATTTCGAATCTATTTGCATTACATCCTCATAAAAAAAAGGTATAGTTCTAAGCTCAATTACTAAATAGAAAAGCTGGTCATAAAAAAACAGATACCTTGATGAAATAAAAGATGATATGGTCGGGTTTACATCGATGATCTACCATATAAGCAAGACGAAAACAAAGATCGCGTAATCATATGAGTTTTAGCCTAAGTACGAGAAGCGACTGACCACTCAACCTTTTAAAAATGATATTGTGAATCGAAAGTCAGAGATGAGCCAAGACTATTTGATTGACTTCCTACGAAGATTAAGTCTTTTGAGTCTCGCATCTGTTTTATGTAAAGGAATTTGATTTCTAATAAGGTTTTTCTAATAGAATTGAGCTATAAGTCAATACCTTCCTTATGCATTCATGCATTCATAAGTAGTACATTTTATTAACTTGTGTAATTCTATACAAGCCTACCTTGAGTAAGATTATGCCAAACCTTCAGTGGTTACTCGAGCAAGGTAAGAGACATGGTTATATTTTTGCTTTTAATTGTAATATATTTTGAATCTGTTTGCGTTGCATTCTCATAAAAGAGGGGTGTTGATTCATGTTCTATTATCAAATAGAGAACTAAGCATAAGAAAACGGATTCCTTGATGAGGTAGAAGTCAACGTGGTTGTGCATATATAGTCAGAGATAAAGGTGATGACCTGTTGAAAGAATGCATGTCAGGGATTCAAGATTATACCCAAGTACATAAAAGCCATAGCAGTTTGTTAGAGTTGAAAGAAGCATGAAAGACAAAATGAGGCGGATATCTAATCCTGAATATGTCGACTTACTTGATAGGTCTCGAGCTCTCACTTAGTATTGGGGTTCAACTTCTAATGGTTTCGCATTTGGAGAGGAGGACATGGGGCCCACGATAGAAGAATAAATCGCTTTACCTTTTTGCCTAAGGATTCAAAACAATAAAGCCTACTTTGAATATGACGATCTTCTTTACCTACTTAAGGTTAAAGTAGGGATGCGCCTTTTTCGAGTCCTAACACGGTTGCTTCACCTCCAGAAACATGGACATACTGCATTGCCCCATTACTCAATAACTCAAGTTGATAAGGTTGACTCTAAAAGAGCGAACATAAACTTACAACTTTGATCGGGGAGAAAAGGGATAACAAATGTATTGCTTTGAAAATCCCGCGAGATATAATACACTCAGACGTAAGAAAGGATGTTGACATCTTCGAATGACTTAGTCATCTTCCCCAAAGTATTGGGACACGTAAGGGACGCAGTTGTAAATTTGTTTGACTGACTTGACAAAAGAATCACTTATGTTCTAGTAATCTTAGTCACTAAGCACCTGTTGAAAAAGGGGCAAGAGAAGGTGTATTGGTTCACGACTTTTGTTAGTATAGTCCCGTGACCATTTAAAAAGTCGAAAAAGTCTATTATCAAGTATTCTCTAAGGACTGCAGTTCGTTGAAGGAATTTTTGATTATCCAAAGACAAGGTGATTTCGCCAAAGAAATTGGAAGTAAACGAGGAATGACTCCAATACTTTTAGGGGCATGTCTAAGATAGGGATCATGTCGCAAGCAATGACCCCACCAAATGCAAGAAACAACTAACCATTTACAAACTTTAGCTATCCAAGACTAACATTGTATCGGGGTCAAATAGGAGCGAAAATTTTAGCTTGGAAGAGTAGGAATTTGAGCATTAAGGCACGACCATACATGCATCAGCCCTGTGTAAAAGAATTTGCTTTCTAAGTAAAGTTGTCTAATGGAATGGAACCGAGAATCAACGCCTTGTTGCATGCATTTTATCACTTCATATACATTTGCATTTCATACATTAAATAAGATTCCACATGATTGGAACACTCGTGTGAGAGAGAATCATTTACCTAAAATGAAGGCTGAGAGAAAACATGATAAATCAAGATGGGGAATGATAAAAATTTGAGAAAAAGTCATACGGAAAGTAGAACCTGTTGAGAGTTCGCCTTATACCCTTGGAAGTGTTTTAGACAACTAGACTGTGGAGGAGCTTCCTGTAGTTTTTAGGACTTTTTCAGAAAAATATTCAGAATACACTTATCACTCTAAGCTCGAGAGTAATAGGATCCTTTTAGAAAGCGCAAATGACCACTATCTTTTATTTCAATAAAAAGGATGCATTGTTTTTGTCCCATTTGGCAAATATTTTACCATTCTTCTCATTCGTTCATACCACAGTTAATCATTCTTTCATTCAAAATTTTTTTGGATCCCCTTTTTCTTTATGTTGGATCCCTTGATATCAAAGATACGAGCAACACTATTGTTGACTTAAACCCTTTTGAGTAAGACATTTATCCAGAAAAACTTTGAGGCTTTGAAAACGATCAAGAATGTAACTCGTCTCCCGATCTGCTACGGATGTTTGAGTAAGACACGAAAGAGACATCATCTTAAAGGGTCGTGATTTTGAGTGAGAATCGAGACATAAGTTTTTGTAAAAACAAGGCAAGCTACCTCGAGAACCCAAAGGCCTTTAACATAATCCTATTAAAGCATGCCAGGTTTAAGGAACCGATGTTGTGACCCCCAAGCACCCAAAAAGAAAGAATGTAATCAAATTCAACAGAAACCTGAAAGATTGAGGCTCGATGTGTTAGCAAAAAAAAAAGATGGGTCAAAATCCGCAAAGGACATTAAAAAAAAAGATGGGTCAAAATCCGAAAAGGGCATTAAAAAATAGAGAAAAAAGTCAAGATGAAAACCCGCAAAGGGCATCTTGAAAATTTATTCTCCATCATCTTTCCACGTCATGGCCTATTTCTATGTGAAGCATGGACACCATCGAACCAACTTTGCAAAAGAGTTTCTAATGATCATTGATTACTACTTCCTATGCCAATCGACGGTTAAGTAGATTATTGAAAATGAGAGATTATAAGCCGGTATGGAACGCCAAGAAAGAATGATATCCGACGATGACTTGAATTTGAGCAATAGTGCGATAGTAAAAGTCTATGGTCAATTCAAGAACAAGTATCTAACTCAGCACCAAAAGTGAATCGGCATTGAAGGGGACCGATAGGAATAATTCATAACAGAGACCTACAAAGACTCGACCTGATAAATCACCATTTGCCTTCGAAGTTTATCGAGCTATCTACCGGAGCAACACCTTTCGCACCTGAATATAAGTCGTCTTACCCATTAGAATCAAGTTTCCTTCCCTCCAAATTTGTTAGAACTGATGAAGCAGAATGGATTTAACCCAGATTTAGTCAACTAAACTTGATTGAAGAAAAGATACTAAAAGTCATAATTAGATGACAAGGGTTTACGACAAAGAAGGATCCGCTCTATAGTACTTCACGAGAGAGCTCTAGTTTTGAAAAGGATCTTGATTATAAAAGACTTCCAAGGAAAATGAGTGTCAAATTAGGAAAAACCCCATGAGATGAAGAAAGTCTTTTTGGAGAAGCTTTAATTTTGATCAAAATGGACGGCAAAGACATGCCCAACTTCGTGAACTCAGATGCAATGAAGAAAAAATAAAAGAGAAAAAAAAAGAAAAAAAGAAAAAGAAAAGGAAAGGTCGAGGTGAAAACTTGTAAAGGGCATCTCGAAACCTAAGGAGGAGTTGAAAACCTAAAAGGGCGGCTCAAATTTGAATAAGAAAAAAGGGGCAGAAAGTGGTCCTCTCTCTCAAAAGTAGCAAGGTGGAGAAGCTTTACACCTTGAGGCATTGACGAAGTACCCGAAGTTTCATGGTCGCATGTCAAGCTCAGAATGGTCCTCATCAAGTTTACTCAATGAAGTTCATACTTTGATATCTGAGGCACCTAACCTCATTCTTTGTTCACCTTAGGTTTTGCAACTTTTGACCAATACATGTCATTTTTAATTCTTTTGTGAGCTTTACCTCCATGAAATTCATTCGCCTTGCGATCTTGTCCAAGCATTTCTGCATCAAAACAATGATTAATGAATCAATGACCTTTTCATTCATGCAAGCTTTAACCTTCAATCGAATTCAATTTCATCCATTTCGTAACCATGTTCAAGCACGCTTGCATAACAGCCAGTGGACTAATGATTTTAATCTTTTCATTCATACGAGCTTTGCCTCCATATAAAATCCACCTAACCCTATTTTTTGCTCACTTTGTATTTGGCATCCTTTGACCAATATGGGTCACTTTTAATCTTTCTATTCATGTGAGGTTTACCTCCAATAAAATTTCATTTGCCTTGCGACCATGCTCAAGCAAATTTTGCATCGAAATAACAATTAATAAACCAAACGATCTTTTCATTTATATGACCTTTGTTTTCAATCAAATTCGAATTCATCCTCTTTATAACCCTATGCAAGCATTTTTGCATTGAAATAATGGTTAGTGGTCTAAACAATATAAGGAATAAAAGGATTTCTACATATTGTTCTGGAAAATTTCTAAATATTACAGAGACCTGAAATAGGACCACTAGTTAGAGATAACCCAAGGGTTAGAAAGGTCTCAAAGCAAACAGTCTAAATTACGACTACCTAGGTTCCACGATAATGATACACATGCATAAAACATGATAACACATCAATGATATGACTTAGACAAACGACGAACAATGTCGATCTAAGGACTAAAATAAAATCATTTCTGAAAGATGACATTTTGCATTTATCATTCATACCCATCTATTTAAGAGCATTTGATTCATCCTGATCATCGCATCTTAAACAATTTGGCCTACCTAGAGGCCCTTTGAGCATATTCTACAAGTCTCAGCCCTATGAAACATGGCGGGAAAGATTTAAGACCACAACGGCGGATCTAGTACAGCAAAGATACAAAAGGGAAGGGTTTAAGTCGCAACGACAAACCTTATACCTCAGAGACATGACAGGAAAGATTTAAGACCGCAATGGCAGATCCAGTACCGCAAAGATACAAAAGGGAAGGGTTTAAGTCGCAACGGTGAACCTTGTACCTCAGAGACATTATGGGAAAGATCTAAGCTGCAACAGTGAATCCAGTACCTCGAAGACATGAAGGGAAAGATCTAAGTCGCAACTGCGGATCCAGTACCACGAAGACACAAGGGAAATGTTTAAGTCGCATTGACGGACCTAGTACCTCAGAGACATAAAGGGAAAGATCTAGACAGCAATGGCGGATCTAGTACCACAAAGATACAAAAGGGAAAGGTTTAAGTCGCAACGGCGGACCGTGAACCTCAGAAGACAAGAAGGGAAAGATTTAAGCTGTAACGACGAATCCAATACCACTAAAATTTGAAGGGGAAAGGTTTAATCACAATGGCGAACCCAATACCTTAGAAACATGACGAGAAAGGTCAAATCCACGACGGTGAAACTTCTACCTTGAAGTCGTAGTGGATCTGATCAAAACTATAATAGCAAGTCTTTACTCTCTGAAGTTGTAGTAAGAGCAAGATGAAGCTTCAACATCAAATCCTATCTTTCTGAAGTTACAGTGAAGTTGAAATAAAACTACAGCAGCAAATCCCAATCTCCCTGAAGTTGCAATAGAATGGAGTGAAGCTACATCGTTAACCAATCTCTTACCCCGAGCTTGGGGTAGATCATCATCAACCAATCTCTTACCCCGAGCTTGGGGCAGATTGAAGCCATTTGATCTTTTACCTCAAGCCTGGGGCAGATCATCATTAACCAATCTCTTACCTCGAGCTTGGGGCAGATCATCATCAACCAATCTCTTACCCCGAGCTTGGGGTCGATCATCATCAACCAATCTCTTACCCCAACCTAGAGGCATATTACAGTCATTCGTTCTCTTACCCCAAGCTTGGGGTAGATCATCGTCAACCAAACTCCTACCCCGATCACGGGGCAAATTACGATTATCCACAAACAGTGTGACAGTCATCTTCCTGATGAGATACAGAGAAGTATACCAACTCAATGCGAACAAATCTTCGAACCTCAGCTTCCTAATGAGATACTGAGAAGTAGGTCGAAGCAATAAAAAGGTTAGCTTCCTGATGAGACACTAAGAAGTGGACCAAATTCGTCTTCCTGATGAGGTACATAGAAGCGAATTGAAACAAACGGAGCAGTTATCTTCTAGATGAGATACAGAGAAGTATACCAACCAATGCTCAATGTGAGAAAATTTTCGAATCCCAGCTTCCTGATGAGATACTAAGAAGCGGTTGAAATAATAAAATGGTTAGCTTCCTAATGAGATATTGAGAAGTGGACCAAATTCGTCTTCCTGATGAGATATGGAGAAGCAGATTGAAACAAACGACACGGTCATCTTTCTGATGAGATACTGAGAAGAAGACCAAATCAAACTTACGCTCGATGTGAGCAAATCTTCGAACACCAGCTTCCCGATGAGACACTGAAAAGTAGGTCGAAGCAATAAAATGGTTAGCTTATTGATGAGATACTAAGAAGTGGACCAAATTCGTCTTCCTGATGAGATACAGAGAAGCGGATTGAAACAAATGACGCGGTCATCTTCCTGATGAGATACAGAGAAGAAGACTAAATCAAACCCACGCTCGAGGTGAGCAAATCTTCGAACCCCAACTTCCTGATGAGATACTGAGAAGCAGGTCGAGACAATAAAATGGTTAGCTTCCTGATGAGATACTGAAAAGTAGACCAAATTTGTCTTCCTGATGAAATACAGAGAAGCGGATTGAAACAAATGACACGGTCATCTTTCTGATGAGATATTGAGAAGAAGACCAAATCAAACCAACGCTCGATGTGAGCAAATCTTCGAACCCCAGCTTCCTAATGAGATACTGAGAAGCAGGTCGAAGTAATAAAATGGTTAGCTTCCTGATGAGATACGGAGAAGTGAACCAAATCTGCCTTCCTGACGAAACACAGAGAAGTGGATCAAAACAAGTGATGCGGTCATCTTCCTGATGAGATACTGAGAAGAAGGCCAAATCAATGAAACCAGACTCAAAGACTACGGTGATGAATTCCAATTTCAAGAGAATGGAGTGAAGTTACAATAGCAAATTTTATCTTTTTGAAGATTACCTTAAAATGGGATGGAACCACCACACCAAAGAAGTGGAAAGGTGGATGCAGCGAAGGGTGGACTAATTGAAGAAAGAGCAGCTAAGAAATAGAACTTGACAAAATTGGACTTTCTTTTGGGTCTTTGCTCTGTTCCGGTTACACAGTAACGAGCAAAGAGGGGCAGTTGTTGGAGCCCAATTTTGACCAGGCTCCTTTTAAATTTATTTTCAAATTAAAAAAAAATTATTATTATAAAGTCCAATTACAAAAGTCCAAATTACATGTCCAAATTTACAAGCTCAATTGGGCCAAGTTCTGTTAGCCCAATGCCCAACTCAGACCCAAATACTAATGGACCGAAACAGGCCCAAACTTAAGCCTAATTGTGCTCCCACTTGTATTGCTGCTGCCACCCTCAACCAATTGGGACGATCCACGTCATCAGCAATGTCACCTCCAGACAACTTGTCTCTACCAACACCAGCAACTTGCTTTGCCATGACCGCCACTACAAATTGAGACTTGCAAAAGAAGAAAGAAGATTTACATTTAATTGCAAAAGAAGAAAGAAGATTTACATTTAATTGCAAAAGAACAAGTTATCATCATTGTAAATCTGGTTATAAAAAGAGGTTACGATTTTTTTCTAAGAATACCACCAATCAAATACATAAAGAAATTTTCAAAGTATTTGTAAATCAAGAAGCAGTTAATAACTAATCAAGAACAGAGATACGAAGCAACAAGAAACCAACTCAAAACAGATTCCAAGTTCTCAAACGTTGGTTCATCAGGTATTTTTAAGGTGCATTTATTGCCATTTATGACTCACATTTTAAACCTCCCTTCTTAATTCCCAAAACATACATTAATACATACTAAATACCTCTCTTCCATTATTTATCCTTATTATTTTCGAAACATTAAATACGTATTAAATGTATTTATTAATTTTATTAATAATAATATTAGTTAATAAATAAAATAATAACCGAGGAGTCTTCCCTTGGATCTGAGTGGTCACTATCGGAGCCCCAATCTGACTCCTTTCAAGCCGCCGTCGATGGAGTCGCCCGAACGTCACCTATGCTTCGTCATCTTCGGACCTGCAAAGAAACGTGAAAAGGATTAAATCCAGAAGTCTCAAAACTTTCTCTAATAAAAAAAAATCAAAATGAAACAGGGATTAATAAGTTTTTTTTATACAAAAAAGGGAACCGATCTGAAAATAAGAGAAAGGTTTTAAAAAGGGGAAATCGGAGCAGTTTTTCTAAAAGGGGGAGAAAAGATTTAAAAAAAAAACGAAAGGATCTTTAGAGAAAGAAGAGAAGGTTTTTTATCTCTGGCGGCCCCGACGACGGCGCGTGTGCCTGAGACGGCACATGAACGATGGATAGGGAGGTGTACACGACGATCGATGACGATGGGAGGCGGCACGGCGCGCGCGTGATGCCCTACACTCTGGACAAGCACCGGCGGCCGGTGGTCAGCCATGAGAGAAGGAGAGAAAGTGAGAGAGTTTTTAAATTTTTTTGTAAAAAAGAAAGAAAGAAATGAAAAAAAAAGGGGTTAGAAAGACTTTTATGAGGGGCCAAAACGGTGTCGTTTTGGTCCAGGCTTTTAAGCCCCAAAATGGCACCGTTTTGATTTTAAACCCATGACTGACCCGGAATCCGATCGGACCCGACCTAGGATCCGCGTGTTTTTAAAAATGGGTTATTTATGCATTCGATCCTTTCGCTTTTTTTATTGTTTCAATTGAGTCCTTTTTGTACTTTTAATTAATTTTAAATTGGCCCAATAATTTTCATTATTTTTTAATTTAATCCCTTGACCTTTTAAAAACACTAGGAACTGCCACGTGTCAACATTTTGGATTATTTATGCAAATGGTCTCTTTTTTTTAATTTGTTTTAATTTAATCCTTAAATCAAGTTCTATTTAATTACAAAATTGGCCCAAAAATTTTTCATGGTTTTCAAATTAGTCGTTTGACTTCAAGATGCCTCAGGGGCTGTCATGTGTCACTTATTTTTGGTTTTATTGCCCTGGAGGTCCCTAAACTGTCCAAAAATTCCATTTTAACCCTGAAACTTTCAAAAATTATATTTTTAGCCCCGAACTTCCAAAAATTCCATTTTTAACCTTAAAATTTCTAAAAATTACATTTTACCTCAAAACCTCCAAAAACTTCATTTTTGACCCCAAAACTCTCAAAAGTTACCATTTTACCCCTGAATGTCCAAAAATTCTATTTTTTATCTTCTTTTTTTTTTTTTCTAAAAATTACCGTTTTACCCTCAGATATCTAAAATTCCATTTTAAACCCTAAATTTTCCCAAAATTACCATTTTACCCCCGAGTATTCAAAAAGTCTCCTTTTCAACTCCAATTGCATATTTTTCTTCCTCATCGATATTTGCATTTAATTTTAATTATTATGCACTCGTATTTTGTATTTTTGATTTTTTTTGCTTACCTTTTTTCCGCTTAATTATCTTAATTCGTGTTATTTAATATCAGATATTAACTGCTCATTCATATTAAACTCGCATATTTGTTTCCAAAACTGTTTTCATAAAAACTTAAAATCGAGGCAATATTCTTTCATTTCGAGTTTCAAAATTTTGTGCCTTAACTTACTAGGTGCAATTTTACTTCAAATCGAAATAGTCAAATACCTTTAATCGAGGCAATGTTTTCTTATCTTCGATTCTGAAAATTTGCGCCTTAACTTACTAGGTGCAACTTTTCTTCAAATCGAGATAATCAAATATCCTTTTCCAAAATTCAAAAGGTTTACAACAAAGAAAAGCTCGTCATTTCTGGATCTCGAAATGTTATGTCCTAACTCACTGGACCTAACTTTCTTTCTCGATCATTTTGAAATGGCGAGACTTCCAAACAAAATCGGTTTCTTTTAAACATAACTCATGCATTCAAGGATCGTATTTTTAAACTTTATTTGAGCTTTTAAATTTTACAAATTAAGACCCGAAAATAATCAACACGGTACCAATTTTGGGCGTATGAGGGTGCTAATCATTCCTCATGCGTAACTGACTCCCGAACCTGTTTTTCTGGATTTCGAAGACCTACATGTTTTCAAAACGGTTTAAAAAAAAAAACGTTTTGTGGTGATCCAATCACACTGAATCAAGGATTGGTGGTGACTCCCATTTTTCGACATTAAAATAATTATCGAAACTCGTCGTTTTCCAAAAAGATGGTTTCGACATGCTTCTTGGAGTATTATTGGTTAATTTATTTGTATAGCATAAAGACATGATAACAATGAGCGACTGCATTTTCGAATTAATGAATTTCATCATTTATAAAAAAAAATAACTAAAATTGATAAAATTAAGAAAAAAATGGTTGTTACCAAAAAATATTAAAAACTTGGTGCTTTAAATTTAAGCTTATAATATTCTTAAATATATTAAGCTTAAAAAATTGGTTGCCTATAAACTATAAAAAAATAAGAATTTTGATTATATAAAAATAAAAGACGATTAAATTAAAAAATATTTGAAAATTATAAAAGAAGAAAGTATGTTTGTTTATTTATTAAAAATTTTAAATCTTTGAAGTAATTTAATTAAAATTAAGTTATAGAAAGTTATATGAGCAAGTATAAAATAATACTTTTATATTTTTAACATGGACATGTAACCTAAAGTATAGGATTAAATTTTAAATTTTGTTAAAATACAGGGAGCTCTGGCATATTTAATCCTATTTTAATTTTTTGAAACCCTAAACTTACGTTGCTCGCTCTGCCTCCGCAGTAAGCATCGTTGTCGGTTATTATTTGATTTTGTTGTGCTTTCATCCTACTGCTTCTTACTTTGTTATATTCATACTCCCTCTCCCTCTCTGTTTTCTTTGTTGAGAAGATTTTTCTTTTTTTAAGTTACAGCACTGCTGTTTGAAAACAAACATGGCTGAGGAAGAGAAGGAAGAAATAAAGTCGTTCAATGATTTAGGTTTATGCGAGGAATTAGTGGAAGCCTGCGACAGTTTAGGTTGGAAAAATCCTACCAAAATCCAAGTAGAAGCCATTCCACACGCTCTCGAAGGTTTCGCCGCCTTTTCTTTTAACTTTTTTGTTTGATTAAATTCTTTTGTTCTTTTTCTAAATAGAATTCGTGTGTATTTTCGTATTGAAGGGAAGGATTTGATTGGGCTTGCCCAAACGGGTTCCGGTAAAACGGGGGCATTTGCTCTTCCCATACTTCATGCGCTTTTGGAAAGCCATTCGAAGCAAGGATATAAATCCGCGCCTGTGTTTTTTGCTTTGGTGCTTTCCCCAACACGGTCTGATATTAAACAAGTTACTTAATTTCGTTCTTAAAAGTATTTTTTTGTTGTTGAATATTGTTTGGTTTAATCATTATTATTATTTTGTTGCAGGGAGCTTGCAATCCAAATTGCTGAACAGTTTGAAGCTTTAGGATCTGGGATTAGCCTAAAATGTGCTGTGGTAGGTTTCCCGTTAAACTATATCCGATTGTTAACAAGATGGTTAGTTTTAAATGATTTTTGTTTGCTGTCTAATAGGATTGAGATTTCATTTGACTGGTTTTTAGTTTATGCTTTACATTCTAAAGTATGGCAGTTGTTTGCTGACTTCAAAAGTTGTCTTAATTTTTTCTTATCGTAAATGAACTTATTTGGATTGCTTGAATTGTGGTTCTTAATTTTGAAAGCTTGTTGGAGGGGTGGACCTAATGCAACAACAAATTGCCCTTGGGAAGCGGCCACACATTATTGTAAGTTCATTTATTCTCCCCCTGACATATTATCTAGAACTTTTAAGTAACTTTTGGGTACAGGATCTAGGTTGGTTGACCTGTGGTATAAGACTTGATTGCTATTAGAAAGCGGCAGATAACAGTTAGATAGATAAATTGATTGCAAGATATGAGTGTTGAGTTGTTGATGCCTTCTCTAAGCTGTTTATTTTCTAAGATGTATTGACAGAGATTACGCTACATGGTATCTACTATACTTATGCTTGATCTATGGCCATCTTAGTCCTCTTCTTTAATCTTGATAGATTGGTTGACTGCACTATATGAATGAATTTCCCTTGTAGGATACTGATGTCATCTAGGTTAGCAAGGGTATCTAGTCTCTTTATGATACACCTCTAAGGAATTAGGGCAAGGGCTATGTACCTTAGGTTTTGGTATTTCTGTGAGTTTATTTAGACCACATGTTTCTTGCTGTTCACTTTGATTGAAAAAACTTTGTTTAGAGATAATAAGATATTTTCTTAATGATAGTAACCTTCCTTAAAGGTAAAACCCTAAGAGAAAAGTGTCAGTATCCAGCTGGTTTTTAAGTTGCTATCAATTTTTAGGATACACATAGACAATTGATGTGGAAATAGGTATCTCAGAACACAGAATACATCTGAACCTCTTTTTTATAAATGATTGAAATTTGCACTGTAGGTTGGAACTCCTGGACGCCTTGTGGATCACCTAACCAATACTAAAGGTTTTTCTCTTCGTATGCTAAAATATTTGGTAAGAATTTCTTCTACCTCTGCCTTTTTTTATTTAATATTCATGGTCACATTTTAGTTTGAAAGAGGATTTTGTTTTTAAAATGACTCAAGTCTTATTTTATGAAAGTTTTGTTATTCTTTTTCTACCCTTTTCTTGATGCATTCCTTTTTGTTTTAGCTTTAATAAATCTATAGTATTATATGTGTTATTGATTCTGTTAAATAAATTTTCCATTGTTAAACTGCCAAATTTTACTTTGTTAAATTTCGCCTACATGATATGAATGCCAATGTCTCTTGGCATCCATGTTAGAGTTATTGCTTGATATAGTTAGAGTAAATGAGTATTAAACTACCTACCTTGAAACTTGCATTTCTTGTCGACTGTTTGTTATGTATATATTGTTGAAATAATATGTGCATGTATTTGATAGGTCCTAGATGAGGCAGATAGGTTGCTGAATGAGGATTTTGAGAAAGCACTTGACGATATTTTGAATGTTATTCCTCGGGATAGGCACACGTATTTGTTTTCAGCAACCATGACCAAAAAGGTATGTGGGGGAAAACAAACATTTTACGTATTATATAAGAAATATGTCCATATACTACCTTGAACGTTGTTCCTTGTGATAGGCACATGTTTGTTTTCTGTGACCATGATCAGAAAAGGTATGACCGAGAAACAAATATTTTATGTATTCTACAAGAAACATGTCCATATGCTATTTTCTGTTTCACATTGGAAGTGGATTAAAACTACAAAAAAGAGACTTTTAAGATCTCTGTAGCTGAACCTTGTAATCAAAGGCTTAGTTTGATCTTTGGTTATTGTTAGTTAATATCTTTGCAAAAAGAAGGAAGTAGTGCATTGGCTGCTCTTTATTACTGCAGTACTTGTATGCATATGATTTCTTATCAGGACCTAAAAATTATCTAATATATTATACACTTTGATCATGTAGTTATGGATTTTTTTTTTCTCCCCTCATGTTGCCTTATTTAGTCTGCCATTAGGGAACAATATGTTCACAGTTTGATCTGATCTTTACATTATGGATGCCTTTATTTTGTAACGGAAGTTTGACTACAATGTTGATTTTATAGGTGAAGAAGCTGCAAAGGGCATGTCTGAGAAATCCTGTGAAGGTTGATGATGCTATTCAAGCAAAAATTTTCTGCGATCTCCCTCTCTAATTTTAATGTTCTCAAGACTTTCAGTTTGTTCTTTTCCTTTTTAGATTGAAGCTGCCTCAAAATATTCTACTGTTGACACATTGAAGCAGCAATACCGGTTTATACCTGCAAAGTACAAGGTTGCTTAATCTTCTTAGCATTAAAATTCTTTTTCAAAGATGTGAACTATGATATGGATTATCAGACTCGTGATGATTTTCATAATGGTTTTGTGCTGAAATTCTATCTTTGGGAGAGATAAACTTACTGAAAAAGATTGGGTGAACTTTTTAGTTCATGTTATACTAGATGCAGTTGATTTTAGTCATAAATTTCGTTGAGTTTGTTTTTAAGTAATATGAAAATAATATATAATAACTTGAGAGTTGGTAGTGAATGTGTCACAGGTCTAGCACACCTTGTCACCCCAGGGTGGTGTGCAAGAAATCTTTCTGGAACCTTCTAAACTTATTCTGCAGCTAAAGGACCCATGATTTGTGTGATTCAATTCTCATATCTTAAAACTTTTACATCTTAGTGCCATAGCTTGAACAACTTTATTTTGACATCCTTTTCCTTTTTGAACTCTTGATAGCTGTATTCAGCTGTCTTCAGTTCCTGGAAACTGACATGTTAAATATTAATATTAGCACCTGACCCTAGTTTGAGCAAATATAGGTCATCATATAAGCTAGGCCTGAGAATCTTTGGCAGACTTCAAAGGATGAAGTCTCAAATAGTGCTAGTAGTTATGAGTGTTTCGTTCTGCGTGCTTTGTTGTTGAATAAGGAATTTATTTTTTTGTAGTTGGAACTAGATAGTAATCTGTTCGTGATAATTCTTTTCTGTTAGTTCTATAAATGGATGAAGCACGAAAGATCTCTACATTGTTGCTTTTTGATCCTAGATATCTAAATGCATTTATTTTATACATATATTTTCGCTGTGCTTGTAGGATTGCTATCTTGTTTATATTTTGACTGAGATGTCTGGATGTACAACTATGGTTTTCACTCGAACTTGTGATGCAACTCGCCTTTTGGCTTTTGTTCTTCGGAATCTTAATATAAGGGCCATTCCCATTAGTGGTCAAATGACTCAGGTATCTTTTTCTTTCAATGATATACTAATTCATAATTTATGCTTTTGCTCTACAATTGCAGAGTGCAACCCCCCCCCCCCCTTCACCAATAAAAAAACAGTTTTGTTTTTTAATCATAACTTGTGGATTTTGCCAACATATTGTATTTACAGGCAAAGAGGCTAGGTGCCTTGAATAAGTTCAAGTCTGGGGAGTGTAATGTTCTTGTCTGCACTGACGTTGCTAGTAGAGGACTTGACATTCCATCTGTCGATATGGTTATTAATTATGACATCCCTACAAACTCTAAGGTTAGTTTTTGCATATTCTAGACCTTGAAAAAGCATGCATTCTGTTATCCTACAAATGATCTGGGTTTTAAAAGGATAAAGTGCACAACAATTTTGTGGTATTCTTTGCTTCCTTTTTTGGCTAATTTTTTGTGGGTACAGGATTACATCCATCGAGTGGGTAGAACAGCTCGTGCTGGAAGATCTGGTGTTGCTATCTCACTAGTCAATCAGTATGAGCTGGAGTGGTATCTTCAGATAGAAAAGCTTATTGGTATGCCATAGTTGCTAAACTTGTTGCTAGGATGTTAGTTGATGAGTAGCTTGTCCAACAGTAACCTTTTTTGTTTTCTCTCTCTATTCCAGGCAAAAAGTTACCCGAGTTTCCTGCTCAAGAAGAGGAAGTCTTGCAATACTTAGAAAGTGTAACAGAAGCCAAGAGACTATCACAGATGGTAACCCAAGTTTCTTTTAGTTGTCTATATTTTCATGTTTG
This sequence comes from Kokia cookei, assembly GCA_039519145.1. Lineage (NCBI taxonomy): Eukaryota > Viridiplantae > Streptophyta > Magnoliopsida > Malvales > Malvaceae > Kokia > Kokia cookei. Next base: position 29,420,655 of record CM076910.1, on the reverse strand, counting down.
ATTTGAAAGTAAAATGTGCTTTATATTATATTCCATGTTTGATAATGTTCCATACTTAATTTTATTTCATCCCAAAGAGTTACTTAAATCGCATGTAGAATGTCTTCCTTGTAATGGATTCATCCATTTGCTTGTATTTCTTGTTCTATAGTATTTTGTTTTTGCTGTTTATTTGAAATTTCAAAGCATTTTTGTAAACTCTTTCTTGGATGCAATTTTTTTTTTCCAACTCTGCAGAAACTTAAAGAAATTGGAGGCACAAAAAAGAGGAGGGGCGGAGATGATGAGGATGAGGATATAGAGAGATATCTAGGCGTCAAAGGCAAGTGCTCCAAGAAAGTTAAGAGAAAATGAGATTACCTGCTTGTTATGTTTACTTTTTGTCTCCATTTACCTACCTTTTCCACATTTCAAACTAATTTGTTTGGTTCAGGGTAGCTGAAATTTTGATCTGAGTAATTAGCTTTATTAAGGAAAGAGAGTGAGGGAAGAACTCATTTTTATGTGGAAGTGATTGTACAAAACTGGGATGAATGAAAAGAAATACATTTGCATTTGTTATTGTTATAAGGTTTAATTTTTGGCAGTCTCATTCCCTGTCCTCAGTTATAATAATCATAATAAAAAGAAACCTGTTTTACTTGCAAATTGCAATACATATCATCTCTATCAAATGGACAAAGAAATTATGAGATGCATGATGATGTGCATTAATCTTGCTTGGAATTGTAATAATGAAAGGCTGGTTTGGTTGCTTGTCCTTAGATTTTATTTTGTTTGTGTTTCGATTCAAGTCTGATGAGTAGTTTGAAGTTTCAGTTTCTTAAAAAATAATTCATGCATGGATTATTTGGTCCTTTTACTTCAATTCTGCTTAAAATTATATTATTTGAATTTTGCAGTGAGAATACTTGAATATGATCTTGGAAAGGTGAATTTGTCGTAAGACAATTAGAATAGTATAAAATAATGAATTAATGAGAAATATTTTAATTTTATATTTTAAAATAATTTTTAATAAATAATAATCATTAAAAATTAAAAAACTCAAAATACCCTAATATATTTTATATTTGTAAATTTAATTTGTTTTTAATACGTGAAGTTCTTGACATCAATTCAAAGAAAATACAAGTTAGAAATAGGAAACCACTCGCACCTTCTTATCATGGATATGATTTTTTTAGAAAAAATTGTTGTGTACTGGATACCAGTAAGTCATTAACAAAGTTAATTAATTTTAAAAAATTAAGTAATTATTCACGTGATAATTTATATATATTACATTAATTTTAAATTTTTAAAAAAGTAGTTAATTAATTTTTTTAAATTTTAAAAAATTAATTAAGTATTCAGGTGACGATCTATATATATGTCATAATAGCAAAGTTAATAATTATAACTTTATTATTTATTTTAGAATGATTTAATAAAACATGTAAAATTAAAAAAAAAAAATTAAATGAATATTAAAATGATTTTTTTTATAAAACTGAATGTGGAAATAAGTCATTATGCAAATTAATTTTCCACATTAATTGGGTCTTACACAATTACGAAGCAAATGGAACTTGAACCCAACTCAAAACGAACCGGAAGGATCGAATATGCAAACAACCCGACCCGAACCGGCTTCCCTTTAAACTTCCAAATCCAAAGAGTTAAAACCAACACATTGTCCTTATCAGTGTCCTCAGTTCACCCCTTGTTGAAGCAGACGACAAAATATATAATCTCTCTCAACAGCCTCAAGCCCCCCTCTTTTTTTATGTTTTGTGCGTAAATGGCATCATCCCTTCTCTCTAGAACTCTTTTTGGTCACCGCTTGATTCGATTCTCCTCCTCTCTCCCTCACAACCCCTTGATTTTCTCTAATCTTTTCAATGTAAGTGACGACCTCTCTCTTTCTTTTCAAAATTATCATTTTGGGTTTTTTCTGATTGTTCTAATGGGTTTTGCTTTCTGGAAATCTGAAAAGTGAGTCCTTTTCTTTTGTCTTGCATGTGATTATTCTATCACTTTTATAGTGGGTTTGAGCTCTGATTATTTTTCTTTCAATTTTATATCTTCACGCAAGTTTTGTATAGGGCTTTGACTATTGCTTTGGTGAATTTCATCTTTTCTTTTAGTAAAAATGTATTTTTTTTATTTTTTTGTTCTTACTTAAGGAATGCATATGCAGAAGATTAAGATTGTTACTATTCTGTATGTTTGTCTTTTATTTTTATTTTTAATTTTCTAGTAATGTTTATGTTTTCTGTAACCGAAATAATGCATTAAAAGTATCTAATGCTATGATGGGTACTTTTCTTTTTGACTTGAAATTTGGCTACTCTGAATAATTCATTAACGTGGGCGTGTTGCTCTTTGGTATTTTGATACGACTCCGTCATTGAGTACTTCTGGCTCTGGTGAAGACATTAACTTCGAACACACTGATTCATCTCGTAGTAGTTTTTATGGTCATGTGGCTCAGTTCTCACGTTGTACTTTTATGTTACTTGCAGAAGAGAGAGTTCCGTGTACAGGCTGAGTCTTACCATACCACATATAAAGCCTCTGGTCAGCCTTCTCGTTTAATGGCTTCTGCAGCAATTGAGACGAGAAGTAATTTTTCAACACAATCTCTTTCCACCAATGATCCGGTCGTTTCTGTTGATTGGCTTCATGCTAATTTAAGGGAGCCTGATTTGAAGGTATATACATTTATATGTGTATCAGTGACCCTTTTAAAATTTAAGCATTGTTTTTTTTGAAATTGTTTTGAACTTATTTAGTTTGGAAGTGTGGTTGTCATGAATGACAATATGACATCATATGCATTCGCCACTTTTGGGTATCCTCCACTTTATTCTCTGAGAATAGAAAGGCATACATGCAATATTATTAATTTTTCTAGTTAAGGTTTTGCATCTCAATTTCTATGAGGTTATGAGATTATTATCAAATTAAAATTTATATAGTATGGCTCTTGCAATTTTGTGTCTCCTAGTGAAATCTAAATGTTAATCCTAGGGTTATCTCCTTATTATCCTTTTCCTGCAGCTGTTTCAGTGTTACAATCAGCTACAAATCAGTATCTTAAACTTGATAAGAATTATCTATCAAACTGTAACTAAGTTCACATTAAAATAACTGCCAAATCTCAATCCCTACCTTAAGTTACCAATCGCAGTAATTATATAAGACTACAACAACTCCAAAAAGCTAACAATCCATCATCCAGGTTTCCATGCATGGACATCTTTTGGTTTTGTCTTTTGTCCTCGAGTAAATATCTTCTCCGGCAGAAAAAAATAGTAGGTAAATTTTGGTTTTATCAAAAACATAGGTACCCTCTAAGATAGGGGATCATTTTACGACAGTTTTTTGAAGAAACTTCTCCCCAGCCTCCAAGAAAAAAAATACTTTTGGAATCTAACAAATTTTCTGAGAATAAGTTATCATTGTGAAAACATTGTCCTTATTTTTTGTTATGCGTTTTTTACTTTGCATAGAACCTATGAGTTGTTTATTAGCGTACACTGTCTTTGGAAATAGTTATGAGAATTGGAAAATACTTTATGCTTCTTTGTTTGTTGTCGATCATATTTTTATTATTTCTCAGGTATTGGATGCATCATGGTACATGCCAGATGAGCAGAGAAATCCAATTCAAGAGTATCAGGTGCTGATTATCGCCTTTTCTACAATCTATTTGGTATTAACTGCCAATATAGTTAAATGGTTGTGAATGTTGAAGTTCTAGTTCTTATCTAATCTAAACTGAGATCTTCTACTCAGCTTCCTCTCTTTTAATTCCCGTATTTTCAATTTCAAATGCGTTTCTGTTTGATTTCTTCATCATAGCAGGTTGCTCACATTCCTGGTGCTCTTTTCTTCGATGTTGATGGAATATCTGATCGAACTACAAAGGTGAGGTTTTTTTTATTAATTGATTAGTCTCTCTTTTTGATCTCTTGGATTCTCTGGCTGCTAGACCATTGAGGTAGAGGAAAATAATGCTCCATTACATAACAACGTTTGCCTCATTGTTTCTTTTCCTCTTGATATCTCACTACTATCCTCTCTGGGATTTACTAGCAGCAATGATGTTCTTTTCTTTTGACTGCTAATTATTGATTAGTCTATATTGTTATTTGAGATAGGTAGTAGAAATGGAGGTTTTGTTTCTTTTATGGTACCATGATTTTTCAGTCAATTTGTGCCTTGTTGGAGGAAGATTTGAATAAAATTTATTTTTCTAGGTGTTTGGCCAGCATTAGGCAAATTAGTTACACCATTAAAAAGGTCTGATGTAGGGAAAATAAGGAGACTGGACAATCTGAAGTTTAAGGTAAATTAAATAGTAAGAACAATTCTGGCGGAACAGAGAAAATGGGAAAGAAACAAAAGAACTTAGGACAAAAATAAGACAGAACCAATTGAGGGAAAATATAAAGATCACAGAGACTCAATATTCAATATCAAAAACCCTAATTGCTGTTAAATTATCAGTGTTTAGAAAAACCCAAAACCCTTATAAAATGAAACATTCCAATAAGAAACTTGATTCCTAACAATCCTAATAAATTAAAAGTCCTATACAGAGTTCTACATCAAGTTGCTTTGACAATTCCAGAATCAACTTTATAACTTTGTATATATTTCTTGAGTATTCTTAGTAATGTGGTTCAATAAAATTTTAATGTTAGTTTGTTACATGATGTAATAATATTGGAGACGTACTAGGTAAGTGAGCCTTTCAATAACATATACACTAGTTTGCTTATCCTATTTGACATCTCCTGTTGAAATCTCTTGTATCAGTTGCCGCATATGCTGCCATCCGAGGAAGGTTTTGCGGCTGCTGTGTCTGCTCTTGGCATCCATAATAAAGATGGACTGGTTGTTTATGATGGGAAGGGAATTTTTAGTGCGGCACGTGTCTGGTGGTGAGTAGCATGTTTAATAATAAGATCTTTTCTCAACCTTTACTGAAATATTTCACCATAATTATCCTGATTCTAAATCTAACAGATATTATTCCTTTGGTAATTGAAAGGATGTTCCGAGTCTTTGGGCATGACAGAGTCTGGGTGTTAGATGGAGGCCTTCCAAGGTGGCGTGCATCAGGTTATGATGTTGAATCTAGTGCTTCTAGTGATGCTATTTTGAAAGCCAGTGCTGCTAGCGAGGCAATAGAGAAAGTCTATCAGGGACAAACTGTAAGCATTCTTTAGAATTAGATGTTTGATTCTCTATATCTCATTTTCAATTCTTGGAATTATTGATTGGATGGGGGCAGATTTCTTGTGCCAGAAGATGTATTGTCTGAGAGTTGTGAAATATTGTTATTGAGTTCAAATGATGCCTCCTGAAAGAAGCATGCACGGAAATACTATGAAAGGCATTCAGTGGCAATTGGCTGTTCAGTTGCTGGGTTGTACATTGTTATCTAAATAAGATTACACAACATTCTACCCTCCAATGTTTACAATACTATACTCAGAATAGTTTTTGGTGCATGCATCTTTGTTTCGCAGGTTGGACCACTCACATTTCAGACAAAATTTCAGCCACATCTTGTCTGGACACTTGATCAGGTTGAACTGCTAAACTAATACAATTCATATAAAATTATGGTTTTGGTATCTTAGTTTTGTTCGACTACTGAAATGATGTTTGGTAATGATTGAAATTTGTTTTTGAACCTTCAACACTGATTTATACTAATACTCTTGTGACCTTTGATCCATGATGCATGATTATTATGATATGATCCATGATTTAAATTTTAGTTGATGAACATTCATAACTCATTTATACTGTTGTGACATGTCTAGATCCATGAAGCATGATTATTATGATATGATCCACTGATCTGAACATTTATTCACATTAACGGACATCACACCATAATTTATTATGGTATGGAAACAAAAAGCCTGGAGAAAGCTTCAACCTGAATTTTATGAGTGAAGAATTGTAGAAATTTTTATTTTATGGGTGGCATAGAGGAACAGTGTATTTTATGTCTTATTAGATTCAAAACTTATAGTTTACATATAAAGTTGTAAATCCTTTATACGCATTGATCTGTATTAATTAGCTGTCTTGTGTATTGCTTATATTTACTTGGGCTTGATATCTTTGTGTCATTTTGAAATATACTGAAGAAAAAAAATCCTCGGAATACAATGTATAACAACCTACAATTTTTTCTTTACATGTAAAAGGTGTCATATGTTGTGTGTCTATTTTTGGTGATCTTGTATGCTGCCCTCTTTGTTTTACCCAACATATCTGCATGAGCAATATTGTAAACACATTAAAGCATACGTGGTTAAAATTAACAGTCCACATATGAGACAATTCACGCAAACACTTGAAAGTCCTCTGTTGGGACTTATGCCTTGTCCATTATTGAAATCAGCAAAATAGGTTCTCTTTATGGACATGGCTGTTAGTCTGTTCATCAGTTAATTCGAACTCCCTATTGTTTGAATACGTTATTGGAACATTTTAGGTAATACTTTCTTGTATTTCATTTTCAGGTTAGAAGAAACATTGAGGAAAAGACTCACCAACATATAGATGCCCGTTCCAAGCCTAGGTATTGCGGTGAACTTGGTTGATTGTGTTTGACTATGATTACTTAATCTTCTTGTGAATATTAGAATTTAATAAGGTAAACTTTAGCAGTTGTAGGCATCAATCATTTTTGCTTCCCTTAGTCTTCAGCCCTTGTAACTCAATTCTTGTCCTTGTGTTGTTGATAATGGACATAAACCAACATGTCTTAACATGTTAGTACCATGGAAATGTAGTAAATTTAGTTTTAAATAAAACCGAATTTTGGACCTAAATGAATGCTATTTTTACAATAATCAATGGAAGGTGCATGTGACGTAACGAATGGGTTTGTTCTTGTACTTTTTTTAGTCCATGAAGTATATTATGCTTAAATTGTAAAGGTTAATGTTGATTCTTTGCAATGTATATAACACTAAACCCAAATCTGTTTTGCCACTAGTAAGACGCATGAACAGCTTTAATTGTATAGGAATATAAGCTTAGCAAGAACTATGATTAAACTAGATCCTAGTGAAATGGATATTATTGGTTTGCCTATATTGGTGGTAGTAGTTGCCAGCATGATCCATTTCATGACCCCATCAATCTTAACATTTTCATTTCAGCTACACCCATCTTTCAGACAGGTTATCTTTCTCCTGTTCATGTTGCTGTATTGTAACATTATTTTCTTCTACCCTTGAGCATTTTTATTTGTTTTGTTATTATATCTGTTTCTTTTTGTTAATTTGGATGGTTGAAGCTTGAACCTTAACTTATCCTGTACTTGTGCTCCTGGGGGACTTCCATACATTTTTTTCCTTAAAAAGATTGGGCTCAAGACAGATTTTTATTATGTTATCTATGCTTAGGAATTAAAAAAAAAAAAAAAAAAACCGGCCTTTTCATCGTATAATTGGCATCTTTGCTTTATTTGGTTTCTGTTTTGATCTTCTGTTTTGCAATCAAATATATGTTTGGGTTTGTTTCTCTCATCACTGTGACTTATCTTAAGTACATTTGTATGTGCCGACATCTTTGATGTTGATTTGTGATCATGAAGTTCTTGATGTTCTCTCTGGCCTTTGCGTCTGACTGGTGGTATCAGGAAAAACATTTTCATTAGTTTAGTTGAGCAAGCTTTCAGTAAGAGATGATGTCAATAATTGTATGAAACTTGACTAAAACGTTAGCTGCTTGAGTAATATGATTCATTTAGTGAGAATAGAAAATAGCTGCAAATTTGGAGTAAAGCAATCTCTATGTGGGCTAAAGTGATGATTCTTGGCAGCCTTTTATTCTATTGTTACAGCAGGTTGCTTTGTCCATTATTATTGTTATTTCCTTTAATTTTTTTTTCCTGTTTGGGTTTCATACAGATTTGATGGTGCTGCACCAGAACCTCGTAAAGGAATTAGAAGTGGCCATGTACCTGGCAGCAAGTGTATTCCTTTTCCACAGGTAAGAGAGAAAGTTTTTCATTTTTTTTTACTTGGTTGCTATGAACAGGTGAAGCATATGTAAATTTCTCAAATCCTGATCAAGACCTTTTTAATTTGTCTGAGAGAGAAGGTTGGTAGATATAGTGCAGGAACATTTACTTTAAAATTAGGAGTGCAAGGGGGCCTCTACATACCTCTTTCTTTTGTGTGCTGCATGAAATTGTTGATTAGTAATTCAAAATTGTCAGGTGCATAGAACAAAGTTGTTGAGTGACAGATTTAGATAGTGTGATCAGAGTATGACCTATTAGCATTCATTCTTTGTTCAAGAGGATGAAACTGTGATTCTCGAGTTGAAAAAAAAAAAAAAAAAAAACACCACCTTATGTTTGAGGTAATTTCTGGATTTTTTTTCTATGATAGATTATTAATTCATCATTTCTTTGCAGATGTTAGATGCTTCACAGACTATTCTACCTGCTGATGAGCTCAAGAAACGATTTGATGAACAGGGTGATTACTATTTATTTTCCTTTTTGTCATTGTTCCTTTCAACCTTTTCTTTTTATTCTTTCCAAGATCAGCAGGTATGTAGTGAGCCATCTGATATTTGCTTTTCATATATGAAGTCCATACCACTTCACCTATCATCATCTTTGTCAAATCCTCAGATTCACTCTATTATATGCACACTAGTTTAGTGGAGTAGGGATTTATCAATCTGATAAATAACGGTGAATATTTATTGAGGTTTGCAGTCACATGAGGTAAAAATTTAGTCGATTTGTAGGAGTTTGCAAGTTTCCTTGATTGTGCAATACAAAACTGCTCACTTGATCATGTACCTTCACTGATTTCTAATAGGAAAATTAGGCACCAAGTTCTTGTCACATTTAATTTGGTGGGGGGAACTTGCACATAGTTGATAGTTAAATCAATCTTTCACTATGGTTTTTGTGTTTATGATGCCAATAATATACTGAATAATGATCATGTTTTGTTTCTTTAGGAATCATCTTGTTTCTAAGCTTATAAAGAGGCTTATGTTTCATGCTTGGTTATATAACAGTTTGTTGTTAATTTTGACATTTTTTTATTGTCCTTGCAAAATTATGACGCCTAATAATGTATTCTTCTGCAGGCATCTCATTGGAACGCCCTGTTTTAACTTCTTGTGGCACTGGTGTTACTGCTTGCATTCTGGCATTGGTACTTTCTTTCACCAAATATAATTGTTCTATCTCTACCTTTAGGCTTGATATTTATCCACGTTCCTGTAAATCCCTGGAGGGCTGAAAAAAATATAGCGTGGAACAAATTTCTACTCATTTGATTATTTACTGCTTGGAAAAGTTAAAAAGATAGAATAGTATACTAAAACTGTTATTTTATGCTAATGCTTTCCAGGGCCTCCATCGACTTGGGAAGACTGATGTTCCGGTGTATGATGGATCTTGGACTGAATGGGGTGCGGAATCTGACACACCTGTTGACACTTCTGTTGACACTTCGTCTTAAATATTAATGCAAAGCTGTCAAAAAGTTCCAAAGAGTCAAGCTTGTAATCGACCAGTTTCAGTCCTCGGATATGGGGGACATGAAGGGTTTGTATCTAGAAAAGCCTCAGGTGTCATTCATCAATTTTTGCGTTCCAATATGGACCTTTCTGTGGTGACGCTACACATTATCAGAAACTGTGTTTGACAACAGAATCGTTGAATTCTGAAGTGTAATTATGGTGTTTTTGAAACATGTCTGCTGTTTCACATGAGATGGCAACCACGATTGTCACTTGTTTGGCAGCAAAAAACTGTAGAAAATGAAGGGTGATGATGATTGAGGCAGTGTCGAATTGATTAAAAGTTGAATAAATAAACAAATGCACAAATTTCTTTGCAATTTCATACCAGGGTTATTTGATTCAATGCTGGCTGGGCGTTGTTCCCCTCGGGACCGTTGGCATGTCTTGATTGCAGGAGGCTTCATTGTCTATGATTGGCAGCAAAAAAATGGGACCAAACTTGGGGTTAGATTGATTCAAAGAATCGTTAGTTCAATCCATCTGGTATGTATCTTATATAGTTGGAAATTTATTGGACTGGTAAGAGAATATTTTAATAAATTAAAAGCTGGCAAAACATCAAGATACATACCATTACACTTGGCCAGCTGATTTGTGTCATATATATAGATAGGAGTTTAGTTATATCATCATATAGATTTATATATGTAAAATACCAACTTCAAGGATAAAAATGAATTTGAACAATACGTTACCGGCCAATTGAGAGGAGTTATCAGTGTTGTGAAAGATGGAAGAATGCTTTAGGTATTGGAATAAAGCAGTTATGTCCCATGTAATTGTAAGGTTTTTGTTGAAGCTGTGGAGATGTTTGAATATATTTGCATGTTCTCCTTGCAATTTGCCTTCTCATTCTTTTTCCTACTGGAGTTGAAGATAACATAAATGTACATGTACATATAGCAAAATCAAAAGGCTCATTTCATTCCCAAGGTAGAAGAAGATAAATTTCTTATCAATACCCGAATTCTTTTCTTTTTCCATTTTAAGAAAAAGCCAAGATAATTACAGGAAATGAGTCCATACCTGAAGTATTCGAAGTCGAGATTGCTAATACTTGATATGCAAGCAAATACTTGGTTCATACAACCACCTTTGAAGTGATATTCAATACATCTGAACTTTGAAATCCAACCTCTGCAATATTTCTTTTATCCCCATGCTAAGATCCGTATCCCCCCCCCCCTTCCCCCCAAAAAAACACTAGATCATGAAACTATAGTTTATGAAAGATGTCAATATAGTTGAAATTTAAATGTAGCCAAAGGTATCTTTTATTTAAACATGCTTTAAAACTCTACCCTACTTAACTAGCTGAGCTAAGCTCTGGCCTTGAGTTCACTATCCTTTTCCATGACAATAAAACCCTGAAACCAACCAACAAAAAGAAGCAGCACAGAAAAACAAGTACAAAGCTGTTTCAAGTTTCTCTGAGATTATATTCTCAAGCTAGTTAATAGCAGCCTGTATTCATAAATGAATTTTTATACAAGTAAACAAACTTTCCAAGAATTTATAGTATATCCTAAAAGTACAAATAATGCTACATTTTGGAATCCATCTGCTGATTCATCTCTTGAATATGAAAACAAGTACTGGAGCTAAAGGTCGATTCAACATCTGGAACTTGCAGCATATCCAACCATCAACACATAATCCTGAAGCAAATGCTTCAACCGTTTCCAATTCTTCCCTGAGAATTAAGTCTAATGTAACATGAGCAATGCCGAGTATTTTCGATCAAGTTGGATGGATAAGATTCATAAACTATCTGTAGGTTATTTATTAGCTAATTCAATAATATATAAAAAACTGGTGAAAATTATATTAGCAAATTCTAATGCCGCTTCTACAAGTAAGCAGCAGGATGACCAAAAACAGCAGTCAAAGACGAACTTCTTTTTTGGTATACATGAGAAAGGCAAAGGGCAGAGAGGTAATCAATGTTTTTAAGAACCAGACCAGTGGTCACACCAGTCAGGTCATTGGTTTCCAGTTCAACCATTTTAAATTTAAAAAATTCAAAAAAAATTAGGAAATAATCATAAAAAATAAGGAAGAAATTAATAAATGCAAATAAATAATAACAGAAATATAAACATTCATTTTATAAATGATAAAATTAAATATCTAAACTAATTTAAATCCGGTTCAAACTGTTTTAACTGGTTTTTAACTTGTTCAACCGGTTTTTTGCCCTTTCAATCTTCCTCCGTTTTTTGTGACTGGTTGGACCACTGGTTTTCGATTCAACCAGCAGGTCCAGGTTCCAACCACCATGGAGGTAATTGAATCTGGGACCTTAAATGTTCTATTGAGGGTAACAGCCACTAGATTAAGGGTTGTCCCATACAAAGTTATTAATTCACCAATCTCTGAGCCTCAATGCAAAATAATATCAGCAAAATCACAACCATGACATTAGAATGAGTCAGTTAGACAAAATTTACCTTCCACCAGGATGTCCCACATAAACCACTAGGCTAATAAGCCCTCCCAATATCAGCATTTTCTTTGAGGCTTCCAAGGCCAAAAGTGTTGTTTTCGATGTCGTAATAATACCTTTGTCACCTCCAGGAAGGTAGCCTAGGTTGAATGCAACAAGTCTAAAAGCAAACAAGGAATTAATGCTATCCCAATGTGATTAAAAAGAGCATATATATATTACTAGGCTTCATGTAAAATATGATGAAGCCACCAAACAGAATAATAGTAATGAACATAAAAGCCAAATGAGAGCCATGTAGAATTCAATCATTTTTTTGTTTCATGGTTCCACTCAAATCAAGTGAATAATATATAACTTCCCATTTTCTAAGACATTCAAGCACTTTCAATCATGGCCTAGCAACTATAATGATCAGTTAAATACATTTTGTATATTCTCATAAACAGAAGGAATAATGCTCAAACAAACTCTAAATTTTAGTCAAAAATAGAAATATGCATTCAATCTTTCACTGCATGAAATTAAGATTTCATTGCAATTATTATATCTTAGAACTAAATTAATAAAGTCCAATTGCTCAAATTATTAGAATAATAGTCTTTAAAATATTTGTCATATATCATCCAATTTAACAAAAGATTGAATTGTTTATGGCGTCAAGGTTCTGATTATAATAAAATTGAAGTTCACAGTCTTAATCCCAAGCAATAAAAGATCGTCGACTTATCTTCAGTTTCAACAAGTTCAAAGGGTATTATTCCTGCAGTCTGGAATTGGCACATACAAGAGACAAAAAAAGAGTAAAATTTATTCAAATCACTGTTTATTAATAGCAAATAAATAATTAAGACTAATGTGGGGAAAATAATCCTCCAGTGCCCCTGAAACATCAATGTGGTTATGAATACACAATGCTGTTAATAAGTGTTTTGATGAATTATAATTTGGCATTGCAGATTTTGCCACATCTGATGAAACTCTTTTTTTTTTTTTTCAAAAAAAATATATTCAACACCTTTTTCATTTCGAGTTAAAATTTGAAACTTTAGAAAAAAATATATAATAAAGCAACATGGAAAAAAAATGGAATTCCAGTCACCAAATAATAGAAATACATGGATATTACAATTTTCTGCACGTGGAGTACAAGATAACAAGGTTATGTATTAGATGATTAGTTATATTTGTCCTGTATCTATCCCTTTAACCATGAAAAGTTAAAAGTTCAGAGTTCTACGATATAGAAGCATCATAATTTGACCTCACAAGCATTTCCAACTATACACTAAAATGGATGCTTCTTATTTTGCCTTATTAAGGCATCAACAAGCAGTGAAGCCAAAACAAACGATTAGGTAACAATAGACATCTAATAATATTTATAAAGTTAGTTCTGTAGGAGCAGAACATCACTTCTAGCTTTAAAGGATGCTAATAGTAATTATACCTATATTGTAAGTTGTAACTAGTGGTCAAGAAAGAAGAAAAGGAAACTGACAAAATATCACAAGAAACAAAAACTTTTTGGGAGTTCCTTTCTAGAGATATTGAGCAAGTAACTTTGTCGGACATTGTTGTTCATATACACCTAAAGTTTTCAAGACATAAAGGCTCAGGGGTGCTAAATGGATGTAGAATCTTTGATAGATTTGAGATGAGATAAAAACAGATAGTAAAATGGGACCATGATTTGACAAAATTACTAATACGCTTATTACTTGTATTGGTTGGTTAGGCTATCTATTTATTTATTACTTCTGAGGGAAATAGCAGAATAAACTTCCCAACGAAAACAACACATATTAGCATGAGAAACAAAGTGAATTATCCTTCTTGGATCAGAAGCCAAGGCCAAGGGATAGAGAGGAAGAAAGTATCAAAATTGCTTCAAAAACAAAACTAAAGGAGCAAGGTCTGTTTGTCTATTTTTTCTCCATTTTAACAGTTCGAGGAAATTTATCTATATGCAAAAAGAAAATGCAATACAATATTCAGCAGCATCAACATCCAATAAATCCACATTTTTTATATAATAAGATATATGTGTGTGTGTGTGTGAGAGAGAGAGAGAGAGAGAGAGAGAGAGAGAGAGAGAGAGAGAGAGAGAGAGAGAAACTTGAGCACTAATGTGTACCTAACAGCAATATTTTCAGGAAGCACTTCATCCATTCTACTATGGCAAATGGGGAAGAGCTTGACTAGTTCTTTCTGCATAAGTCAGAAATTTATTAGAAATTAAATGTAACACAGGTAACTTTACAATCATAATAATCAAGCATATGTTCTATCCAGAAGAAGACAAATAAAGGTAACTACATAGTAAATCTCAAATGACAAGATACAAGTCAAATGACCTTGAATTGCTGAATAATGGACTGTAATGGCTATTATTATTGAGTTAAGCAGCATGCTGGTTCAAACACCTAATACTATAGGTAAAACTTTTACACCAATAACTAGGCATTCTGAATCTTAAGGTTAAAATTTCAAACGCAGTGTAAACTCTGGGTAGGTTATCCTTGCAGCAATCAAAATTTACTATCTCATTGAACCTTTTATGATAAAGTAGACAACATTGAAAAGAAAACAAGAAGAACCTCTTTCTGAGTGACAGTTTCATCCAGTAAGGAAAAAGTATTCTCTAAAGCCTCTGTTTGAATGTCCATTCCATAAACATGACCATGACCAGATTCATCAGCAACCATTTTAAGCATTGCCACGGTATCATAACCATTCCCACATGTGGCATCTATGACAATATCCCCTTTATGCAGGACATGCCTCCAAACCCTGGCCAGTATTGGAAATAACATTATTTAAAAGAAATATGTATTCGAAGTTGAGCACCGTTGCTGAGAAGTATAAGGAAATTTACCATGAAAGATTTCATGATATAAAAAAAAAAAAAAAAAATTAGCATGCTTAGTATAAACAACAAAGACCAAAACTTAATTGCTAAGGAAATAGCACAAGAGGGCTTGTATCAGAAACAGGCTTCTTAGGTCCAAGTAAAATTAGCTCATGCAGTTCACAATCAGTGCAAACTTGAAGGGGAAAAATTGGAAGAAAGGATGCTGAAGAACAAAAAGATATATTTCAGGAAGAACATCAAATTCCTATTGACACCATATAATTTTTTTATTATCAATTTCAACATTTATACCCCACAAGCAAGGAATTTCCATTCGCACTTCTTGATATAGTATCACTAAATTCTGGCCATACCTTTATTACTATCATATCTTATTAACATCAAGAACAAGAAGCTGCTTCAGTTTTCACAGTTTCCCAGCATGTAAACCACCAACATTTATAACAAAGACAGCGAATTTACAATAATGTTCTAGGAAACCTAAATGGTCCAACAGTCCCGATTAACCACAGACTATATAGTAGCAGATAGAGAACAGTTTTAAACATTACATTAAAAAATTAAAAGAAATCAGAGAGATAGAGAAAGAAAACAAAAAAGGGTAGTTAAGTACCTACAAATGAGCCACTTCTGTTGCTTTCTTCTTCCCAAAAATATAGCCAACCAACTCATCCTCTAACCCTGAAATTGTATCACGAAAGTACGTCCTTTTATTTAAATTTCACATACAAAAAGCAGTGAATATCAACAATAGTAATAGTAAATACCAGAAAGTGGAGAGCTGTTTGAGGTGCCTCCATTGGTATGAAGAAGGGAATTGGAAGAGCAACAAAGAGTCTTGGAGGGTTTTCTGACAGATGAGGAGAAGGAAGAGAAGCTGAATAATAATGATTTGGTTTGAACAAGGATTATGTTTGAAAACATTGGGTTAAAGCGAGAGCTAAACCTCAAAGCTGACATTGTTACTTCTGTGAGCCTCAGACTTACTTCTGTTTCAGTTGTAGTCGGGGGAGGCTGTGGAGAAAAGGAAGGATAATAACACTACAAAATGGACCATTCTCGGGGTAATATCCGTAACATCTTTAGAACCCAGCTGCTGGTGAAATCGGGTAAACCATTTTTTTTTTTTTTTTTTTTTTTCAATTCATCCAACTCGATTTAATTGAATAAATTATTAAAAATTATAAAAATAAAAAAAAATCAGTTTAATTATTGATACAAGTGATTCATAAATCTATATTTTCTTATGTATAGGTTGAAAATAATTATAGATAATTTTAGACATAATATAAAAAATAAATATAATCAAAATTTATAATAAAATTATTTAAAAAATAAAATTATAATAAAATTACAATTTTATCTAATTACAGTAACATTTTATATGGGCTTTATTCTTCCTAACATTAAACATTATATTATATTCTTCCTCATCTGTTGTTGGTTTTTAGCCATGTACAAACAATTAATCATAAATATTATGTTAGTTAAAATTAGTATAATTAATTTATAATAAATACTGTAGAAGTAAGTCAAAATGTATAAAAACTCATCTCTTGTCAATGAAAATTTTAAATTGTTTAAATAAGATTAGTAAAATAACATATAAATATATATTTTTTAAAAATACATATTCTAAAATTAAAATATTATTATTATATAAAAATGATTTATTTATTTTTGATAAATTACAATAACAAGATAAAACTCGAATAATAAACGTGATTAACGTGACTTAAACTCAGGTCACACAAAAGACAATGAACATCTTGATCATCAAGCCATCACATGAAATTTCATATAAAAATAATTTATTAAACTTAAATAAAAGTGAAATTACATTTTATTCAAAGGAACTCACTAATTACTATCGTTATCCAAACATGTCAATTTGTTTAATTATAAGCAAATACATCCGCATTTACTGTGTGGCTTTTCAAATGCACCATTAATAGGTTTTTTATTAATTTAATATAAAAATTATTTATTTATTAAAATAATATCTTCACCTCCTTTAATTATTAAAATGGTATGTTTTGTGAGGTGGAGGAGATTAAAATGGTGGCACCAAGAGTATTTTTTGACACGAGTTTTTTTTATTTTTTAATTATATTTATATATTAAAAATAATAAAATATTGGTGGAGGGTTTGAAAATGATGACACTAAGGGATAAATTATACGTACAAAGTACATGAAGAAAAAATACTTGATACTGAGTGAAGGAACACAAAATGGCGATACCAGAGGAGGGGGATTGAATTGCGACACCAAGGGGTGTTTTCGCCACATGTCAATCCCTCATGTGCCCGTGTGTGTGAGGGGCTTTAAGAGACAAATTTATGTTGGGGGTTAGGGAAAATTAATATAAGGTAAAAATTTAGGTTACAAAATAGGGTAAGGGGGACCAAACAACAGAGAGAAGAAAGAAGGAGAGAAAAGAAAGAAAATGAGAGAAAGGTAAATTTATTTTTTGTGTTTATTGTTAAATTTATTTTTAAAATTATTTAATTTGTTAGTTAGTAGTAGTAGTAATTATTTAGTTTTTAATTTTATTGTTTAATGTGATTGATTTGTTATTATAATTTTATTCGTTTAGTAGGTGATTAAAAGAGAAAAATGTTAAAAGAAAGGTAAATGTAAATATTTTATTGGTAATTTAAAGTTATATTTTGTTTAGTAATTATTACTTTAAGTTATTTGTTTTGATTAATTTAATTTTTATTTGATTTGTTATTTAATTTTTTATTTAGTTGAGTAAATTAAGAGGAGATGAAGAACGGTAAGTTTAGTTATTTTTAATTTAATTTAATTTTGTTAGTAAGTAATTTCATTTTGTTAGTAGTAGTAAGTAAGTAAGTAAAATAAATTAATTTAAAAATTAAATACCAAAAAATGGGTTATTTACCAAAATGATACAAAATAAATATTAATATGCTAAATTGGTATCTTCACCACATTTTCGTAATTAATGGGGTGAGGATACTATTTTGGTATATAAATATTTATTTTGTACCATTTTGGTAAATAACTCATTTTGGTATTTAATTATTATTTTTGTATTATATTGATAAAAAATCATAAAAATCGTAAAACTTAATTAATATTAATTAATATTGATTAATCGAGCTAAAAAGTGTTTCTTCAAGGTTTGGAATGGCAATTAAACCATTATAAATTATAATGGACGGTGGATGAGTTATTTTAATTGTTTAGGTTAAAATATTTTAATTAAAATAATATAAAAAAATTTTAAAAAAAAATAATAATAATAATAATCATCATCATGATCATCATCATCATCAAAGATCTAATTTTCAAAACTTAAAATAAAAATATCCTAAGATGTAATATGTTAATAATATTAACTAGAAAAATAAATATTATTATATACAAATTTAATTAATTATTTTAACATTTTATATTTTTTAAGTTTTTTTCTCTCACATTAAACATATATCCATTATTATCATTATCGGTTAATATTTAATCAAGTACAAATTATTTATGTATCGAACTAATTGATAAATTTTTCAAGTTGAAGAATGGATTCATTAATTAACGACAATCGTCCTCACATAACAAAGTCGGTGAATGAGGAAACACACATAACCAATCTCAATGTAATAAAATTATTATTTGTTCCTTATGTCATTTACGAAATTATTATTTGTTTACGAAATTAAATTAGGTTACACTAACTATTTCTGTAAATTAACAGGGAGATCTCGAGTATCGTGCATTAAAAGATCGTGCACACGGCCTCAAATATCATCTCCATGCACGTTTGCTTCCATACTTGTGGATGGCCGGATTTGGATCAGCGGCATTGATCCAAAAGTTTGACTTGCGGTATGATTTAATAACCGTATTGGTGGAGCGTTGGCACCTAGAAATCCACACATTTCATCTGCCGTGTGGGGAGTGCACCATGACGTTGGAAGATGTTGCATTGCAACTCGAGTTCTCGATAAATGGTTTAGCTATTATTGTCGTTAGTACGATTGAAGAGTCGTCAAGGATTTGCAACGACTTACTAGGTCGCTCACCTAGTAATAACAACGATTTTACGTCGTTGAACTTTACATGGTTGAGGGCCAATTTTGTGAAGTTGCTCGAAAATGCAACCAAAATTAAGGTGATGTGGACCGTTCGAGCCTATATTTTGCAAATCATAGGGGGTGTACTCATGCCGATTGTGAACAACAATAAGGTCCACATGATGTACTTGTCCTTACTAACTGATCTGCAAAATATTCAGTCATATAGTTGGGGATCTGCAGTGCTTGCGATGTTGTATTGAGAACTTTGTCGCACCAAAGACCCTTCTTGCAGCGATATAAGTGGTTGCCTAATACTATTGCAGTCTTAGGCACTTTATTGAATGCCAGGAAGGCACCAAACATTTATTTTCTCACTCGTTAATAGGTGATTACCATATACTCAATATTACAATTATTTGACATATTTTTTTTAATATATTATTCTAACAAGTTATTTTTTGTTTTCTTAGATGGAAAATAAAATCGAAAATTGAGAGGCAACTCACCGTTCCCTTATATTGTTTGATGCTCGAGCAACATATCGGGGAAGGGGTATGTTATTCATTAACATATTATTAAATTATATTACTTGACTCGTGTTAATATGGTGGCATGTTACTAAATTATATTACTCGACTCTTATTAATATCGTGACATGTTACTAATTGTGCAGTTCATCTAGACGTTATATATACGGCCAGAAATCATCGTTGTTGTTCCCTCTTCGACCTTCCTCTACTCAGACCAATGGTACATTAACGCATTGATTATCAATTTCCAAACAATGAGGGGGAAACAATATGTTGATTGGGGGCATGTGCATGTCCAGTATATTCATGTGTAGAACAATCAGATGATACGAGTACCAATAGAGTATACTCCCGATTTGCAGCCATCGGTACAGTACATGCAATGGTTCATTCAGGCGAGGAAATCATATTTACTTGGTGCACAATCTACGATAATCCCCCAGCACATGACTCGATACAGTCACCCCTATCATCCACCTCCTACCTTAGAGCTAGAGCCAGAGCCAGAGGAAGAGGAAGAGGCATCGGATGATGATGATTCTTATCGTCCAAACTTTGTAGGATCGTCACATATGCGTAGCTCATCAATCCAAGGATATCAGCCTCAGTTTGACGAGCCACAATAGTACTACGCTTCTTCCGACCTATCATTATCACCGCAATACTCTACTCCTCCCGGGCAAATGGTTGCTAATGATGACGAGCAACCTAGCCGTGCTCACCGGCCACCTCAAAGATATACCTCGAGAACCATACCATTTAATAATGGATATTAGTGTTCTACCTATTAGTGTTTAATCGTGTATATTTGACTATTGATAAGTTGTAATGATGACTTTTTATTTTAATTTTACATATATTTTAACCTATTTGATCATTTATTTAAATTTCATATTTATATACCGACTTAAATTTCACATATATTTTAACCTAATAATTAACAAAGGTTTGTCTTTGATTTCCTACCTAAACGACCACACCCATAAATTCAAAAGGGATCATGCCTTCATTGCCATTGTGCATAAATTAAACCCTAAACTTTAAACCTTAAAACCCTATACCCTTAACCATATACCTTACAAACATAAACATTAAATCCTAAATCCTAATCCTTAAACCCTAAACTCTAAACTCTTAAACTCTAAATCTTAAACCTTAAATCTTAAAACCTTAAACACTAAGTGAAAACAAAAAAGGAAACTTAAAAGTCTGATCAAATTTGAAGGATGGGCCTTTAATCAAACTTAAAAGTATGTTTTCATTTCATGGATTTTTAAGGGTATTAATACGAAAAAAATAAACCCTAAACCAAAATACAAACATAAAAATTATTAATTAAATACAAATTTAAACATAATTAATTTCAAATTTATTCATAAACTTAATTAATTTCAAATAAAAAATGTTCAATACAAATAGCTTAAGCCCTAACAGATTCGGATGATTGACCAATATGGTAGGTTCGTTAGGGGCAATTACGTCGAGTATGCCTAACTAGCCTACACGTCCACACAGCTTGCCGCTGTCTGTTTTCTCCATAATGTTCATTTCGTTACGGATTCTGGTGACATGCGGACGACCTTTCGAATTCCTTCGCAAACCTTTGTTTGGGATAAGCTCGAAAGTCGTCGAAGGCACCTCCCATGTGGACAAGTTAGGCAGGACGGGGAACACAATTTCCCAAATACGTAACTTACGCTCGAGAGTGTAAACGAGGTCGATGAACTGTTCAACATTGAGCGACACTTTAGCACAAGCTGTAATGACATGCGCATAGGGATAACAAAGTATATCGAACCTCCTACAATCGTAGTGTCTATTTTGGAGATCAACTCCGTATGACTTAGATGGGATACTAGGTCGACACCCAATGGTCTCCATAACTTGAAATTGTTGAACTGTCGTGAATATATTTCAACGTTCATCATCCTCGCTCTCTGACGGTTTACATCCATTGCATTCCTGATAGCTTCGACAAATACGTGTCCGACGTTCATTTGATCGATTTGTCGCGTCCCCATTACTGGCGTCAAGGTAGCCAACCTTTAGAACGTAGCCAAGAATACGGATGAAATCGAAAGATATCGTATTCTCTTGAACACGCCATTAACCGACTCTGCCAGGTTGGTCGTCATTTGACCATATCGATACTCGTCATCGAAACTTTAAGACCATTGCCACGGCTCCATGGTACCCAACCACTCTCGCAAAGGCTTATTCGTTTGACCTTCCATGTCACGCTCAAGTTTGGTCATTCTTTGCCAGAATCGGTGTGACTCTAGCTCGTACGTTATAGGAATATTAAGAAAACATAAGTTACAATCTCGAATTAAAACATTAAAAATATAACTTGAAACTAAATTTTTTTTACCCATTTTCACAAGTCGTCTCTGCTAGTCTGTATTATTATATTCTCGTTGGAAGTTAGTCGCAATGTGTCAGTTGCAGTAAATTGATCTCCATGGTACACCGGTACGCCTAATGACCGCAATAATTCCCTTGTCTCTATCGGAGATGATACAAATATTTTCGTTATGAACAACATACCTCAGCAGGTTCGTCAAGAAGAATTCTCATGATTCCATGTCTTCTTTGTCCACAATAGTAAATACTATCGAGAGCACATTTTGATTCTCGTCTTGAGCAATCGTAATTAGTAGGATCTGCGTATATTTCCCGTATAGCCAGGTCCCATCTACCTGGATAAATGGCTTGCAGTGAGGAAATGTTCGAATGTAAGGATCAAACATCCAAAATATATACTGAAATTTTTTTCTTCCCAATTATATGTTATTATCTGAGCCATAATATGACCGTGTCACCAACTCAATTGCAATCCCCGACACGTACTGTTGCATTGCGTCTATCCACCCCTACAACTCATTGTACGATGCATCCCAATCATTGAAAAACTATTCCATTGTCATCTGTTTCGTAATCCATGCTTTTCGATATGAAACCCGATAATCGAATCGTGATTGCATCTCGATAATTAGTGTAAAAACTTTGATGGTTGGATCGTCATTAACCATTGGCATGATATGTGTGCAGATAGTTTTGGAATTGATTTTTCGGTGATCTTCTGACAAACGTGTTGAAGTGCATGTGTGAGGCCCATCAAATTTTCTTATCTCCCACATCTGCGACTTCTAAATAAATGAAGCTCACAACCGTCACTAGCAACCTTCCATTGACTTCCAACACTCCCCGATATACTATGACGGTTTAGACACTGCGATTTTGTAGTCCGTCGACTCATTCATGCTATATCGCTTAATGGCAAATAGACACTCTTCCTTGGATTCAAATTTTTGGCACGCAAACAACTCTTCACGATCTGCTTCTATGGCCAATAGGTGAGCATGTAATTATATCAAGGTACTCCGCGAACTTGGCATGTGTCGCATCGGGGTCTATAAGTGACATGTGTATCCTAGCAGGATTATTGTGCATCACAATATATGTAACTGGATTGTTGACTGGGGACGCGTTATAATTTCTATAATCATTCGCCCCTTCATCGTCGATATCATCCGAGACCTCATGCACATCTAGATCACTATCAATATCGACCTCATGATCAGAAGGAATACTACTATTATATCCAACATCTTCATTCGCATCATTCTCGAGTGCAGCAGCATTAAGATCAATGTCTATCACGCGTGCGATTGATTGACTTTCAATGTACGATACTCGAACCACCATACACGGAGTTGGATCTTCATTTTCTACTGGTTCCACATCAACTATCTCGGCAAACAACTGAACTAGTGCATTTGGGTCACTTTGATTCGAATAATAAAGAGCGATCATTGTCTCCATGCCTTCATCGTCTACAAGTTCTATCTCGTTGAATTTGATGGGATCTGTCGAAACTAGAAACTTGTAGAAAAGTTTCAAGATCCTTCTTCCACAACGTTTAACAATTTTTACACTAATCCTTGCTTTCATATCATCAACTGAGACATTTCAACGAAATCTCATTCCTATTTGTTGCCAACACTCAAATATACATCCAACTGATGTTCTCAAAATTTCTCCATTGAAATAAATGTATACAAAACATTGATTATCCTTCTTCAATAAATCTGTTAAAAAATAAATAAATTTTCAATAAAATAAAAATTTAAAAATATACACTACTAAAATAAATTTATAACGCATTAATATCAAACTAAACATTAATTGCCTAAACTAAACTGTATAAAAATAACAAAAAAATTACCTTTTTAATTTTCCTCTTCTTCTCCTTTTCTTTTCTGTTCTTCTTCTTGTTTTTCTTTGATTTTTTTCCACAAACTTAAACAAATTTTTAAACATCCCAAAACCCTAATCCCTTTTTTATAGGCATTTGTTGCCGTCACTTAAGTTGACACCACTATTATTATTATTATTTTTAATTTTTTAATAATATTTAAATGGAATAAAAAATTAGAAAACCCCCTGGTGTCGCCATCCTAAAGTCCTCCTTCATGCCGCCACTTGCTTCTCCTTCACCTAGTGTCAGGTATTGTATCCCATTCTCGTATTTAATTTTTTGATCTGTATTTAATTTTATTTTGTTAAATAAATAATTTTTATATTATTTTAGTAAAAAAAACCCTAACAAACAAATTTTACCCTACATTAATTTTCTCTCAATCCCCAACATAAATTTGCCTCCCAAAGGCCACCTCACACACACACGGGCACATGAGAGATTGTCACATGGCAAAAACACCCCTTGGTGCCGCCATTCAATCCCCCTCCACTGGTGCCGCCATTCTGTGTTCCTCCACCTAGTGTCAGGTATTTTTTCTTCGTGTATTTTATACGTATAATTTACCCTTTGGTGCAGTCATTTACAAACCCTCCATCAATATTTTATTATTATTATTTTTAATATATAAATATAATTAAAAAAATTCGTGTCAAAAAATATTTTTGGTGCCGTCATTTTAATCTCCACCACCCCGCAAAACATACCATTTTAGTAATTAATAGGGTGAGGATATTATTTCGATAAATAAATAATTTTTATATTAAATTAGTAAAAAACCCCATTAATATCACAAATTATCTGAATAGCAATTCTAATAAGAATATACTAGTCTCAAACTTTTTCATTAATTGGAAGCCTAATTACTTTCTTGCATAGTTTTTTAAGGGTTAATAGTAAAATTCACCCTTATACTTTATTAAATTTGTAAAAGTGATATCTTTACTTTTAAAATGTCTAATGTGACATACGTACTTTAATTTCTGTCTATTAATCTGGCACCTCCCTCTAACGGTGTTAAATATAGACTTATCAAGACACGTTACACAAAATTTATAAGAGAATATTTAAATTCTTACCCTATAATATTGATTTCTCACATTTTTTTAACTCTCTCTCACTTCCATCCTTAAACTCATGAATTTCATCATGAAAACTAAGCTTTTGATTTTGTTGGAGACTTGATTTCACTTGAAAATTTACTTAGAAATCAAAGATTTTGGGTGAAGATTTATATATTTGATGGAAAAAAACCAAATTGAATAAAAACCTTAAAATTTTTAATACCTATAAAAAGTTAAGAAAAAAACTAAAAAAATTTCATCACCTTCATCATCTTCATCATATTCTCCAAAACGTGACTTTTTTTGGAGTTGTGTCAAAACTTGGTTTTCTTCAATAAAAAATAATCATTTATTTTTCTATGAATTTTAAATGATATTTAATCTTTTAAACAAAACTTTTAACCATTAAAAAGCAAATTTTAAATATAAGCCGAAAATAGGATCTTTAAATATTAAATATTAATAAATTAAGACGGAATGTTAAATGTAGTAATCCATGCTTTGCATGCCAAATTACGGCCCCAATAACTTCTACTTTTCTAATTGTACCAATTAATTGGTTTACTTAAAGAAAAGTTGTGCGTTGACTTCTAATAGTATGATCAAAGTCAATTGTGGACTTAAATAATCAATCTTGTTCTTTTATACTTTCGTAAATTATGGTTGGAAATATATTATATTTACAGATATAGCAAATATTTTAATTATAAAAAGTAAAATAAAATTTATGGTAAGAAGCATTTGTGTTTTAATAAATTTATAATTTGATTTAATCATGGGAATTAGGTGAGATGATAAAAATCTTTTCTATATATTCGTCTCGGGTATAGAGCAGTTTTAAAATTCATAATCAATATTTATCCCTTTATAGACCTCGCTCCAATAAATACATCAAAAAATAAAAAAAAATTATAGTTTGATTTAATTTAATTTGAAAAATATTATTCAATAAATTTAAGATTTGAATTCAGTAATTTATTACTTTTAAAAATCTGTATTTTAATTATATTTATATTATAACAATATTACACCTACCAACTACGGGAAATACTTTCTCCCAGTAGGAGAGATTAATTGGATCGACTGAGATGTTGTGAGTTTTTTTTCACATTATTCATAGTATTTGAATAAAGGATGAGTAGATGTCTTGAAAATGATAAATTTTTTCTAACTCAAAATTAAAAAATTTATTCAATGAATTTAAATTCAAATTTAATTCAACTTATTTAATTTTAAAATGTCAATAACTTTGAACTCTCACAATTCAAACTTGAATTGACAATATTAATTAGATCAAATTTTAAATAATTTCAAATTAAAAAAAAATCTAAATTTAGAATGACCCTAACAAGTCCGGACTTTAAGAGTGCATTTGATAA
Organism: Kokia cookei; assembly: GCA_039519145.1. Classification (NCBI taxonomy): domain Eukaryota; kingdom Viridiplantae; phylum Streptophyta; class Magnoliopsida; order Malvales; family Malvaceae; genus Kokia; species Kokia cookei. Next base: position 29,394,479 of record CM076910.1, on the reverse strand, counting down.
AAAAAAAAAAAAATTTAAGTTTTAAAAAATGATAACATTTTAAAATTCATCAATTCAAAATACTAGCTTCTAAATTATTAGAATTTGTAATTGCTTTGTTTGGTTAAATACTTGATTTAGAAAAAAATAAGTTATTAGAGTTTTACAAATTAAAAATAATTATAAAATAAGAATAATTATGTTAAAAATAAAGAATTAAAAGTATTCAATATAATATCATTATATTTGTAAAAATATAAATAGTTTGAATAAAAAATTAAAAAAAAACTTTTAATTTTTTTATCACATAATGAAATCATGCGTATTATATCACATAAAATTATGAAAAAAATTTAAACCACTTGAATTTTAAAATGTGAAATATTGATTGGACAAGTCTAATCTTAAACTACTTCTAATTTATGTTATTGAATTTTATATTATAAAATAATGAAATGTATTCTCTATTGAAATAATGGAATGCGCACTTGGTCAGTTGGAGAAAACCTGTTTAGTAATGTTACAAGTTTGAATATTGATGGTGCTTGAAAGCCATCTACGGGTATGTGTGCTTGTGGGGGTGTTATATGGGATTGGAATAGAGTTATTGGGTTTTCTAGATTCCTTGGCTCATGTTCAATATGGGAAGCGAAGATGTGGGGTGTGGTTGAAGGATTCAGGCTTGCTTGGAGGAGTGGATAGTGACGATTGGTTCTTGAATTGGACAGTATTAATGTTGTTAATTTGTTGGCCAGTGATATTAAAGACGATGAGATCAATTTAATTCAGAAAATTCAATATTATTTGAAAGAATGGGATGTGATTATCCAACATGTTTTTCAAGGAGGGTAATAAACTTGCTGATGATCTAGCATTGATGGTTTGAGAACAAACACTACAAAATTTTTTTGTGTTTTTCTCCTCCAGTGACGCTTCTTGATCAGTTTAGTGCTAATGCTACAAGTGGTATGACACCAAAAATTGTACCTGTCTAATTTACGTGTTTAAAAAATTAATTAATAAAAATATTAATTTTTTCCTTTACAAAATGAAAATATTAATTTTCAATTTGATTATTTTTTCAACTACTGTTCATCAAAGTTACAAAGGGAATTGATTTTTTTAAAAAAAAATTTATGCGTCTACTTTTGTTTAGACTAGCAAGATAATAAAAGTAGTTGAGAGCATCTTCTTATAAAATGCATAAACTACAGTTAATTTTAACCCCCCAAAAATCAGATGTTGGTAATCTAATATATGCCTCTGTTGTTTTTCTTTTGAAGAAATAATTTGGCAATGAAATTTGGAGCAGCCATAAACTTTTATTTTTAGTACTAATTAACCACAATATCATCTTGCAAGTAGTTTTTATGTCACCGGTGGACTAACATGGATCTTACAATCAAGCTAGAAAACTATAAAAGCTAATGTGGAATTTAAAAAGCTAACGGCAACGCTGGGATTGTTATGCAGTGACCATGGGCCGCATGCAATTGGAATCTAACAAATTTATTGTTTGGTACAATCTGTGGGAGCAAAGGACACAGTTCTCTTCTGAAGATCATACTCCACCTGGAAATTCATTTGAGCATAGTTTCCAAATATAGATAAGGAGTCAGTACTTGGGACTATCAGCATACGAAGCAAGTTGTCATTGACCCCAAATGTGTTTTCAGGTTGCAAGCGAAGGTCAGCACCACTGAAATGGAACACCATTTCCGGGACGTTGATATTAGTCTCTGCCCCATAACACAAGCTAAATATTCCTGAAGTATCTTCCCTTGGATCTGCTCCAATGACGTCTTTCACTATTGTCTCTAAGCTACTATAAGAACTCGATTCCAGGTATGTTAGTGTTGTTCCTGAATCGATTATGATATTCCCTTGACTCGAACCTGCCTGTGATGTCTTGTCTCCAATGCTAACACCTTCAAGAGTAAGGTAGTAGAAGGTTTGAGAGGTTTTATTTTTGGTTACCAGTGGAGTGGAAACAACCCCAGGACCAGAAATGATTGCTTCTTGGCCAAACAACAATTTACTACTGGTCCTCGCAGAGCGAGGAACCAAGCATTAGGAAAATATATGATCAATTTGAGTGCTTATTGAGAAACAAGTGACAATGGCCCTCTTCCTAGGCCAACAACACCAGCACTTGGGCTTCTGAATTTACCTTGATTGTTGTGCCCACAACCGAAAATGGATGCTGGGAAAGCTGTTTTTTGACCATTGGAGTCGTCAAAAGTTAGGGTATCGGTGCTGAGGATTCCTCTCGTAAATGACTTGTCCCGTAGCTATACAAGTATTGACATTCATTACGCCCTTAGAGCAATGATACGGGGAAAGAACTTTGCAACTTTTGGAATCGCAACGAATCTTTTGTAGGTGGAAGATGCTTGAGGATTGAAAAGAGGAGAACCTTGTGGATAACACTGAGATTTAGGACATGGAATACATTGTATCCATATAAGGTCGCTTCCAGTGTCTGCAATGGCCATGTAGTCAACTGGCGGGGTTCCAAAGGAGAGTTTCATGATATAAATACCTCCATTTGGAGTCACTACAGATTGGATGGCACTTTGATCAATCAAGGATTGGAAGTGTTTGAGACGGTCCATGGAATAGAGGGCATTTTTTCTTAGGATCTGTGATGAGGTGAGAGAAGCATTATAGAATGGAGATATTGGCGAATCACGGTGAATAAGCTCCACACTGAAACCCTTCGCTCCAATTACTAGCTGAACCACTAGGCTGGAGAATATTACAGTAAGCACAACAAACAGTGGATTATGCATGTTTCACAATTTGTTTTTAAAGACGAGATTTTAGAAGAAGGATTATAAGATGTTGTAGATGAGGTGATGAACAATTGGTATTGTGGAGAATGTACTCATAGCACTGTGGATGTGCTTGTATTTATAGATTGGAAATCATTTAGCGTAGCGCAGAAGTTAAGCTAGATTATATACGTGAAAGTGTGTTTATCATTGCAGCAATTTCCAATTAGTGATTGTTAAAACCGTAAAATAATATCTATATAAAATTCAATAATAAAAAATTTTGATCTGTCATGTCAAATCATCAAGAATAAATAAAGAACAAAATTAGATGCGGAAGCGTACCTGAATTCATCTGATGTCTTGAAATCTATGGATCTTGGAGGTTTTGATATTCCAAATTAGCACACAATCAATTTTAAGAGGGTGACTCTCTCTTTTCGAAAGATGGGATATTAGAAAAGTTACTCATGTGTAATTTGGAGACCATAACCCTAATATATAATTTTGGTATATTAACCCTAATTTCTAATTAATCCATCATCAATTACAAATTAGTTACTAAAGTATCTACACTTACTTGACTCATACTTTATTTAATAATTAAAGCTCAATAAACCTTAATTAAATTATATCACTTTTAATTTGGGCTAACCTTTTATGATTGTAAATAATAACATGTAATTACCCTTATTATATATGTGATGTCCATATTTTTAAACAATCTCTCACTTGAACCACATATATATATATATACTAATTACTCTATAATTACATGTCATTATATAACCTTATGAGCTCAAAACTTTACTATCATATCCAAAAAGTATTTTAAACAATCTCATCCATTAATTATGTTAACATAGAACCAAGGCGACTTTCGTTACATATATCGTAACTAAATCCTCCCTGATCACGCATATTAACACAACCAAATAACATAGATCAAGTATGGATGTGTAGCTTGGAAATTACATGCAATATGATCTAAACATGTCTATTTCCAACTGGTCCTCTTTAAACCTTTGTGAGATTAAATTTTACCAAAATCAAAGTGTGAATAAACCAAATAAACTTTATTTTTGCGGAAAATAAACTTAATATCCGTAAACTGAAATAACTAAAAATATGTCTTTATGATAAAAGTATTTAAAAATACAAACTTCCACTAAAATCAAATATCCTTAAATGATATTACACACATATGAGCAATGTGCTCATTGACAACATTGGGTGTAGTCCCTTAGTGAGTAGATTCGCAATCATGGAGTTTGTCCCATTATGATTTATAGACACCTAATCATTTCGAACTTTTACTTTAACAACCAAGAACTTGAAGTCTATGTGCTTTGACATTGGTGTGCTCCTGTTGCTATTAGAATACTGCTATTTGTTTTCACAATTTACACTTTAGTGACAAAATCTTGTATCCATATTCCATCAAAATCGAAGTCTGTATACCTGATGATCTCTAAATGATCAGACCTCCAATATGCATAGTAGATTTCTTGGGTAAATGAAATGTGATATATCAGTGATAGTAGAGAAGGTTGTTGGATACTAGAAAAAGTTGAAACAAGTGATATATTTTGAAATATTAATTTGGGGTGTAGATTAAACTGTAAAGTAAAGAAAAGTGAGTGGTCAAATTGTAAAATTTAAAATATAATTGGATTAAATTAAATTAGTGGGAAAAATGAAAAAAAAACTAGAGTTTTAATTTTATCAAAAATGAAAATGGCTCAAAAGTGAATATCAAAGATTATAAAGGGCAAAAAAATTGTTCTTCAAGTGAAGATATTTTTTTATAAAATTATCAAAATGTCATTAAACATGTGTATTGAATTTTAACTATTGGATTTACTTGATGGAGTGGGAATTAATGTGGACCTTAGGGTTAAAGATAATTATATTTATAAAATTATGAAATTTTGGCATGATATTAGTCATTGAATCTTGATGAAAAGTGGGATGAAATGGCAATCATTTGATTTTGAAATTATTATATTAAGATATTTTTATTATATATTTTCATTATTAATGGAAATATGAAATTATTATATTAAGATATTTTCTTCATATTTCATACACCAAACGTCCAAGCAAGGGAGGAAGAAAGAAACTTTGGTTTTTATTCAATTTGATCCTTTTCCATCAAATATACAAATTTATACCCAAAACCTTTGATTTCTAAGTAAATTTTAAAGTGAAATCAAGTCTCCAACAAAATCAAAAGCTTAGTTTTCATGACGAAATTCATGAGTTCGAGGATGAAAGTGAGAAAAGGTTAAGAAAATGTGAGAAATCATTGTTACAGGGTAAGAATTCAAGTATTCTCTTATAGATTTTGTGTAACGTGTTTTGATAAGTTTAAATTTAGCATCGTTAGAGGGAGGTGCCAAATTAATAGACCGAAATTAAAGTACATATGTCACATGAGACATTTAAAAGCAAAGATATCACATTTACAACTTTGAAAAAGTATAGGGTGAATTTTACTATTAACCCTTAAAAAACTATGCAAGAAAGTAATTAGGCTTCCAATTAATGAAAAAGTTTTAGACTAGTATAGTCTTATTAATTGAATTGCTATTAAGTTAATTCATGATATTAATGGTGTATTTGAAAAGTGACATAGTAAGTGTGGATGTAATTGCTTATAATTATACACGTTATTATGTTTGGACAACCATGGTAATTAGTGAGTTTCATTGAATAAAGTATAATTTCACTCTTGTTTAAGTTTAATAAATTATTTTTATATGAAATTTCATGTGATGGCCTAATGGTCAAAGTGTTTATTGTCTTTTGTGTGGCCTGAATTTGAGTCGCATCAATCACGTTTATTGTTCGAGTTTTATCTTGTTATTGTAATTCACCAAAAAAAATATTTTTATACAATAATAATATTTTAATTTTAGAATATGTATTTTTTAAAAATATATTTATATGTTATTCTATTAATCTTATTTAAACAATTTAAAATTTTCATTGACGAGAGATGAATTTTTATACATTTTTTTTAGATACAAAAGAGGAGGTTGGGTTTAAAGTCTCAACTAAAATCAAAATCACTATTTAACATTGATCTCGTAATAAAATATCACGCACTCCATCAGGTGCCTGAGTGATTACGTGTAAGTCAATTGCACATTCTTTAGCCCTTTTAGACATCGCATCTGCTGAAGTTTTTATACATTTTGACTTACTTCCACAGTATTTATTATAAATTAATTATACTAATTTTAACTAACATAATGTTTATGATTAACTGTTTAGACAAAAAAATAAATTAAAAAGAGCTTTTCTTTCCTTTTAGATTGTAAAATATCTAAAAGTCTAGACATAACTGACTGAATAGAAAATTGCAACAAGCAGTAACTTGTAAATATTTTTGTTTATCAATAATAAGATGACTTTGATAGCAAAAATAAGATAAGATTAAGGATTTTGTCAATAAATAAATCTTCAGAGATCTATATGACAGATTAAGTATTCAGACCACATGGATACTTACTAAAAATTTGATCTTTTGGATTCTTTGTTAAGGATTTCTTCTTTTGTAAAGAAAATAGTGAAAAGGGAAGGACGAATGGATGTAAAGGAAGAAAATATGAAGGTTTTTAATTTAGGGTTATTGTTTAAGAGTCAAATTACTTATTCAGTAAGACAAACATAAAGACGCAAAGAAGATGCACCTTGGTCCTCCATTGAATTTATCCTTTGTTTTTCCATGTTAGAATAAAGCACTCAATTTGATTTTTATTGCTTCGATTCAACAAAGATACAGATTTTTTAGTCAAATGGAAAAGAAAACTAAAAGTATAAAAAAGAGATGAAGGGTTTTTATTATCAGTTCAAAATGTGTAATTAAATTAAAAATTTTCTTTAATTAAAATTTTATTTTAATCCCAGTTGGACATTTAAATTTTCATTTGAAATCAATTTGGACTGTCACATAGAATTGTTGTTAGGGAGGTAACAAAGTTTAACGGCAGAGTGACCACTTCGTAACAAAACGATAACGTAAGTGACAAAAATGTAACATTTCAAACATAAGTGACTAAAATGTAACCTAAGGTAAACAAAAGTTACTATTTTATAATTTACCCTAATTACAAAATGGACCAATCTCGGGGTAATATCTGTAACATCTTTTGAACCTAGTTGACGGTGAAATCGAGTAAGCCATACATTTTTTATTGGATCCATCTTATTCGATTTAATTAAATAAGATATTAAAAATTACAAAATAGAAAAAACAATTTAATCATTGATGCAATTGATTTACAAATCTGTATTCTTCTATGTATATGTTGAAAAGAGTTAGGAATAATTCTAGACATTGTATAGAAAAATAAATATAATCAGAACTATAATGAGATTATTAAAAAGATAAAATTAACAAAAATATATACACATCTTTTAAAATTTTATCTAATGACTATAACATTTTATATCCGCTTTATCCTTCCTAACATCAAACATATATTATATTTTTTTTCTCATAAGTTGTTGGCCTTTAGCCATGTCTAAACAATTAATCATAAATATTATGTTAGTTAAAATTAATATAATTAATTTATAATAAATATTGTGGAAGTAAGTCAAAATGTATAAAAACTCATCTTTCGTCATTGAAATTTTCAAATTGTTTAAATAAAATTAGTAAAATATCATATAAATATATTTTAAAAATAAAAAACATATTCTAAAATTAAAATATTATTATTGTATAAAAATAATTTTTTTTTTTGATGAATTACAATAATAAGACAAAACTCAAACAATAAACGTGATTAGTGTGACTCAAACTCATAGCACACAAAAGACAGTGAACACCCTGGCCATCAGGCCATTACATGAAATTTCATATAAAAATAATTTATTAAACTTAAATAAGAGTGAAATTACACTTTATTCAATAAAACTCACTAATTACCATCGTTGTCCAAACAAGATAACATGTTTAATTATAAGCAATTACATCCACACTTACTATGTGGCTCTTCAAATGCACCATTAATATCATTTTTATAATATACTGGTGTGATTAAGTGGTAGTATTTGTTCGTGCTTTCTTACACATACCCCTTGCATACACATATACTCAAACCCGGATCTCATAGGATAGACATCATTATCTTTTCCACTAGAACCACTCATTAGGTTCAAATGCACCATTAATATAATGAATTAGTTGAATAGAAATTCAATTAATAAGACTATATTAGTCTCAAATTTTTTCATTAATTGGAAGCCTAATTACTTTCTTGCATAAGTTTTTAAGGGTTAATAGTAAAATTCACCCCTATACTTTATCAAATTTATAAATGTGATATCTTTGCTTTTAAAATGTCTAGTGTGATATATGTACTTTAATTTCTGTCTATCAATCTGGCACCTCTCTTTAACGATGTTAAATTTAGATTTATCAAGACACGTTACACAAAATAAATAAGAGTACTTGAATTCTTACCCTATAACATTGATTTCTCACATTTTCTTAACTTTCTCACTTTAATCCTGGAATTCATGAATTTTGTCACGAAAACTAAGCTTTTGATTTTGTTAGAGACTTGATTCCACTTGAAAATTTACTTAGAAATCAAAGGTTTTGGGTAGAAATTTGTCTATTTGATGGAAAAGGACTAAATTGAATAAAAAACCAAAGTTTATTTCTTCCTCGCTTGCTTGAACGTTTGGTGTATGAAATATGAAGAAAATATCTTAATATAATAGTTTCATATTTCCATTAACAATTATCTAATAAAAATATCTTAATATAATAATTTCAATCAAATGATCATCATTTTATCTCACTTTTCATCAAAATTCAATGATTAATATCACGCTAAAATTTCATAATTGTATAAATATAATTATCTTTAACCCTAATGTCCACATTAATTCCCACTTCATCAAGTAAATCCAAAATTTAAAATTCAATACACATGTTTAATGACATTTTGATAATTTTATAAAAAAATATATCTTCATTTGAACGACAATCTTTTTGCCCTTTATGATATTTGATATTCACTTTTGAGTTATTTTCACTTTTGATAAAACTGCAACTCTAGTTTATTTTTTTTTTTCACTTTTCCCACTAATTTAATTTAATCGAATTATATTTTAAATTTTAAAATTTAACCCTTCACTTTACAATTTAGTTTATACCCCAATTTAATATTTCAAAATATATCACTTATTTCAACTTTTTCTAGTATCCAACAACCTTCTCTATTGTCACTGATACATTACAATTCATTGACTCAAGAAATCTACTATGCATATTCTCAATATTGTATCACTTATATCATAATGGCTATAAAGGTGCTACACCCTTTCGTTAAAAATTCCATTTATTTCTATAGTTATGTGATGATGTAGCTAACAGAGAAAATAGGCTATGAGATGTGACGTGTAACATATATTTTATATTGATGTGATATTTTTGTTACGTTAGCAAATATTTTAAAAATAAAAGATAATTTTAAAATCCACGTTGGTTTAAACTTGGACAATTATTTGTCCAAGTTAATCCTTAATGTAATATTTATAAAAAGTATTTAAAATATAGAAATTTATTTATAAATTATTAAGAATTATAAGAAATTGGTAAAAATTAATAAAAATATATTTAGAAATTAATCTTAATTTAAAATAAATAGCCAAAATTAAAATTATCCTCAGCAAATCACAAATCCAAAATAATAAAATCTGTAACTTTTATTTTTCAGTGAAAAATATTTATGTTTCACGCTATTTACTTTGCCTATATTCCTTTAAATGTTTCTTTTTGGTTCAAACTTGTAACATATTTTTTCAAATTGATCCACTCAGCAGTGGACAAGATGATGGGCAAACAAATGCTTAAAACAAATTTTACATTTCGAATTTTTATATATTTATAGTAATTCTTAATAATAATTATTAAATATTTAAATAAAGGGTAAACTGTAAAAATAGTCACTTTTATTTTTCTCAGGTTACATTTTAGTCACTTATGTTTGAAATGTTACGTATTAGTCACTTATGTTAGTATTTTGTAACGAAATGATCACTGTGCCATTAAGCTCCGTTATCTCTCTAACGGTAATCCTACGTGGCAGTCCAACTAGATTTTAAGTGCCAACTTGGATTTCCAAACGGAATGAGAATAAATCTTTAATTAAATAAATTTAATTATTTAAAATTTTTAAACCTTAAACCTTAATTAAAAAAAAATCTTAAATCCATTTTCACACACTTCTCTATGTTTTAACCTCAAAAAAGTATAAAAAAACTTACCTTGGCGGCGATCGACGGCAGCAAACGGCGGTGCGACAACAGAGTGGCGGCCGGACGTTCATCGATGCTCAATCGACCATGAATGGAGGTAGAGTGTTTGGAAGAATAGAGAGAAAGAAGGGGAAGATGAAGGTTTTTTTTTTTTTAAAAGTTAAATGAGTTAAATGTTTTTTTCTCTCATAAATTTGCAATTAAGAAAACCCACCCGTTTTGCTATGTGGTTTTGACCCATAGGAATCAGATTTTTTTTAATCAATGAGGAAAATTTTCTCCTTTGGTCCTTCAACATTTTTTAATCTATAATTTCGGCCTTTTTATATTTTTAATTAATTATAAATTCGCCCATTTATTTTATTTCGTTTCCAATTGGGTCCTCTGTCTTTCTAGAGGCTTAAGAAACTGCCACGTAGTAATTTTTGGTTTATTTTTGCAAATAGTCTCTTTTATTTTCAATTTGTTTCAATTTTACCCTTAAATCAAGTTTTGTTTTATTAAAAAATCAGCCCAGAAATTTTAAAAATTTTCAAATTAATCCTTTGACTTCAAAATGCCTAAGAGGCTGCCACGTGTCACTTATTTTTTATTTTATTACCCAGTAAGTCCCTAAACTATCTAAAAACCATATTTTGACCACAAACTTCTAAAAAATTACATTTTACCCCCAAACTTTCCAAAATTCCATTTTTGACCCTAGACTTTCCAAAAATTACATTTTTACACCTAAACTTTCCAAAAATTACAATTTTACCCCTAACTTTCCAAAATTCCATTTTTGACCCTAAACTTTCCAAACTTACATTTTTACATCCAAACTTTCTAAAATTTCATTTTTGACCCCAAACTTTCCAAAAATTACATTTTACCCTCAAACTTTCCAAAATTCCATTTTTGACCTTAAAGTTTCCAAAAAATTACATTTTTATCCCAAATGTCCCAAAATTACATTTTTGACCTCGAAATTTCCAAAAATTACTATTTCACCCTTGGATGTCCAAAAATTCTATTTTTGACCTCGAACCTCTAAAAATTACTATTTTGCCCCTGAAGTGTCGAAAATTACCGTTTTACCCCCGAGTATCCAAAAATTATATCTAATCCCCGATTACTTTGTTTTTTTTTTCTTTCTTTCTCTTCAACATCCATATTTAGATTTTCATCATCTGTTTTCATATTTCGTATTTTTTCGATTCTCGCATATATAATTATCTGCTTAACTCTATTCCATTCATGTTATTTAATTTTCTTTATTAATCGTTCATCTATGTGTAATTCATATCTGTTTTCAAAATTGTTTTCATAAAACCTTTAAAATTGAGGCAATATTCTTTTATTTCGAGTTTTGAAAATTTGTGCCTTAATGTATTAGGCATAATTTTTCTTCAAATCGGAATAATTGAATACCCTTAAATCGAGGCAATGTTTCTTTATCTCTGATTCTGAAAATTTGTGCCTTAACTTACTAGGTGCGACTTTTCTTCAAATCGAGATAATCGAATATCCCTTTTCAAGGTTTAAAAGTTTACATCAAAGGAAACTTGTTATTTCTGGATCTCGAAATGTTATGTCCTAACTCACTGGACGTGACTTTCTTTCTCGATCACCTCAAAATAGCGAGACTTCCAAACAAAATCGATTTAAATATAACTTACGCATTTAAGGATCGTATTTTAAGACTTTATTCGAGTTTTCAAATTTTACAAATAAGACCCTAAGATAATCAATGTGGTAGCAATTTTGGGCGTATGAGGGTGCGAATCCTTCCTTATGCGTAATCGACTCCCGAACTTGTTTTATGGATTTCAAAGACCAAAATATTTTTAAAACAAATTTTAAATGTTTGTGGTGATCTAATCACATCATATAAAAAGATTGGTGGCGACTCCCATTTTTTTTAAATTTTTGATAATTCTAAAATATTGTTCGAGACTTGTTTTTTTCGGAAAATAATGGTTTCGACAAAAATATTTGTTATATCTATAAATATAATATATTTCCAACGATAATTTACGAAATTATAAAAGAACAAGATTGATTATTTAAGTCCACAATTGACTTTGATCATACTGTTAGAAGTCAATGCACAAATTTTCTTTAAGTAAACCAATTAATCTATTCAATTAGAAAAGTAGAAGTTATTGGGGCCATAATTTGGCATGCAATGCACGGATTAGTGCATTTAACTTCCAGTCTTAATTTCTTAATATTTAATACTACTCATTATGGGTGATCAAAATTCGATAAAAAATTTAAATTTTGAATTAAATAGTTCAAGTTATTTGAGTTAATCGAGTAACTTGGATCAACTCGAATAAAAAATTAAGTTTTTCGGTTTAACTTGAATATAAATAACACAATTCGAGTTATCCGAAAATCCGAATAAGAAAAAGTAAAACTATGTCGTTTTGATAAATATATGTCTTTTATAAAGTTAAAAGTCAAAACCATTAAGTTAAGAAGTAAAATTATGTCATTTTGATAAATGTTTACCCATTAAGTTAAAAGACAAAATCATTATATTTCTTTTGTAGTTAAACAATTTTATATTTCGTTTGCTAATTAAATAATCCGTCCATGTAAACACAATATTGAGTATAAATAATAGGATTCGTTAACTCGACTTGAAATTTTTTGACTTGATTCGATTTGATTTGAAAAAAAAATTTCAAATTGAGTTCGGTTGCAAAAATAAGATTCATCAACTTGACTAACTCGAAATTTTTTTACTCGATTCGATTCGACTCGATCGAATACTTTCTCTTACTAACCACGGTTGAATGGGTCAAATTCAATTTTAACTACATACATGCCCGCGTTACACTGCGGATGTGAAATGGTATATTAACTAAATTAAATATGAATTTTTCACAAAAAAATTAAATATGATTTAAATAAATAATTATTTTAAAAACCAAGGTTGTCCTAAACATGGTTTTTAAAATAATTATAAAAATATAAAAAATTATTCAAAAATATTAAGAATAAAAAATAATTAAAATTAATAAATGTTACTTAAAGTTACAATAAATATTCGAATGGCAATTTAATAATTATCATCAAGTTATCATTTATTTAAGGGTAAATTATAAAAAATAGTTATTTTTATTTGTTTCATGTTATATTTTTATAATTATTTTAAAAACTATGTTCAAGATGAAAATGAAGACGATCATCTTAGACATGGTTTTAAAAATAATTATTAAAAAATTATTTATTTATTTAGACTTTTTTTTCTTATTAAAAATACTAAAATGATAAAATTATATTTCAGCATAATGTACACATGATATGTCACATGCCACATATCACTATCTATTTACTTATCATTTATGTCATCACTTAACAATATAAATAGAAGGAATTTTTTAACAGTTTTCATAATACTTTTACTTTTTTTTCTTATTATTTATATTATATAATTATATGGATCCGAAATTATCAAATCCAATTAACATTATTAAAATAATTCTCAATTTTATATTGCATATATAAAAGTTTTGTCATAAATATATTCATAAATCAGTATTTTATTTATTTTATATTATAAAAATAGTACCGTTACCAACTACACGAAATATTTTCTTTCAATTGAACCCAACAAGTGGCTCCAGTGGAAAGAGGATGTTGTTCATCCTAAGGGTCTCGGGTTCGAGCCTCTGTGTGTGCAAGGTGTGTGGGCGTTGTCAAAGAGTTAAGAAAATATGAACAGATATTACCATGTAATCACACTAGTATATTTAAAAAATATATATACTTTCTCCCAATTGACATTTTTAATTGTTTTGTTTGGATAAATAATTGATTTAGGAAAAAGTAAGTTATTAGCAATTTACAAGTTAAAAAATAATAATAATTATATTAAAAAAATTCAATATAATATCATTATATTTGTAAAAAATTAAAAGTATATATTTAAAATTAATAAAAGTAAACATTCAAAATTTTAACGTGTAATGAAATCATGTGTATCATATCAATTAAAATTATCAAAAATTTTGAAAACACGTAAATTTTAAAAAAGGAAATTGAATTTCTCTAATCTCGCCTTAAAATTACTTAGAAAAGTTGGAAATTTTTTCTACAAATCCTTCGCCTAAACATTATATAACTAAAATCTATAAAAATTAAAACAAGTGAAAGCTCAAATTAAATGATTCACCCAAGTTATTTAAAACCAGTTTGAATTTTAAAATGTGAAATATTGACTGGGCATGTCCAATCCTAAAGTACACTTCTAATTTATGTTATTGATTAATAAACGAATTAAGTAATCTTGATTCTTGAATTGAGATAGAGTATAGCCAGAGTCGAGCTCCTTTGATTGACTACGCTAAGTTTAGCCCGAACCAACGTGTCAAGAGGCTTGATTTTATTTATTTCCTTAGGTTTTGTTCGATTAAATATTAAAAAGTTAATTATTGAATTTAAGTTATAAATTTATATAGTATATTATTTAAAATTAAATATTGAATATAAATAAATTGTTCGGCAAAGAATAATATAATTTTAAAAAATAAAAATAAAAAAATAATGAAATGTACTCTATATTAAAATAATGGAATGTGTACTTGGCCAGCTGGAGAAAACCTGTTTAGAAGTGTTACAAGTTGAATATTGATAGAGCTTGTGGGGGTGTTATATAGGATTGGAATGGAGTTGTAGGGTTTTCTAGACTCCTTGGTTCATGTTCAATATGAGAAGTGAAGATGTGGGGTGTGGTTGAAGGACTCAGGCTTGCTTGGTGGTGAGTATTGATGTTGTTAACATGCTGATCAGCGATGTTAAAGATGGGGAGATCAATTTAATTCGAAAAGCTCGGGACTATTTGAAAGGGTGGGATGTGATTATCCAATATGTTTATAAGGAGTGTAATAAAGTTGTTGATGACTTAGCATCGATGACTTGAGGGCAAACATTGCAAAGTTTTTTCTATTATTCTCCTCTAGTGACGCTTGATAAATTTGATGCTGATACTATTGGTGATATGGCACTAAAAATTGTATCTATTTAATTTATGTGTTTTTTCTTCTACAATAAAAAAAGTAAATAATTTTCTATTTACTTATCCTTTGTCACACTTTTTTAAAGAAACATTTTATTTATTAATTTTTATCGTGGATTATCAAATGTGTTTAAAAAGATAAATTAATAAAAATATTAATTTTCGGTACAAAGGGAATTGGTTTTTTTTTTTTTTTTTTTCGCGTTTACTTTTGTTTAGACTAACAAGATAATAAATAATAAAAGTAGTGGAGAGCATCTTCTTATAACATGCATAAATTACATGTAATTTTAACCCCCAAAACTCAGATGTTGGTAATGTAATATATGCCTCTGTTGTTTTTCTTCTGAAGAAATAATTTGGCAATGAAATTTGGAGCAGCCATAAACTTTTAATTTTAGTACTAATTAGCCACAATATCATCTTGCAAGTAGTTTTCATGTCACCGGGGGACTAACATGGATCTTACAATTAAGTTAGAAAACTATAAAAGCTAATGTGGAATTTAAAAAGCTAACGGCAACGCTGGGATTGTTATGCAGTGTCCATAGCCGCATGCAATTGGAATCTAACAAATTTATTGTTTGGTACAATCTGTGGGAGCAAAGGACACAATTCTCTTTTGAAGATCATACTCCACTTGGAAATTCATTTGTGCATAGTTTCCTAATATAGATAAGGAGTCACTTGGGACTATCAACATACAAAGCAAGCCGTCATTGACCA
This sequence comes from Kokia cookei, assembly GCA_039519145.1. NCBI lineage: Eukaryota > Viridiplantae > Streptophyta > Magnoliopsida > Malvales > Malvaceae > Kokia > Kokia cookei. Next base: position 29,378,708 of record CM076910.1, on the reverse strand, counting down.
GAAATGTGTTTTCAGGTTGCAAGCGAAGGTCAGCACCACTGAAATGGAACACCATTTCCGGGATGTTGATATTAGTCTTTGCCCCATAACACAAGCTAAATGTTCCTGAAGGATCTTCCATTGGATCTGCTCCAATGACGTCTTTCACTATAGTCTCTAAGCTGCTATACAGACTCGATTCTAGGTATGTGAGTGTTGTTCCAGAATCGATTATGATATTCCCTCGACTCGAACCTGCCTGTGCTGTCTTGTCTCCAATGCTAACACCTTCAAGAGTAAGGTAGTAGAAGGTTTGAGGGGTTTTGGTTACCAGTGGAGTGGAAACAGCCCCAGGACGAGAAATGATTGCTTCTTGGCCAAACAGCAGTTTACTACTGGAACTCGTAGAGCGAGGAACTAAGCAGTAGGAAAATATGTGATCAATTTGAGTGCTTATTTGAGAAACAAGTGACAATGGCCCTCCTCCCAGGCCAACAAGACCAGCACTTGGGCTTCTGAATTTACCTTGATTGTTGTGTCCACAACCGAAAATGGATGTTGGGAAAGCTGTTTTTTGACCATTGGAGTCGTCAAAAGTTAGGGTATCGGTGCTGAGGATTCCTCTAGTAAATGACTTGTCCCCGTAGCTATACAAGTATTGACAATCATTAAAGCCATTGGAGCATTGATACCGGGGAAGAGCTTGGCAAGTGTCGGAATCGCAACGAATCTTTTTGTAGGTGGAAGATGCTTGAGGATTGAAAGGACGAGAACCTTGTGCATAACACTGAGACTGAGGACATGGAACACATTGTATCCATATAAGGTCGCTTCCAGTGTCTGCAATGGCCATGTAGTCAACTGGCGGGGTTCCAAAGGAGAGTTTCATCAGATAAATACCTCCATTTGGAGTCATTACAGATTGGATGGCGTTTTGATCAATCAAGGATTGGAAGTGTTTGAGACGGTCCATGGAATGGAGAGCATTTTTTCTTAGGATCTGTGATGAGGTGAGAGAAGCATTAAAGAAAGGAGATATTGGCGAATCACGATGAATAAGCTCCACACTGAAACCCTTTGCTCCAATTACTGGCTGAACCACCAGGCTGAAGAATATTGTAGTCAGCACAAGAAACAGTGGATTATGCATGTTTCACAATTTTTTGTTTTTAAAGACGCGATTTTAGAAGAAGGATGATAAGATGTTGTAGATGAGGTGATGAATAATTGATATTGAGGAGGATGTACTCATAGCACTATGGATGTGCTTGTATTTATAGATTGGAAATTGTTTAGCGTAGCGAAGAAGTTAAGGTAGATTATATATGTTAAAGTGTGTTAATCATTGCAGCAATTTCAAATTAGTGATTTTCAATCTATCTACACAGCTCTTTTACATGGAAAAGTTGCTTCGTCTCAATGACTCAGTGCCTTACAAAACTTGTTGTGGGAAGGTCTTAATCAATCCCAATAAAAAAAGGGTGTATGTTCTCATTGTTGTCTTCATCCTAGGTTTCTTTCCATTCTGCTATTCTTTTCTCACTTCCATCATAGAAAATAAAGAAGGAATATTTACTTAAATAATACAAAAAAATAAATTAATAACCAAAATGGTATCCCCAAATTATTATTTACCAAAATGGTATGTTTAGTTAAGTGGAGGAACTCTAAATGGCGGCACTCAGGGATATTTTTGACACGTGTTTTTTTTAAATTATTATTATTATTTTTATATATTTTAAAATAAAAATATTATTTTATTAGTGGAGGGATTTAAAGTGGCGGCACTCAGGGGTTTTTTTCAAAAAAATACGAGAAAAATACGACAAAAAAATACTTGACACCCAGTGGATGAACACAAAGTGGCGGCACCAATGGAGGAGTATCAAGTGGCGGCAATTAGGGGTGTTTTGCCACTTGGCAGCACCCCATTGTGCCGTGTGTGTGTGTTTGTGTGAGCTTTTTAAGAGGTGAAAATTAATTTGAGTGGTTGAGAATTTTTTTGTTGGTGATAAAAATTAAAAAAAATAAAATTTTTTGTTATAAAATAGGTGGGAGGGGGGGACCAACGAAAAATGAAGAAAAAAAGAAAGAAAAAAGAGAAAGAAAGAAAGAAAGAAGGAAGAAGGAGAAGAAGGGGAAGAAGGAGAGGAAAAAAAAGGTAATGTGTTTATTTTTAGATTTAATTTTAAAATATTTTAATTTGTTAATTAGTAGTGGTAATGTGTTTGATTTGTTATTATAATTTTATTTGTTTAATAGGTTGATTAAAAGAGTAAATTAAGAGGAGTGGAAGAAAGGTAAGTTTAGTTAATATTTTAAGTATGATTAATTTTAAAATATTTTAATTTGTTAGTTAATTTGATTATTTTAAGTTTTTTGTTTTCTTTAATTTAATTTTTAATTGATTTGTTATTTAATGTTGTTATAATTGGTGAGTAAATTAAGAGGAGAAGAAGAAATGTAAGCTTGTTATTATGTTATTATTAATTTACTTTAATTTAATTTTGCTAGTTAGTAATTTTATTTTGTTGTTAGTAGTAGTAAGTAAAAAATATTGTTCATATTTATTGATTTAAAATTTAATAATGTTTTAATTTTGTTAGTTAGTAATTTTATTATACAAGTCATAAGATTGTTTAATAAAATGTGAAAGAAAACTATTACAAGTGTTTAATAAAATTAACAATAATCTATTTTTAAGTTATAATTAAAATTAGTTACAATTATGAAATTAAAAAATTTATTATTTTATAAAAATAAGAGAGTTTTAATAATTCACAAAAAAATAAACTTGGCTAATTAATTTTCAAAATATAATATACAAAATAATTAATTATCAAAATAATATCCCCACCATATTATTGACCAAAATATAATATAAAAAATAATTAATTATCAAAATAATATCCCCATCATATTATTGACCAAAATATAATATAAAAAATAATTAATTATCAAAATAATATCCCCATCATATTATTTACCAAAATGGTACGAAATAAATTATTTTGTACCATTTTAGTAAATAATGGTGTGTGGATACTATTTTGGTCTATAAATATATATTTTGTACAATTTTAGTAAATAACACATTTTGGTATTTAATTATTATTTTTGTATTATATTGGTAAACTTATGTATTGAATTAATTGATAATTTTTTTTCAAGTTACAGAATGACTTCATTAATTAACTCGGAACGTCCTCACATAGCCAAATCAGTGAATGCAGATACACACCAAGGCAATATGAATGTAAAAAAATAATTATTTTTTCATTATGTCATTCACGATATTATTATTTGTTTACAAAATTAATTTTGGTTATACTAATTATTTTTGTAAATTAACAGGAAGAGCTCGCGTATCGTTCATTGAGGAGTCGTGCACAGGGCCTTAAATTCCCCCCTCATGAACGTCTGCTTCCGTACTTGCGAGATGTCGGATTTGCATCTGTAGCATTGATCCAAAAATTTGAGTTAAGATATGATTTAATCAGTGCATTGGTGGAGCGTTGGCGCCCGGAGACCCACACATTTCATTTGCCTTGTGGGGAGTGCACTGTGACATTGGAGGATGTTGCGGTCTAACTAGGGCTACCAATCAATGGTGTACCAGTCACCGGTGTTAGTTCGTTTCAAGAGCCGGCAACGATGTGCATCCAGTTACTAGGTCGCTCACCTAGTAATAGCAATGACTTCACGTCGTTGTTATTTACATGGTTGAAGAGCAATTTTCAGCACTTACCCGAACACGCAACTGAAATGGAGGTTTCTTGGGCCGTTCGAGCCTATATTTTGCTAATGATAGGGGGCATACTCATGCCGGACGCAAATAACAATAAGATCCACTTGATGTATTTGCCTTTGCTAAGAGATTTGCGAAAGATTCATGAATATAGTTGGGGATCTGCGGTGCTTGCCATGCTATACCGAGAACTTTGTCGTGCCACAAACCCTTCTTCCCGGGATATAGGTGGATGCCTAGTGCTATTGCAATCTTGGGCACTATATCGGATGCCATTCTTGGCATCCGTTAGGCACCAAACATATGTTTTTCCACTCGTTAACAGGTGATTGCCATATACCCTAAATTTTAATAATTTGACATATTTTATTAATTATATTAATCTAACAATTTATTTTTTGTTTTCTTAGATGGAAAACAAAACCGGGGATCGGGAGGCAGTACACATTTCCCATGTATCGTTTGATGCTAGAGCAATATGCTGGGGAAGGGGTATGTTATTCATTAACATGTTAAATTATATTACTTGACTCGTGTTAATATGGTTGCATGTTAGTAAATTATATTACTTTAATCTTATTAATATTTTGACATGTTATTAATTGTGCAGTTCATCTGGACCCCATATATACAACCAAAAATTACCGCTGTTATTCCCGCCTCAACATTCCTCCACTCAGACCAATGGTGCATTAACACACCGATAATCAATTTTCAAACAGTGGAGTGGTATGCCGGGGATCGAGTACTCCGGCAGTTTGGTTGTAAATAGCCTATCCCGCAGTCGCCATTCCAATTAGGGTCTATCCATGGGATGGATAAGAAGGGGAAAGCAAATTGTGATTGGGGGAGTGTGCATGGACAATATGTTTATGTGTGGAACAACCGAATGACTCGAGTACCTCCGATGGAGAACACTCCGGATTTACAGCCATCGGTGCAGTACATGCAATGGTTCATTGAGTTTGGCCAACCATATTTGATTGGTGCTTCATCGACGATAATTCCCCATACATGTCTCGACAAGATCGCCCCTATCATGTAGCTCTTGCCCTAGAGCCACAGCTAGTGCCAAAGCAACAAGATATAAATAATGAAGAGGCATTGAATGACGATGATTCTTATCGTCCTGATTTTGCGGGATCATCACATACGCATAGCTCATCAAGCCAAGGATATCAGACTCAGTTTGACGACCCACCGCAATGCTCAAGCCAAGGATATCAGCCTCAATTTGACGAGCCACCACAATGCTCAAGCCAAGGATATCAGCCTCAATTTGACGAGCCACCGCAATGCTTAAGCCAAGGATATCAGCCTCAATTTGACGAGCCACCGCAATACTATAGGGAAGGATATCAGGCTGAGTTTGACGAGGCATCGCGATACACTATTCCTCCCGGGCAATACTCTACTCCTCCGGTGCAAATGAACCCTAATGATGGTGATGAACTTGACGAGCAACCTCGACGTAGACGCCGGCCACCACGAAGATATACCCCGAGAACCACACCATCTAATCATGGATACTAGGGTTGTATCTAATAGTGTTTAAATTTGACTGTTGATGAATTCTAATGATGAATTTTTCCTCCATAATGTACATATATTTTAACCTATTTGATCATTTATTTAAATTTCATAACATTAAACCTGTTACTTGAAACCCTAAACCGTAAAGTTAAAAGGGTTAGGGACTTAAAACGTAATTTTATCATTTTTATTAAGTGAGATATTTTTGAAGAAAAGTGTAGAGAATTTGAGAGATGAAAAATTGGAGGATATATAATTTTTATGCTAAAAATATTTTACTCTAATTTCAGAAACATCAAACGAATTATAATTTTGAATTCTTTACCTCAAGATATAAATAATTTAGTGACTGGGATGCAAGTGGACAACATTGAAAATTAATGTAAAAATAAAATTAAGAGGTATATGATGATGAACCGGGTTTAGGCCCTACTTGATCCGGATGACTGCCCAATATAATAGGTTCGTTGAGGGCAATTACGTCGAGTATGCCCAGCTAGCCTGCACAGTTCACACAGTTTGCCCCCGTCTGTTTTCTCCATAATGTCCATTTCGTTACGGATTCTGGTGATATGAGGACGACCTTTTGGATTCCTCCGTAAACCTTTGTTCGGGATAAGCTCGAAAGTCATCGGAGGTACCTCCCATGTGGACAAGTCAGGCAGGACGGGGAACTCATTTTCCCAGATACGTAACGTACGATGGAGAGTGTAAACGGGGTCGATAAACTGTTCAACATTGAGTGACACTTTAGCACAAGCTGCAACGACATGCGCACAGGGATAACGAAGTGTATCGAACCTCCTGCAATCGCAGTGTCTGTTTTGGAGATCAACCCCGTATGACCTAGGTGGGATACCAGGTCGACGACCAATAGTCTCAGTAACTTGAAATCGTTGAAACTGTCGTGAATATATTTCAACGTTCATCGTCCTCGCACTCTGACGGTTTGCATCTATTGCATTCCTGACAGCTTCGATAAACACGTGAGCGTGTTCATCTGATCGATTTGTCGTATTCTCATTACTGGCATCAAGGTAGCTAGCCTATAGAACGTAGCGGAGAACACGGATGAAATCGAAAGATGTCGTATTCTCTTGAACACGCCGTTAATCGATTTTGCCAGGTTGGTCGTCATTTGACCATATCGATACCCCTCATCAAAACTTTGAGACCATTGCCACGGCTCCATGGTACCCAACCACTCGCGTAAAGGCTTGTTCATTTGACCTTCCATGTCACTCTCAAGTCTGGTCATTCTTTGCCAGAATCGGTGTGGCTCTAGCTCGTACGCTGTAGGAATATTAAGAAAACATAAGTTATAGTCTAAAATTAAAACCTTAAAAATATAATTTGGAACTTTATTTTTTTACCCATTTTCACAAGTTGTCTCCGCCAGTCTGCATTCTTATATTCTCGTTGGAAGTTAGCCGCAATGTGTCGGCTGCAGTAAACAGATTTCCATGGTACACCAGTACGCCTAATGGCCGCAATAATACCCTTCGCTCTATCAGAGATGATGCAAATATTATCGTTATGAATCACATGCATCCGCAGGTTTCTCAAGAAGAATTCCCAAGATTCCATGTCTTCTTTGTCCACAATAGCGAATGCTATTGGGAGCACGTTTTGATTCCCGTCTTGAGCCACCGCAATTAGTAAGATCTGCGTATATTTCCCGTATAGCCATGTTCCATCTACTTGGACAAATGGCTTGCAGTGAGGAAATGCTCGAACGCAAGGATCAAACGTCCAAAATATATACTGAAAAATTCTTCTTCCCGATTGCATGTTGTTATCTAAGCCATAATAAGGTCGTGTCACCAACTCAATCGCAGTACCCGGTACGTACTGTCGCATTGCGGCTATCCATCCTTGCAGCTCATTGTATGATGTATCCCAATCACCGAACAATTGTTCCATTGCCATCTGTTTCGCAATCCATGCTTTTCGATATGAAACCCGATAATGGAATCGTGATTGCATGTCCACAATCAATGTAGAAACCTTGATGGTCAGGTCGTCCTTAACCATTGGCATGATATGTGTGCAGATGATTCTGGAATCAAGTTTCCGGTGATCTTCTGACAAACGTGTTGAACTGCATGTGTGAGGCCCATCAATTTTTCTTATCTCCCACATCTGCGACTTCTGGATAAATGCAGCTTGCACCCGCCACTTGCAACCTTCCGTCGACTTCCAGCACTCTCCAATATACAATGTCGGTTTAGACACTGCGGCTTTGTAGTCTATCGACACATTCATGCTATATCGCTTAATAGCAAATATGCATTCTTCCTTGGATTCAAATTTTTGGCCCACAAACAACTCTTCACAATCTGCTGCGACGGCCAATCGGTGAGCAGGTACTATTTCAAGGTATTCCGCGAACTCGGCATGTGTCGTATCGGGGTTTATAAGCGACATGTGTGCCCCAGGAGGATTATTGTGCATCACAATATGTGTAACTGGATTTTCGACTGGATTTTCATCGCCATTCGCCCCTTATTCGTCAATATCATCTGGGACCTCATCCACATCCGGATCACTATCAATATTGACTTCATTATCAGAAGGAATACTACTATCATATCCACCATCTTGATCTGCATCATTCTCGGGTGCAGCAGCATTAAGATCGATGTGTAGCCCACGTACGATTGATTGACTTTCAATGTACGATACTGGAACCACTATACACGGAGTTGAATCTTCATTTTGTACAGGTTCCACATCAACTAACTCAGCAAACAATTGAACCGGTGCATTTGGGTCACTTTGATTCTCACAATAAAGAGCGATCATTGTCTCCACGTCTTCGTCGTCTACAAGTTCCATCTCGGTGAATTTGATGGGATCTATCGAAACTGGAAACTTGTAGAAAAGTTTCGAGATCCTTCTTCCACAACGTCTAAAAATTTTTGCACTAATCCTTGCTTTCATATCATCAACCGAGATATTTCGACTAAATCTCATTCCTATTTGTTCCCGACAATCAAATATACATCCAACCGATGTTCTCGAAATTACTCCATCAAAATAAATGCATACAAAAAATTGATTATCCATCTTCAATAAATCTGTTAAAAATTAAATAAAATTTATTAAATAAAATATGATTTTACCCATTTATATCATACTCAAATAAAATTAAAATTAAACACATTACCTTTCTTTCCTTCTTCTTTCTTTCCTCTCCTTCTTCTTTCTTTCCTCTCCTTCCTTTCTTTCTTTCCCGTTTATTTGCTTCCCTCACTCCTATTTTATAACAAAAATTTTATTTTATTTAATTTTTATCACAAACACTAAAAATTCCCAACCACCCAAATTTATTTTCACAAATAAAATAAAATAAACACACACACACACACGGCACAGTGGGGTGCTGCCAAGTAGCAAAACACCCCTGAGTGCCGCCACTTGATACTCCTCCATTGGTGCCGCCACTTTGTGTTCCTCCACTGGGTGTCAGGTATTTTTTTGTCGTATTTTTCTCGTATTTTTTTGAAAAAAACCCCTGAATGCCGCCACTTTAAATTCTTTCACTAATAAAATAATATTTTTTATTTTTAAATATATAAAAATAATAAAAAAAATTAAAAAAAACACGTGTCAAAAATACTCCTGAGTGCCGTCATTTAGAGTTCTTCCACTTAACTAAACATACCATTTTGATAAATAATAATTTGGGGATACCATTTTGGTTATTAATTTATTTTTTTGTATTATTTAAGTAAAAAATCCAAATAAAGAAAGATAAAAGAGAAGAAAAGGGGAGTCTAAATCAATGTAAAAAGGAAGGGTGTCTGTTCTCATTGTTTCCATTGAAAATTATGGAAAATAGTGGGTGTGAACGCTGCATTCCCTTCACCAAATTACAAAATATATGCTTTCCGTAAAGAGATATATATTTTTTTATTTTCATCCCTAATTTTTTAAATTTAATTAATTTATTGTTTTCTAGACAAGAAAGCTAAATGAAATTTTAAATTTTTAGCGCTATCAACGGAGTAATTGTAAGCTTTTTCATTCAAATATCAATCATTTAACTAAATTGAAAAGATTGAGGGTCAAAGTGATGAAAAAATTAGCACAAAGTACAAAAAAATATAATGATTAAAAGTTAACATTATCATTATGACTTTTTTTTAAATTACAACTCATAATTATTTCACCAATTAATCATAATAGTCATTACAAACAATGAATTGCATAACTATCTCAAAAAACTAATTTATCTAGTAGACAAAATATAAAATTATTTATATTCAATGTTAGGTTTACATAGATCGATTATTTAAAAATTACAAACAATGAATTGAATAATTATCTCAAAAAATTAATTTATCTAGTAGACAAAGTATAAAATTATTTATACTCAATGTTGCGTTTACATAAATCGGTTATTTAACTAGTAGATAAAGTACAAGATTATTTAACTACATAAATAATATAATAGTTTTATCTTTTAACTTAATCGATAAACATTTATCAAAACGACGTAGTTTTGTCTTTTCTTATTCGGATTTTCGGATAACTCGAATTTTGTAATTCATATTCGAGTTAAATAAAAAATTTTGATTTTTTTATTCGAATTGGTCCGAATAACTTGAACTATTTAATCAAAATTTAAACTTTTTATCGAAGTTTTTGAATCGAATTGAATTTTGATCACCTTTAAAAAAATTTGACAACTATGTTTTTTTTTACTGTCAATGCGGCCTCAAGAGTTATTTATCTGTGTTTTTTTATATATTTTATTTATTTTCCTCCATTTTAATTACAAAATAAAAGAGTACTATAAATTAAATTCTAATTAAATTATAAAAATATCGGTGGATTGAGTTTCACCAAAGGGCGAATTGGTACTTTAATTTTTTTTGTTAAAAGACGAGTAAATGATAGAAAATATTGACACTTCAATTTATAGAGGTTTGACATCAATTATCTACATAATTTAACTTAGCCCCACTTGCCAAGGATTTTTCTAATTCATTAACTTGAATTCTTACCTTTAAAGGACATGGTATAACTTTTACGATCTCTATCTTTTAATTGAACCACTTTATCTTTCAAGGATCAACAAGCAACCTCCCGAGCTCTTAAGGCTCATCTAGAAACTTACCCTTTTTTTCAAAGGTGATTTTGAGTAAACAAGAGATACCTCTCTAATGTGGGTGATTATAAAGTGTAAACTTTGAAGAAAAGTGAATAAAACTTGTAAAAAGATTTACAATAAAAATCTCACTAAAATATTTACAAGAGAAAGAATGAAGAAAATAAAGCTCTCTTGTAATTTCTTGCAAATTACTTTATTTGCTATTAGGATATGAGTCTTGTTGCAAAAGGAAAAGTTCTTAGACCATAATGAAGAGAGTGTTCATACTCAAGAGCGAATAATGCAGGGATCCTAGTGGGAGGAGATGACAAATGAAGTCAGTGGTGAAGAAAAGAAGAGTGGTTGAAGTCACCTAAGCGTATAGCATGGTGTAAAAGTCCCAAGGTGGCAGTAATGATGCCCTATAGGTGGCATTTGGACTCCTCGAACTCTTCCTAGTCTTCAAGGGGGAAACTCTAAAGTAAATTGGAAGAGAAGTTGTAAAGCTTTTATGTATTGGTAAGTCAGACATTGAAGGGCCTGTAAGAGAACCCTAAGGGGCCTATAGACTCCCTAAACTCCTTAGGAAAGACCGATGGTTTTGGGTATCTGATGAAGGCAAACATGGGATGTATGGTACAAAATCCTCTTGGTCTTAGGTAGATGTAACTTCGATGTTTGTAAAAGAGTGAACCATGGGAACACTGAAGGGACAATGTGCTGGGCACCATAGGGCCACATAGGAACTGTAATGATGCTTATGGGCTCCTATTCAATGGAAGAACCTAAAAACCTTTGCTCGGGGCTTCGAGGTGGAGACAAACTGCAAGTGACGAGGAGAACTTACGAGACTAAAGCTTGGGGTTAGGCATTAGAAGACCTTGAGTCTTGAAGAGGCCTAGTCCCAAGGCTTGAAGAATGTGAGGATTACATGTTATTGTTTTAAGGTTACTTGGGTGTAGAGCCTTAAGGGTCTAGAGGACTTGATTTGTGGTTTTGGTGCAAACACTAGGAATTACGGACTCCTCAATCTCCTCATACTCGTGCTTAAACTTATGAGAGGGAAACTAGGGTTAACGTACACCAAAGGTCTTACCTCTAGAGCACACTCCAATGCTCAAGTTAGACATGTGACCGGATTTTTAAGAAAAATTCTAGAGAGAAAAACTTTGTAACTGGATCACTTATAAGATAGTTATAAATGGCAAGTGAGTGTGCTATTTTTATGATGATACGAGTCTCAAAGCTCAATTTCAAGTCCATTAACATGGTGAGCTTAGTTTCCCTTAAGGCTCAATCACGAGATCCAAATCTAAGTAGTTGAAGTCAAAACGTAACTTATTCGTTTAGGATTTTATCATGAAGAAATTTCGAAAAAAAGTTGAAGATCTAAGGCGATGGATTTTGGAGTTCAATATGAAGTGAGGATGAATTAGAATGGCCAATTTTGTTCGTGGACATAAAATCTAAATCTATGATGACAAGCCCATGTGGAAGATGTTAACAGGTTTAAGCATTACACTTCAAGGACCCCAATCAAGCCCACACGCCTAGCCATGTTATAATCAGTTGACTAGTGGTACAGTTTTAAAAGGGATCTAGACATTTCTAGGTCAATATGTCTTCATATCGATTGAAGACCTATATCTTATCTTCGCCATGCACTTTGAATCACTCGATTTCGAGTTTAAGAACTCAAGTTATGATTATTTTTAGTGAAGATTGCGCAAACAAAATTTCCGAACATGATTATTACGAAAATTACAAATTTGGACCTTTTAAATTGAGTTTAAATCATATTGATTTCAATTTTTAGACTTAATATTTATTATAAATGAGCTCAATTTTGTATTATTAAGTTATATTATTATTATCGATGATTGTTTTTAGTTTCTCACAGTTCAGGACAATTATGATGTTTCTTTTCCGTTCCTTATAGTTATATCAATTTAGTCTGTTCTTAGTGAGTATATTTAGTTAGGAAGCAAGTGACATTTTTTAACAGAAAGTAAAAAATTCATTCATTAATATCTTTTTATTAAGCAAATATTTGAAAATATTGTGCAACTTTACAGTATGCATTAAAATGATGCATACGTCTTACATTAAACCTTGAAAATATTTGTAAGTCATTGTAACAATAATTCCTACATCCATTGAATCAAGTCTTTGTAATGTGATCTTGTTCAATTACTTAGAACATGAATTTTCATCCAATTAGTACATGAACCTAATTCTTTAATCATTTACTGGTACTAATAATTGTTTAATGTTTGATCGTCATTTTAATTTAAATAGAGTTTCGTGAGAAGTTACTTAATTAGAAAATCTTGAATGTATTGATAACTTTAAATTATATCGAAATTTTTAGCATCTTTTTACTAGTAATTCATGTAAGTTCTGAGTATTTCAATAAAGAATTTTGTACTTTTATTACAAAATTACTTAGATGGACAAAATTAAAGTCAAATTTACATTTTTTGTTAATTTACATGTTAATTTGACATTTTTGCCTATTTGACACAGTTTTGTGCAATAGGAGGAAAATTAGCCTCGAAACTCATCTGCTCAATGCTTGATATTGTAGCAGTCTTCTATAGCAAAAGATATGCAAAGGAGGGTTGATGATTAATCAGCTATGGACGTCCGAAATTAATTAGAATTATGGATAATGGACAAACTTGACCCAACTTGACAATATATAAAAGTAAATATTTTCTAGAAAATATAATAATAAATTTAAATTTTATATTAATATTAAATAAATATAATCATATTAATATTAAATAAAATAAAAATCCTCCCACCTCGTCTCTCTCCATCTCGCCCCCCGTCCCCCGCACCCCCACCACCGTCCCTCTCCCACTCCATCCCCCCACCACCTATGCATTCTTCAAATACTTAACCTATGCATCTCCTCCTTGATTCAAGAAATAATTGATGCTAATTACCTAATTCTCAAATTCACCAACACACCTAAAAGCAAATCCAAGAATTTGGAAAGGAAAAAAAATGTCTTTCATCCTAAGTTTCTTCGTCAATCGACGGACCAATATCTTCGATCCATTCGCCATCACCTTTCAAGAATTTTGAATCACCTTTTTGAGAAAATTCGGCCTTGATCAACACTCACATCGACTTGAAAGAGATGTCGGATGCCGAGTGTTCGAAGTCGATCTTTCTGGACATAAGAAAGAGGAAATTGAATATGAAATGGTGCTTCAAATAAGCGGCAAAAGGAATGTGGAGAAGGAAGAGAAGAACGAGATGTAGCACCTCGTGGAGCGGAGCATTGACAGGTTCTCGAGACGGTTCAAGTTGCTTGAGAATGCGAAGATGGATCAAGTTAAAGCTTCCATGAAAAATGGGGTTCTCATTGTTACTGTTCCTATGGTGGAATTGAAGTAGCTTGATGTCAAAACCATTCAGATTTCTGAGAAAAAAAGTCATTCGTTTAATGATGCTTGAACAAAGTCTGTTGCCATTACAGAACAATTTTTATTTTGCATGCTTAAAATAATTTTTTTTGATAATTGGATGATTATTTTTGTAATTTATTTTTTAAATATTAATATAAAATTTTTTACGTATCAAAATATTAAATATGTATTTTGAAAAGCTATTTTAGCCGACCACTTTTTAACAATTTTAGAGTTTGCCTTATATATATATAATTATATATCTTCATAACTAGTAAATTTATGTTATTTATTATTAATAAACAAATAAATAATCTTGCTGAGTAGGTTGAATAGAAATTGATTAATTAGCCAGGCCCAGCGTCAAGCTCTATTGAATTCGCTAAGTTTGGCCCGAACCGAATCGAAGTGTCAAAGATACTAGATTTTATTACTTACAAAAGGAAATTTCCTTTTTATTTCTTTCATTTATTTTAATCAAAAGCATCTTCGTATAAAATGCATAAATAACATGTAAGTTTAACCAGGAAAAGGCTAGTATTTGGAAATTTCCAGGGCATCCCAAAAACTAAAAAGATAAGATGTTGGTAATGTCTCATACATGCCTGTAAACTGTTGTCTTTCCTCTGCAGAAAAAATTCAGCAATTAAGATTTTGCAGCAGCCAGAAACTTTTCGTTGCAGTACTAATTAGCCATAAAATCATCTTGCAAGATGTTTTCATGTCACCGGTGGACTGACATGAATATTACCATTAAGCAAGAAAAGTTTGTAAGGTAGGCGGCTTTTGGGTTTGCTATTTAGTGATATTTATTCGAGCCCGTGGCCGACGCCATGCATGCAATTGGAATCTAACAAATTTATTGGTTGGTACAATCTGTGGGAGCAAAGGACACAGTCCTCTTCTCAAGATCGTACTCCACCTGGAAATTCATTTGTGCAAAGTTTCCAAATATAGATAAGGGACGGTCATTTGAAGTTGGAGCTATCAGCATACAAACCAAGTTGTCATCGAGCTTAGCAAACGTGTTGACAGGTTGCAAACGAAGGTCAGCACCACTAAAATGGAACACCATTTCCGGGACGTTGATGTTAGTCTCTGACCCGTAACACAAGCTAAATGATTCTGAAGGAGATTGCACCGGATCTGCTCCAATGGCATCTGTCACTATAGTCTCTAAGCTGCTATAAAAACTCGATTCTAGGAATGTGAGTGTTGTTCCAGAATCGATTATGATATTCCCTTGACTTGTACTTGCCTGTGCTGCCTTATCTCCAATGCTAACACCTTTAAGAGTAAGGTAGTAGAAGGTTTGAGGGGTTTTGGTTACCAATGGAGTGGAAACAGCCTCAGGACGAGAAATGATTGCTTCTTGGCCGAACAGCAGTTTACTACTGGAACTCGCAAAGAGAGGAACCAAGCAGTAGGAAAATCTGTAATCAATTTGACTGCTTATTTGAGAAACAAGTGACAATGGCCCTCCTCCCAGGCCAACAAGACCAGCACTTGGGCTTCTGAATTTACCTTGATTGTTGTGCCCACAACCGAAAATGGATGTTGGAAAAGCTGTTTTTTGACCATTGGAGTCGTCAAAAGTTAGGGTGTCGGTGCTGAGGATTCCTGTCGTAAATGACTTGTCCCCGTATCTATACGAGTATTGACAGTCATTAACGTCGTTGGAACACTGATACCGAGGAAGAGCTTGACAACTGTCGGTATAACAAGGAATCTTTTTGTAGGTGGAAGATGCCTGAGGATCGAAAGGAGGAGAACCTTGTGGATAACATTGAGATTGAGGACATGGAACACACTGTATCCATATAAGGTCACTTCCAGTGTCTGCAATGGCCATGTATTCAACTGGTGGGGTTCCAAAGGAGAGTTCCATTAGATAAATACCTCCACTTGGAGTCACTGTAGTTTGGATGGCGCTTTCATCAATCAAGGATTGGAAGTGTTTGAGACGGTCCATGGAATGGAGAGCATTTTTTCTTAGGATCTGTGATGAGGTGAGAGAAGCATTATAGAAAGGAGATATTGGGGAATCACGATGAATAAGCTCCACACTGAAACCCTTTGCTCCAATTACTGGCTGAACCACCAGGATGAAGAATATTGCAGTAAGCATAAGAAACAGTGGATTATGCATCATTTCGCCAAAAAAAAAAAAAGGATTATAAATAGACGATTTGATGAATAAATTGGTTTGTTTGAGAATGTATTTATAGCATTTTGCGTATACTTGTATTGGTAGTCTAAAATCGTTGCAGCAATTTCCTATTACTTTCTAAGAGAAAAACAAATAATTATCATTTCAATAAAATATAATTTCTTGAAATATGACTATTACTTATTAGGAAAATTATTTTACAATATTTAATATACATTTGATATATTATATTAACTAAACACTTTTTTTAAAATGGAATGATAATTTTCGAAATTATTATTATTGTAAAAGTAACTTATTTTTAAAAAGTAAATTGAAGCAACAAAGAAAATCATTTGAAGTAAAAAATGTTACACATAAGAGGAGGAAGCAAGCAGCTTTTTCTTTTAAGTTTAATTGGTTAATAGTTTAAACAAAAAAAAAAAAGTAGAGTTAACTTTATTTTAATATTTTTTAAACATGAAAAAGATAATTTTGTCATGTTTACAAAAAAAACAAATAGCTTTTAATATTTGATTCCAAAACAAAATTTAACATAGCGACGTTAGAATAAAATTTCAATTAATTAAATTAGTTGAGAAGTGATAATTTTTTTTTTTTGTGAAAAAGACGAATGAATCATATTAAAAAGTCGTAATCGAAAATTTTGAAACTCCAACCATCAATCACCGTTATCTTTTTTGAAATTTTTGCAAATACTTGAACAGCTGAATTTCTCTATAAAACCATTTTTGTCTAGTGATTTAATTTAAATCCGGTGGGCATGGAAAGACTACTCTTCACTCGTCTTCATTGAAAAAGTTGCACTGTATGTCGTAAATATAGATTAGGACATGTAATTAAGAAAAATTTAAAAGTTTCATTGACTCATTATTTATATATTTAATAAAATATTATTATTAAATGCATTATAGGTGTATAAATTTCAACCACCATAATAATTAATAAGTAATAGCACAATATTCTATCATTAAATTAAATAAAAAATATGAAAAATTTATAAATAAATACTAATATTTTTTATTTAAACATAATTAAACATTACTTATAACGGTTAAAAAAATATTAATAATTCTTGAATTTAAGATATTGAGTTTAAGAGTGTTGAGTATCTTGGGTTTAGAGTTTAGTGTTTTAATACTCATTTATAATTAATTAGTATTTAAGTATGTTTAAATAAAGTTATTAGTGTTTATTTATAAATGTATTATTTTTTATTTTATTTAATGATGAAGCGTTATGTTATTATTCACTAATGATACATGAGATTTATACATTGATAGTGCATTAAATATTTTTCTTATTATTTGTGTAGGGGTTAGATTTATATTACAGTTTATTCTCTATTGAAGAAAAGAACATACTAGTATTCAAATACGGGATAAAAGAGTAAAATAATATTTTCACTAAAATTATATCCTTTAAGGCTTATTTTGTTGTTTTAAATAAAAAATAAACATAATAATAAATTTAGTTCACAATCTTTACACATTTATGTAATTGGACTTTTATTTTTTTATTAATTTGACTTTCAATTTTTTATTATCAACATATTATTATTTTATTTTATATGTCACGTTAACAAATAATTTAAAAAAAAATGTTTTTCAAATAATTTCTCTGATACTGTTGATCTATTTAGTTAAATAAAAGCCCAATATGAATTATTCAAAAAAAAATTTAAAAAATTATACAATAAAATTATAATTCTAAAAACTATGAAAAACTCTTCAAAATAAAAAATTTAAAATTATTATTTATTTTATGATTCTCATAATTAGCTTAATTACCTCTTTATTGCTTTTTGAGAGTGTTATTTTAATAAAACATTCTAGATTACATTCAAAAAAAAAAATCATAACATTAACTAGATTTCTTTTAACTTAATCTCTTTTTAATTTTATGGTGCATAAAGTTTATACTATTTATAATTTTTTCCTTATATGATTAACTTCATTTAAATAAATTTTTATATTTGGTAAATTATTATTTATTAAAAGTGAATTTGAATGGACGGTATATTCATTTGTAATTAATATAAAAATAAAGATGACGATAAAATTCAATAGGATAATAATAATGTAACGTGAAACAAAAAATAAATTAAATATATCGCATCTCACCATCTATCTAAATCCACTCTAAATTTATGACGTTGCGAAATTACAATATTGATGTAAATAATAATTTAAAATAAATAGATTCATACGTACTTGCCACCAATGGATAGACAGAGCATTAAGAAAAATCTTAAAGAAAAACAAAAGAAAAAGAAATTGACACATGAGGCATACACTTCTCCCATGGTTCCAGGCCATACAATTTTTCTACAAAAGAAAACGATTTGGCAAATCGAGGCAAAAGTTCCTTCAATGGTCCCACTGGTCTTAATAAGTCATACCGGTCTCAATTAAATATGACGTTGATATTGTATTCATAATTTTTTTATATCATAAATATAGGTATAAAAAATCCTTAAAAAATAATAAAAATTAATTAATTAACAAAATAATAATGTTTTCATTAATGGTTTTTGTGTCTAACCATGTTGACTATTCAAATCAACCATTAGACTAGTTAGACGAGATCAATCATTTAATTTTTCTTTTTTTAATAGAAATCATAATTTTTTTAACAGATATTAAAAAATTATAAAAACTTATAAATATTATAAAAACTCATAAAAATCTAATAAAAATTATAAAATATGATTTATTGATTCATCATTTTGAAAATTAAACCCCTCAAATCAGAATAAACATGTGACATCATATCAATATTTGAATAATGAAAATATTTGTCAGATTGTTGGGGTCATTTTATGTTGATCAAATGCTCTCAATCTTCCATAAATAATGTTGATCAAATGTTTTCAATCTTCCGTGAATAAAACGACAATAGTAGAAACCTCTACATTTTATTGATAACTTATTATTTATTATTTTAAAACTTTTTATCTCTAGTTTCTTAAGTAGAGTATAATAGTTTGGATATTAGAAAATGAAAATTTGTTTACTAAATATTGAATGCTATAAAGTATTTTTTTTGGTATTATTAGATATTAAAAAAAATCAAAATTTTATTATTTAACAATTGAAAATATATTGTTTTTAGAAATAAAAACGAAATTAGGCTTTTATTAATGGAAAAAGAGACTAACAAAACCAAACTAATAAACGCCTTATAGTTTAAAACGACATGAAGAAAATAAAATATTCAAGGCTAGTTTAGCGTTACTTTTGAAAAGTATTTTTAAAAAGTTTGGTGAAAAAGTACTTTTGAAAAATTTGATTTAAGATTTGAGTGTTTAGCATTGCTGTCAAAAAGTGCTTTTGAGAAATAAAATGATCATTTTAGACATTGTATTATAAAATAACAAATATGCTTTTAAATAATGTTCAAATTAGTTAATATTATGATATTTTAATAAAAATATAAAAAATAATTTATTGTTAATATTTTAATATATGAAATATTAATTTTAAATATTTTTAAATAATTAATATTAATTATTTATAAAATCTAATTAGAATGTATAAACTATATTTTTAATATTTAAATATAATCATTAAATATTTATAATTAGATATTAACACAATTGTATTATTTTAGAATCTAACAAGTGACTCCAATGGAAAAGAAGATGTTATTCATCCTAAGGGTCCCGGGTTCAAGCGTCTATGTGTACAAGGTGTGTGTGCGTTGTTAAAGGGTTAAGAAAGTATGAACAGATACTATCATGAAATCACACCAGCATACTAAAAAATAATTAATGATTTTAACACATTTGTATTATTTTATTTTAAAATGTAATTTAAATATATAATCCATATTAAATATTAACATAACATAAAAAACATAGCCTAATAAATTAAAATATTAATTAAAATTTTTAATGACTTTATATTTTTCCCTCAAAGATTTTATGAAGGCATGTTTAAAAACACCATGCTTTCTTAACATTTGATCAATTATTATCATCTCCAATAAGTTACTAAAAAAAATGTAGCCGCAACTGAATAATATTATAATTGCAAATAATAATTGCTTAATTTTAAAAAACAATTGATTCTTCATCTCAAAACAAAATATCAGAAGAACCTTCAATCAACTTTAACTAACAAGTCACTCTCTTTACAAAACGCATGTCTAGTATCTATTCCCAAATCCACTTGCAAGCAACACAATTGCATTTTAGAACCCCTATGTGCAATGCACCCAAATTTTTGAAATATAACATTACTATTATGTTAGTCAAAGAAACTATGGTTTAATGAATGAACCGTTATAACATATACCATCATTTTAATAGTTGGTCATAGTCTTACTGTTAAATTTGCAAGTTACTAGAATTTCTTTTCTAACTAAGCTGAATATTGACATATAAGACAACCCAAGGTAACACAAAATGATATTTTCGCCAAAAAGGAATGCTAACTAACCTCATAAGCATTTATATTCGAAGAAAAAGAACCTGAAAAAGTATAGGAATTCTTTGGCATGGGTTCTGATATTATTTCCCCTTGTAAAATTGGGAGCCCTCTAGTAGAAAATGTTAAACTGAGAGCACAATGCTTTGCGACAATGTAAACACCAGTTGAGAACTTTCTGATATCATGTGGCAATTGGGAAAACAAGTTTCAAGTCATATCTTTGACAGTTGAATTGGGCAACAAAACTCCACCAGCTGATTTCTGTGGTATAAAAATTGCAATTTATTTGCTCAACAATTGGAAACAATAGGGGGCAAAACATAAGATATACATCACATGAGACTAACACAAAATAGATAATCTGTCAAAGAGAGCCTAATGATTTAAGCTTATACACCATAACATAGAAATGTGCATTCATCCACCATCAAAGACATGAACTTGAATGATGGATTATGTATTAGAAAAGATACAACCATCAAAGAAAGATGTCAGATGCATAGTACTCTAAGGACACAAAAAAAACAATAAATGTTTATTGACCATCAACCATGAAACAGTAAAGTCATCTTGAATTCCTGATGATGGTGATTGCTGATTCTATTATTCATAAGGAAATCCCTAATAACTTAATTCTAACCAAAATGAAAAACAACATAAATATAAGATAAACAAAGTGGTGCCTGACTAGATAATGCAAATATTTGAACAAGTTGCAGGGAACTTTGAATTTTCCTATTATTAACGAATTTTAAACTTCACAAATCACAGACTATTTCAATATACGGCAATAAACGTACCTGAAGATTTGAAAAAATAATATGAATGTGATAATAATATGCAAACTATGTTGGAATTTATATTAAACAAATATCAATATAATATTATGATGTAAGAAAATATTATAAACATAATACATATACACAAATTGAGGCTTGCCAATTACCATATCATTCCTGATACTTGGCAAGTGTTCTAACAAATGAAAAATGAATTATAGGAAACAAGAGAGGGCAACAAGGAAAAGAAGACAAAAAATACAAAAGCTTCAGACTCTGTAATTGCTTCATCTCAGATAGGCATATGCTGCTATTTGGAGTGTAATTTCTCATGAAAAAGAACACCATGAATTAATAAGCTACATTCTTATAATTCTAGCCAATAGCATGCAATCAAATACCCTGTCCAATAGGGATTGCACTTTATGGACCTTAAACTCCATGCAATCAAATTACTTAGTTTTTGAGTTTTCAATTTGTTAATTGTTGTGTGGTTGATAATTGATTTAAGATACAATTAAAATTATATTTGTCTCACCTTAAAATCATATAACTATCTTGATGTACACTCCTACCAAACTAAGAACATCAGTTCATTTTCTTTTCAATATTGAAAATATTTCTATGACAGAAAGGAAAAAGGTAGAAAATGGTAATTGATTAACCAGAAACAATAGAAACCCAAAAACAAGAACAAAATACCAAAGAAATTAACTAGTAGGATTAAATCTATCTATCTATATATAAAGCACTGAATTATAGTAGAGGAAATTACTCTAGATTATATGTAAAATAGAGGGTTATAGGGAAAAAAAGATGCAAACATTGACTAAAGAAACAGTTTGTAAAAAGGATAAAGAAAATCCCAATATCTCACAAAGAATAACCAATTCCAGTTTGAAACGACAATGAAACAAAAACATTTTATAGAAATAGATTATATGTAAAATCGACCAGTTCCAGCAACATCAAATAGGCAAAAACAATAACAAAAAAAAATCCTAACCTTGGAAGTTTGAAACCACAACTCTTCACCAAATTTGTTGGAATCTCAGTAGAGTTTTATGAAAATCCAAAGCCCCATAGCAAGAGGGAAAGTTTGTCGCTTTGATTGAGAAACCAATTTTGTTCAGCAAGATTAAGAGAAGCAGAATCGTGAGAGAAGCAGAGAGAAAGACAAAAGGGTCTCTTACCAACCAAAAGGACTTTTGGCTTTGAAAAAGCCAAAAATTTTAGCTTTTCCATCGTTAGAAAAGCACGATAAAAAAGGAGAAAAAAAACATTTCACTGGAGATTGTTTAGTAGTGTTTTAAGCTAAAAAGGACTACTTAACAGCATTGCTGAATGGGCCCTAAAACAAAATAAAAACTTTCAAAAACTGATAAAATAAACTTTATACGAAACAAATCAAATCTGCCCTTGTCCCAAGGAAAATCCTGCCCGTCCCTTCAACACAGTTGGCTTCTTTAATGCTATGACGATTCCATTTTCCTATACGTGCTAACCTACCCCCTCTTTAACAAAACTTCATTTTGGAAACTTTCTACTGCCATTTCCAATACCAAGAGCAAGGCTCATTTCTCTTAAACAAAAATTCTTTCAATCTGGTTCTCTACTCCATTCTTTCTCCAGATCTCTTTCAACGTAGCATGAAACTCCATTAATCAGTTAACACTTTTCCTTCCTTCTAAGACTTTCTACTGCAATGGTGTTCCCGAGGGTATTACCCTTACCCATTTTTTGTGTTTAAAGAGAATGTTATGAAAACTAACCAGATCTCTTTTAATAATCCTTACATGAGCGTTGATTACTGATTTATCTGGGAAAGATGAGTTGCATTTCTTGATAATAGCTAGAGAATCTCCTTCTATTATAACTTTTTTTTGTTCAAATCTAATCCTAACCTAACTGCTTCTTTACATGCAAGGGCTTCGGCTTCAAAGGCTAATGCGACACCTTCACGAATCACCGCTCGAGATCCCAAGACTGAACTTTATTTGTTCCTAACAACCACTCCCGACCCAAATTAGAGTTCATTTGTTGCAAATGCGGCATCAAAAATAATTTTGGTGATTCCCTTGGGCAACGAAGACCATTTCGACAAACCCTCGCTTTTGGTGGGTACTCATTCTTCTAAAATATCAAGTTCTTTTAAATATCCATGAATGAAACTGACAATTTCATGGCTGGATCGGGCCACCCTTTCAGGAACTCTTTTATTTCTCTCGTTCCAAAGAGTCCATAGTGCGCAATAGAAAGTGCAAAGTTTCAAAATAGAGCAAGAAGAAAAAATTCAGGTAATCCAAACAAACCAGTCTTGACCGTTTTGTGGTATATATTGATGAAAGTCTAGCAGGTTCCTAACTTCAAATGCTACAGGACACTGGAAGAGAACACATGCAATAAGTTCTCTGTCCTATTTCTGCATATTGGGCACATCGCATCTGCTATCAGTCTTTGGTGGAGTATATTTGAACGAGTTGACACATAATAATTAATGATGCACCATATGAGGATTTTTATTTTTTCTGTTAAATCGAGGTTCCATAGTTTCCTGTATAAATTTCTGTTACTAGTTTGTAAATTATTTAAAGTAGCAGTAGGAAAACTTGGTTGTAATAGTTTATAAGCACTTCGAACAAAGAAAACTCCTGATGGTTCTCCACTCCAAGCCATTTCGTCCTCGTGCACTTCCTCTTCCAGCGGTATTCGCAGGATCAGATCCGCTTCTGCCACCTCGAAGGTATTTCTCACTACCTCAGCTTTCCATTTTCTAGTACTGCTATCAATGAGATCTTTAACTAAACACAAATGGGTATTAAAAACTGGACTAGAAACTTTATAATTTAAAGTACCAATAACCCACGTGTCATTAAAAATGGAAATTTTTTAGCCCATTCCAACACACCAACACACACCATCACACAAGACTTTTTACGACGCCCAAATACTTTTCCAAGTATATGAGGCACCGGATTTTAAAATTGAAATGAGAAAATCTGTTCGAGGATAATATTTGGCTTTTAAAACCTGCGTTAATAATGAATCTAGGATAGTCATAAGACGTCACCCTTCTTTAGTAAGAAGAGTGATACTGAATTTAGCAAAACTTCTAAAACCCAAACTACCATTGTCCTTTAGATCACACAGCTTCCCCCAACTGTACCAATGAATGCCTCTTTTTTATGAGATTTATTCCACCAAAACCTAGTCAAAATACTCTCCATGTCAACACATAGAGAATTGGGTAAAAGAAAACAAGTCATAGCATAAGTTGGAATAGGTTGTAGAACTGTCTTGATGAAAACCTCCTTGCATCCCTGGGATAAAAACCGAGTGACCCAATTATCAATCTTTACCACCTTCATTTTATCCTTTAGATTCTAGAAAGAAACTCTTTTTTGCCTACCCACCATATTAGGAAGCCCTAAGTACTTTTATGGGTTTAGTGAGTATTTCACCCCCAAATTTTTTGAAATTTGCTCTCTTAAGAGAAAATTTGTGTTTTTACTAAAGAAAGCAGTAGATTTTTCAAAATTCATGCATTGTCCCAAAACAACTTCGTACTCCAAAATATTTTCAAAACATTTGAGCCCTCTAAAGTAGTTATGCCAAACAGAATGCAATCATCCGTAAATAATAAATGGGAAATTTGGGGACCATTACAACTAGCTTTAACCAAATTTAACAGCCTGTCGTTAAACATAAGGTGCATTAAGACAAATAATCCTTTACTACAGATAAGGAAGAGAAATGAATTAAGGGGATCCTCTTGTCGTAATCCTCGAGTCGGTTTAAAAAACCCTCTTATTTTGCCATTGATACTAACTGCGTAGGATACTGTAGAGACACATTGCATTATTTTTTCCACCCATTCCGTCACAAAACTCATTTTCATCATCATAGCCCTTAAAAAGCTTCATTCAACTCTATCGTAGGTTTTATTCATATCAAGTTTAAGTAGGGGTGAGCATTCGATCGAATCGAATGAAAAAAATTTCGAGTTAATCGAGTTGACGGATTTTATTTTATCATCTTAACTCGATTTGAAATTTTCTCGAATTGAGTCGAGTGTGATGGAATTTGAATCGAATCGAATATATTGAGTTAGATTTTTTTTTAAATAAAATTTTGAGTCATTGTAACCATTGTTATCAATTGTAATCAAATTTATCTATCGTAATCAAAATTGTTATTAACTTTCATTATCTCATAATTTATTTGTTAATATTTTATATACGATTAGTTTCTTTACTTGTTTCAATTATCTTTTAATTCTTGTCACTATGTATTTTGAAATTAAAAAATATCTTAAATGTAAAATTGTGATTTTTTAATAAACCTTATTTTAAAGATAAAATGTGAAATTGATACTAACATAAAATTCTAACACGAATATTTTATAGCATTATTAATAATTCAATTTTAATATAAATATTCAATACGATTAAACAGTTCAATAATATAAATGGTACAAAATATGATTTTGAATTTGATAATATAAATAGTAGATAAATAAAATTATTATTATTATTTAGGTTTAGGGATTTTTTAGATGATTTTAATTTTTTATTTGGGGTAAAGGGTAAGAAGAAAAGTTTAGGGGGAAAATAAAAAGTTTTGGGAGTTTTGGGGAGTAAAATTTTGAGGGAAAGTAAATAGGAGAGTGAAATTTTGGAGGGAAAATATTTAAAAAAAATTAAGAGGGGGGAATGGATTTGGGATAGATGGAGGGTTGGATGGGAGGAGAGTAAAAGTTTTAGAAGGAAAGTGAGAAGAAGTAAAAGTTTTGGGAGAAAATAAAGAGTTTTGAGGGTTTTTGGGGAAAATAAATAGGAGAGTAAAATTTTGGAGGGGAAATATTAAAAAAATTGGGGGGAAAATGAATTTGGGATAGATGGGGGTGAGATGAGAGGGGAGTAAAAATTTTAAGAGAAAAGTGGAAAAAGGTAAAAGTTTTGAGAGAAAAGTAAAAAGATTTTGAGTTTGGGATAAAAATGTAAAATATTATAGTTTAATATTCAATTTATTTGAATTATTCGAGTTATTAGAATTCAAAAATTAAACTCGATTCGAACTCAAAATTCGAAAAAAATTTTGAATTGATTCGAATAATTCGATTAACTCGAATAACTTGATTTGTTTAACTCGAAATTTGAAATTTTTTCGATTTTTTTGAGTCTAATCGAGTTTTGCTCACCCCTGAGTTTAAAGGCTAAAGAACTCGTTCTACCCGTTCTCTTCTAACTAAACATATGTAATAACTCATATCCTACATTATCAGAAATTAATCTTCCCGGAAAAGAAGCACTCTAAGAGCTATCAATTCAAAGATGAAGAACTTTTTAAAAACGATTAGCTAACATTTTTGACAATAATTTTATAAATGACTTTACAAAAGTTGATAGGTCTGAATTTTTGCCATAATTGTTGGGTTTTTGATTTTTGGAATGAGCACAATATTAGTAACATTTATATTCTCTAAGTCCCTATTTTCATTAAGGACCACAGACAATAAGAACTTACCACCTTCCTTATAATGTGTCAACATTTTTGAAAAAAGATTGCTGGAAAACCATTCACACCTGGTGCTTTGTAGGGCTCATACTTTTCAAAGCTTCCCAAATCTCCTCAATTGTGTACACAGCCATCAACCTAGAATTATCCTCTTTCGAAATACATCTATCAGTGCTCGAAAGAATATGGTTTAAATCTGTCGACCCCCACTTGGTAGTAAAGAGATCTTTAAAAAAACTTTGAGTTATATCTTCCATACCTTCTAGATCCCCAATTAGCTTACTGTCGCTACGTTCTAGATTTTTAATCTCATTTATTTTCCTCCTTTGAGAAGCAAATTTATGGAAAAAATTGTCCAATTTCAGCCAATTAATTCACGCTCTTTGTTCCCAAAATGCCTCCTCCTTATCAATTTCATAACTAAGTTGGAAATTTATTTCCAATAAATCACTAAGACACTCTTCGTTTCTGTTAATTTCTTGTAGGGCATCTAATCTCCTTTTTAACAGAGCTTTCAAATCAAATCTATTTATACAAAGCCTTTTAGCCCACTGAATGAGCTCATGATGAAGACCAGCTAATTTGGCAAAAATATCACTTCAATAGTTATTTTAGATTTTCCTCACTTCACTTTTAAAAGAGGTTTCATAATCCATCAAGCTTCAAACCTAAAGCCATGAACCCCTTTCCTTTTGCCATCTTCAAACAAATTCAAGAGAAGAGGATAATGATTAGACATAGCATGAGACAAATGTTTAATCGAGGCAGTAGTGAATCGAAGAAACCACTCCTCGTTAGCCACCCCTTTATCTAAACGCTCTCTTACGTTTGTTTCTGGTGTATTACCTCTTTCTCAAGTGAACCAAGGACTAGAATAGCTCAAATCCATTAGCCTATTTTTCGTGAGGACGTCTCAAAACAGCTCCATTCTTTTTTCATCTCTTGAAAGCCCCCCTCTTTTCTTTGAGTTATACATTACTTAGTTAAAATCTTCGCATACACACCAAGTGGAATTATTGCTTACCCCCAATTCGTGGAGAAAATTCCATGAATCCATTTTGTGACTCGTATAAGATGATTCATAAAAACTCGTGAGTCTCCATTGACCCCCCACGTCCTTAATCTGAATAAGAACAACAATAAAATTTGAAGAGTATTTTTTCAAATTTACTTGGATTTCATCTGACCAAGCGAGACTGAGACCTCCTTTACTACTAATCACACACACATCAAGACCATTGAGAAAACCACATCGTCGTCTTACCTTTTTCATTTTACAACTATCAACCTTAGTCTTCATTAGGAAGATTACATGGGGTTTATGAAGCTTCAACTCATGTCGAAGTTGGCACACTACTTTTGGACTCCCCAATCCACGAACATTCCAACTTAAGAGTTTCATTACGCCCGATCGGCTTGCCCATTGGTAGTCGTCGATCTTAATTGAGTAGTTGTTCCATCCGAAATCAACACATCTCTCATAATATCATAAAAATAAAACTATTATCAAACTCAACCTCTAAAAATCTCATCTTTTTTCCAAGGTAAACGAATCAAGCACAACCTCTGAATCTACCACATCTTGTAATTTTCGTTTACCATTGTTAAAATTTACTCCTAACTACTCCCTCGCCCCATTATGAGTCAACCTCTTCCATCGCTTCTTACTTGGACACATTCGCGCCTCATCATCACTAATTAGAAGAGTCACCATTGAATCAGAACAGACTCCACCTGAAATTGTACCATCACCCAAGACACATTTACTTCTAAAAGGATCATCCACAATCGAAACTGTAATTAAACTAGAATTCAATTCCTTAGAAATCTTCTCATCTTTAAAATTTTTCCTCATAAGGGTTGAGTCTTATTCCACTTCTGCTACTATATTTCCAAAATTACTTCTTATATTCCCATTCTCCATTGCTACATATCTTGAGAAAACTTCTCTTCAACAAACGACACCTCCATAGACACATCAGTTGACCTCAAATACACACTCTAAGACATTGCTTTTTTATCGATGAACCTAACTTCATGTTGACCTTCCCTAAAAAAATTAAATTTCGCTTTAAGAGCTAAAGAATAAGGAAAATCATCTTTTGGTAGATTTTTAACTTCCATTAGGGTAACACTGCACTCTTTAATTCCATGCCCCATACAATCACAACCAAAGCAAAACCCGACAATTTCTCATATTTAAAAGGGACCCATGACTTTTAACCCTCCTTTGATACAATAAAGATGCCTCTTCATAAAGGATTTTGTACCTCAAGTTGAACCCTAATACAACTGTATTTTCCTTTTGATTATGACAGAATAACTCCACCAAATGTTGTGTCGATCGCATGCATCAGGTCCTTACGATCACATTCTGGAGGATAAGGTCTCGCTTTAATCCAAAAAGGAGAAGAAGCCAAACGATTTTCCTCCTTTCAGTAGGTTATTTTCAACGCTCTAAGAGAATTAGCTGTTTCCAAAATAACCAGGGTCTCCCATCCAAAATCGATTCCAAATCTTCTTCTTAAAAAATAATCAAAAATAGATTTTGTCCAACCATCTGAAAATTAAATTTCTTTGTTGTCTTCCAAATACTACGCATCTGAGCTCGAAAACTATCTGATTATATGTCTTCTTTGTCCATAAAGAACACATCAAAGTTGGCTTATCCGAAGGAAGAACCACTGAACTCTTGATAGATAGTTGAATCAGTTCTTCCAATAAGGAAACCTCGTCTTTCTCCATTATTCTATTGAAAGCCACCGCTCCTTCAAACCCTAGCCATAACAACCACTGTTCTCTCTAAGGAAAGCTTAAAGAGAGCACTCTTGACTTTTTTTTTTACAGTTTTACAAATTTTAACAATTGCAAATATTAGTATATGTCAAATGCCACTATTCATTATGATTTTAGGGGTTTAATTTCCAAAATGATGAACCAATAAATGAAATTTTTAATAATATATCTTAATATTAAATAACTTTTTTTTTTATAAGTTTTTATAATATTTATTAGTTTTTAAGATTTTTTAATATATTTTTTTAAATTTTTAATATCTTTTATAAATTTTTAATATTTTTATGATTTATTTATTATTAGAAAAATGAAAGATTAAATTAGGGGCTTCCATGTGTCGTTATCTAATTGGTCTGTTAGTTGATTTTAACTATTAATGGGATCAATGACAGAAACCATTAACGAAGGAACTTAATTGATTTATGAGGTTAATGACATTGACTCAATTAGATATGTATTAAGTCAAGGGGCTTAATTGATTATTGAATTTTTTTCTTAATTGCTTTTTATGCCTATAAGCCTAAATATTTTAAAGGTACAATATATTATATAGTGTTATAAAATAATTAAATAAAAGAACACTTAAAGTAAGTAATAGATCAAATTGGTAAAAAAATTTCTCTTTTTTCATTTTCACTTACTTAGGATTCTATTTATAAATAATTGACATTCAATGCAACATAAATAAATGAAGCTTAATTTTCTCTTTTTTCATTTTCACTTACGTAGGATTCTATTTATAAATAATTGCATAAATAAATGAAGCTTAATTTTCTCTTTTTTCATTTTCACTTATGTAGGATTCTATTTATAAGTAATTGACATTCAAAGCAACATAAATAAATGAAGCTTACTTAAGTGCTTCATTAACAAATAGATTAAATAACATCCATATTACTTTCATAATAAAGTAGGAGGTTTATCTCATAAATGAGGGGGGTTGCTACAATGGAGGTTATAACTTGAGAGTTATGGACATCCATAAAGTAATATTTATAACACTCTCCCTTAAATGTCCATTAGAGAAAATTGTGCCTCATTAAAACTTTTATTAGGAAAAACCCTGTGGGATAAAAAACCTAATGAAGTAAAAAGAGTATACAATCTCCTATTACAAGTTGCCTCGTTAAAAACCTTTACCAGGAAAACCCAGTGGGAAAAAACCTTGGTTAAGGGAAAAGAGTACGTATTTTAGACTCCCCCTAATGACAACATCATATTATATCTTTGAGTTGGCACATTCCAATCTTGTCTCGTAGTCTTTCAAATGTTGAAGTTGGCAGTGCTTTGGTAAAAAGATTTGCTAAATTATCACTAGAACGAAATTGTTGAACTTCTATGTCACCTTTCTTCTCAAGATCATGAGTAAAGAATAACTTTGGTGAAATATGTTTCGTTCTGTCACCTTTGATGTAACCACCCTTCAATTAAGTTATACATGCTGCATTTTCTTTGTATAGGATAGTTGACATCTTTTCCTGTAAAGACAAATTACATATCTTCAATATATGTTGGGTTAATAAAATAACCCTATATCAATGGTCCCTTTGAGATATCTAAATACTTATTTAATTCAATTCCAATGTCTACGTGTTGGAGAAGAACTAAATATTGCTAACAAGTTTACAACGAAAGATATATTAGGTCTTGTATTGTTTGCAAGATACATCAATGCCTCTATAGCACTTAGATATGGTACTTCAAGACCAAGAAACTCTTCATCATTCTCGCAAGGACGAAATTGATCTTTATTCACATCTAACGATCTTACAACCATCGGGGTACTCAATGGATGTTCTTTATCCATATAAAAAATTTTCAAATATTTTCCGTATAAGTTGAAAATTTCATCTTTTAAATGCTCGATCTGCAGGCCAAGACAAAACTTTGTTTTTTCAAGATCTTTCATCTCAAATTCTTTCTTTAAATAATTTACTGCATTTTGAAGGTCTTCAGGAGTTCCAATAATATTTAGATAATCAACATAAATAACAATTATCACAAAGCCTAATCTAGACCTTTTTATAAAAACACATGGACAGATTGGATCGTTTTTATAACCTTCTTTTAACAAATATTCACTAAGACGATTGTACCACATACGTCCAGATTGTTTT
Source organism: Kokia cookei (assembly GCA_039519145.1). Classification (NCBI taxonomy): domain Eukaryota; kingdom Viridiplantae; phylum Streptophyta; class Magnoliopsida; order Malvales; family Malvaceae; genus Kokia; species Kokia cookei. The sequence goes on along the minus strand of CM076910.1, from coordinate 29,347,119 downwards.
AATCCATATAAACTTTTCTTTAATTTGATAGAGCAATTTTCTCGAGAAACTTTATATCCTTCAGGGATTTTAAATCCTTCTGGGATTTTCATATAAATTTCATTATCAAGTGTACCATACAAATAGGCTGTAACAACATCCATTAGGCGTATGCAAAGTTTTTCACGTACTGCCAGATTAATAAGGTATCTAAGCTCGATTGCATCTACCACAGGAGAATATGTCTCTTTGTAATAATGTTAGGCCTTTTTGAAAATCTTTATGCTACAAGTCATGCTTTATATGTTACGATTTCATTTTTTTCATTTCGTTTTTGAACAAATATCCATTTATATCCTACCGACTTTAAATATTTAGGTGTTTGGATTATAGGTCTAAAAACCTCACGTTTAGAAAGTGAATTTAATTCTAATTGAATTGTGCATTTCCATTTTGGCCAATATTTTCTATTTCTACATTCTTCAATAGATTTAGGCTTAGGATCCTTATTTGCTTTTGCTATTTCAATAGCAACATTATAAGCAAAATTGTTGTCGACAATTATATTTTTTTGGTTTCATCTCTTTCTTGAAGTAACATAATTGTTGAAGCCCAATTTTGTCTGGGCCCAACTTCAAAACCCAAATTTTAATTTTAAAATTTATTTTAAATTTAATGTCCATTTACAAATTCATTTTTACAAACCCAAACCTAATTATACCTAAACCTAATTCCCTAAGCCCAACACAAATAACCCAATTGCCAAACAAAAAAAACCAATCCCTAATGTGTAATTTATGCTGCCAGCCACCTCCACCACCCATTCAGAGCATGCCACATCAGCAACAACTTGCTCTACTTGCCTCTACCATTAGCATTTCCATCGTTGTTGTACCTGCAAAAAGGAAGACAAGATGAAGGGATAGAAAACCAGCCAATACATTGTAACATCCGACTATAAAAGGCCATGTAAAAAAAAAATTTAGGAGCTCTTGGATGCTCCATTTTTTTTAAGAAAAAATGAACATTGAGCAATAACAAAAATAGCAAAAATTTTAGTTTATGTGTTTATTTTATTTTACATATATACATACATGTACATTTTTATTTTATTTTTATTTTATATACATGCGCACATACATATATATGTAAATGGATGTACATCATTTTTATGATTTATATATATATATGTATCTTGATTTCTATTTTTGTGTAGTTAAGCATTGTGCATATATACACAAATATATATCTTGATTTTATTTCTATTTTTTTTCATACGTATGTATATATATATATGTAAATAGATATTCATCTTGATTTTTTTTACATTTATATATGTAAAAAACAAAAAAACTAAGAACATATTCTAAAAATATAAAAAATAAAAAAAAAACTATTTCTTTTTAACCTTTTTGAAAAACCAAGGCTCGATCTTGTTAGATCGGAGCCTGATCTACGACTTGGAAGTGAAAAAAAAAAGAATTTTTTTGTACCTTAGGCCGCCGTGCACGGTGGCGACTGCGACGACTGACGGTGGTCGACGGATGGTGGCCGACGGTAAGAGCAAAGACTCATAAAAAAGATAAAGAAAAAGAAAAGAAGAGAAAGTTTTTCGGTGTTTTTGAAGAAATGAATGGAAAAATGAAGAAAAATGAGGTTTTAAAGGGTTTATATAGGTTTCCAAAACGACGTAGTTTTAAGAATGACTTAAATCACCCAAAACTACGTCGTTTTGGCATGTTATGAGAATTAGATTTTTTTTTAAAAATGGAAAATTTCCCCTTTAGTCCTTCAACTTTTCTTTCAATGTACAATTAAGTCCCTTTTATATTTTTAATTTATTTTAAATTTACCCAGGGATTTTATTTCATTTTCAATTTAGTCCTTTAACTCTCTGGAAGCTTTAGAGGCTGCCACATGTTATTTTTGGATTATTTATGAAATTGACCCTTTCTACTTTTCATCCGTTTAAATTTTATCCTTAAATTAAGTTTTGTTTTATTATAAATTTGCCCAGTAATTTTAAAGTTATTTTCAAATTGGTCCTTTGACTTCTGAAGGCATGAGATGCTGTCACGTATCACCTATTTATGGTTTTATTAACTAGAAGGTCCCTGAATTCTTTAGAAATCATACTTTAACCCTCGAACTCTCCAAAATTACATTTAACCCTTAAACTTTCTAAAAATTACATTTTAACTCCTTAACTTTCAAAAATTACATCTTTACCCTTAAACTTCCAAAAATTACATTTTACCCCTAAACTTTCTAAAATTACATTTTTAACCTAAACTTTCCAAAATTACAATTTTGACCCTAAACTTTCCTAACATTACATTTTAACCTCGAACTTCCAAAAATTAATATTTTCCCCCTCGAGTGATAAAATTACCATTTTACCCTCGAACATCTAAAAATTACCATTTTACCGTCGGATGTCCCAAAATTACTATTTTACACCTAATTGTTCCAAAATTATCATTTTGCCCTCGGGTACCCAAAAATTGTATTTTTGACTCCGTTTGTTTTTTTTTCTTTCTCTTCAATGTTCATACCTAAATTTTAATTATTATTCTTTCGTATTATATATATGCTATTAATTTTTTTTTATTTTTTGTGTATTTATTTATCTGCTTAATTACTTTGTTTCATGTTATTTTTATCTTCGTTATTAATTGTCCATTTATATTTAATTTGCATGTTCATTTTCAAAATTATTTTTACATACAAATAAACCTTTAAAATCGAGGCAATGTCCTTCTCGTGTGGAAACCTAAAAAAACCATGCCTTAACGAGCTGGGTGTGATTTTTCGTATGATTTACACGAATCGAATATCCTCTTTCAAACTTTTCAAATGCCTTCTAATTTCAAAATTCCAAGAATGTCGTGCCCTAACATGTTGGTTACGACTTTAATTCTCCGCAAAAGTCGAAACAGATGAGCATTCTTTCTTCAAGTCTTTTTTAAGTCATGTGTCTGAAGATCGTATTTTAAACTCGATATGAAATTTCGAGTTTTCAAAAAATATATATGTATACAAATAATTTTAAAACAAAACGAGGCAATATCCTTTCGTGTGAAAACTTCGAAAAACCATGCCTTAACGTGCTGGGTGTGATTTTCGTATAATTCACACAATCGAATATCCTCTTTAAAGTCTTTCAAAATGTCCTTCAATTTCGAAAGTCCAAGAAATAGTGCCCTAACATGTTGGAAAAGACTTCCAGTTCTCCTAGAAATTCGAAACAGAGAGATGATTTTCCTCAAATAAGATTTTTGAAAATCATGCAGAGTTTTCTAAAGACAAAGATTGTATTTTAAGTTTTACTCTAGTTTTCAAACTTTTAACAAACCAAGACCTGAAAATAATCAATGTGGCACCAATTTTGGGCGTATGAGGGTGCTAATCTTTCCTCATGCATAATTGACTCCCGAACCTGTTTTTTGGATTTCGAAGACCAAAATATTTTTCAAAATAGATTTTAAACGTTTTGTGGTGATCTAATCACACCATATAAGAAGATTGGTGGTGACTCCCATTTTTTTCAATCATTTAAAATACCCGTTTTTTATTTTTTAAATATTGTTCGAGACTTGAGAAAAACAAACGTTTCGACAATAATTAATTGAGATCTCTTTGTTATCACCATTTTTAGGTACCTAAACCTCTTTTGGGGTTTTTTTATTAGTTATATTTTTGGCCTTTTCTTGGGCACTTGCCTTCACAAGATAATCATTTTGATTATTTGGTCCTTTCTTTTTACGAGGATTTTTATCTTTGGAACCGACTGGTCTTCCACACTTTAGGCGTGGATTACTTTCTTTTGCACTAACAGTTTGCCCTATTGGGACATCAATTCGTATTAGAGCATTTTTAGCTGGTATGTGAGATTTTGCAATTCTCTTTAGGTTAGTAAATGAATTTGGCAATTGATTGGCGATGTTTTGCAAATGTATGATCCTTTGAACTTATACACATTGATTTGTACGAGGATCTAATTGAGATAATGATGATTCATTCCATGTAATCTTATTTACCAGTTGTATTTTCTCTCCCCCTAATGTTGGGAATGTTGTTTCATTAAAATGACAATCAATAAATCGTGCAGTAAATAAATCTCCAGTTAATGGTTCGATATACTTAATTATAAAAGGAGATTCATAACCAATATATATTCCCAACCTCCTTTGAGGACCCATCTTTGTGCGTTGTAGTGGAGCAATTGAACATATACTGCACATCCAAAAATTCTAAGATGGGAAATATTTGGCTCCTGACCAAAAGCCAATTGTAATGGGGAGTATTTATTATAACTTGTTGGCCTGAAGCGCACAATTGCTACTACATGCAAAATAGCATATCCCCAAGCTGTAACAGGGAGTTTTATTCTCATAAGCAATGGCCTGGCCATTAGTTGGAGGCGTTTGATAAACGATCAGCTAAACCGTTTTATGTGTGAACATGAGCTACAGGATGTTCAACATTTATCCTAATTGACATACAATAATCATTAAAAGCATGGGACGTAAACTCACCAGCATTATCAAGACGAATAGTTTTGATAGCATAATTTGGGAATTGTGCTCTTAATCGAATTATTTGAGCAAGTAGTCTCATAAACGACAGGTTGTGAGTCGATAATAAACACACATGTGACCACCTACTAGATGCATCTATTAATACCATAAAATATCTGAATGGTCTACTTGGTGGATGAATGGGTCCACATATATCACCTTGAATACGTTCTAGAAATACGGGAGATTCAATCCCAACTTTAGTTGGTGATGGTCTAATAATCAATTTTCCTTGAGAACAAGGAACACAAGATAAATCCTTGAATTCAAGAATCTTTTGGTTCTTTAATGGGTGTTCAATTCAATTCTCGATTATTCTTCGCATCATAATAGATTCGGGATGGCCTAATCGATCATGCCAAATAGTAAAAGTATGTGGTTCTACAAACTTCTTTTTTGTATGACATGTGTTTCAATTTCACTAATATGTGTATAATATAAACCTGATGAAAAAGCAGGTAACCTTTCCAAAACATATTTCTTTCCACATTCAACATTTGTAATGTATAGATATTTAATATTTTTCTCATTCATAGTCTCAATATGATATCTATTAAGACAAATATCTTTAAAACTCAATAAATTTCTTTGAGACTTAATGGAATATAAAGCATCATCAATGACAATTTTTTTACCTTTAGGTAATAATATAATAACTCTACTGGAGCCCTTAATAAGTTTTGAACTACCCGATATTGTATTAACATGGGCATCACTTATTGTCAAATGAAAAAAATATTTTTTTATCTTTGAGTATCGTGTGTGTTGTAGCACTATCTGCATGACACATGTCTCCATTGATTTTGGGTCCAATGAAACTTTGCTGAATATCCATATTCGTATATAGTTTAATGAGAGTTATACGAGCAAATTATATAAAGTCGAAATGACGTGAACTTCATTATGAACTTATAGAGGCTCGTGTTGATAACGTGTTATAAAATAATCAAATAAAATAACACTTAAAGTAAGCAATAGATCAAATTGGTAAAGAATTTTTTCTTTTTTCATTTTCACTTACGTAAGATTCTATTTATAAGTTATTGACAGTCAATGCAACATAAATAAATGAAGCTTACTTAAGTGCTTCATTAACACATAGATTAAATAACATCCATATTACTTTCTTAATAAAGAAAGAGGTTTATCTCATAAATGAGGGGGTTGCTACAATGGAGGTTATAACTTGAGAATTATGGATATCCATAAAGTAATATTTATAACATATAGATTTAAATGTACATAATTAGAAGTTATTTAAATTTTAAAACATTAATGTATTGGTATTATATTATATTATTTTGTAATATATTGCATATTTTAAATAATTTAATTGTATTGTACTCCTATTTTGTATTGGTAAACTACACTTAAAGTCATTAATAATAATATTATGTTTTGATTGTTCAACTTCAAAAAGTTACAAAATGAATACGAAATATTTGAAAGTTTTCATTGAAGTTACTAGGCTATTAAAATCGTTGTTACATGGCCTTCTCTGCTCGCACCGTCTGTAACAATCAAAAGCTTTCCTTCCCCTTCTCTTTGACAGATTAGTTTTTTTTTCATGAAACAATTTTGAAAGTCATCAATTTGTGAACCAAAATATAAACAACTTTCTTCTTCAATCTCCGGCATTGATTGTCAGACCGACTTAGATCTATGGTATGTTTTTCTACTCGTCGATGAGTACTGATCCACCATATTGATTGAATCGTCACTTGGTGCTCGCTAGTAAGACTTTAAAAAAAAAGCTTAGCAGCCTAGTGACTTAAATAAAAACTTTCAGATAGTTAAAAAACTTAAATGAAAACTTTCAAATAATTCGGTGGTTATTTTATAATATTTTGAAGTTAAATGATCAAAACATAAAATTACTAATTTTTTAATGACTTTAGGTAGAGTTTACCCATTTTGTAATTATGTTAGGTAGCTCGCTTGATAAGCAAGGGCAACACAATTTGATTCAACTCCCAAATGGGTCCCTGAAGTGGACAAGCCTACTGTTGAATATAAAACCCAAACAATCCACTAAGGGAGGAAAGAGCCCAATTTGGTCAAGGGGAGTCCAACCATCCATAAAAGTATTTAATTTTGCCTCCCAGTACTTAGTAAAATATCACAAATCATCCACGACAATTTTCCCATATGATTGTTCAACTCCCCTCCCTTTTTTTAAGGTGCCTTCCCATGAATCAAGTAAGAACTAGCTAAATTTAGCAAAGTCATCCACCTTCCTTCCTTAACACAAGGGGCCGACCATTCATGAGAGATATAAGGGGGATTATCATGTTAAAAATATCAAATTCAACGGGCTCCTCACTAGTATAAATAAAGAGACATTTGCTCTCCATTTCATTCGTCCCTAACTCACTTTTCTTCTCTCATTCTCACTTGTTTCACTTTCCATTTGAGAAGCAATGAAAAAGTTGTAAGGAGCATTTAGAAGTTCTTGTGAGCGGCAAAAATTCAGCATTTGGAAGGCATTTGTCTGAAGGAACAAAGCATAAGGAAGGAGGAAAAACAATACAAGTTGTGCAACGGAGAAACACTGGATTTGTTTTCTAATTCCTTTTTCTTAATTCATTTGATTTTTTTCTGAATTTATGAGCATGATTGTTAAATATACTTTTGCTTTTTATTTAAATAAAATGGCTTAATTCTGTTTATGTTAGATCAATTGCGTTCTTTTAGCTTAGATTATTAGAATTTTGTTAGTGATGTTATATGCCTTGGTTGCTTATTCATTATTAAATGTACGGATGCAATTGAATTAATTATTAAATCATAACTAGATTGTAATTAATTGACACAATATCTGAATTGTGCATGTTTAATCTTTTATGATGAAATTAGGTCAAAGTAGTAATCATATTGAAAGAAATTTTATTACCTTACATAACCTTAGGATTAATGTGATTAAACTGTTTCAGTATAAAAATATTACTGTTACCTCACATAATTTGATTTCTGCTTATTAAGATACTACGTTGATTGAACATAGGCATATGTTAGAAAAGATTAATAATTTAATAAGTGTGATTTCTTAGATGATGCCTAAAAAGATAATCTTGAAGTCGGACTTGACATAAAAATATGCAAGGAGACTAAAAGGTTAAACTTAGGTCTTTGAAAGAAGCTGAGCACTCGTAAAATCAAGGTTAATAAAAAGTCGAGTTCTGATGGATTTCTTCTGTAACATCATTCCACTATTTTAATAATTCTAAGTTAAAGATACCAATTCATCTAACTCTTTTATGTCATTGGAATTAAACCTTGTGAATTGTTGCTTGTTGTCTTGTGCTTACATCTTTCATCATTTTTAGTGTACTTAGTTAATTTTTAGTTAAGTTAATTAGTTAATTCAAACCTCTCTTAATTAATTTTAATCACCAAATTGTAAGTGATAAATTGCACAATAATTGCCTATACAGTCCCTATAGATATGATAACTCTTACTCACTACTTTATTACTTGTCAACTATTGTATACACTTGCACATCATTCGAATTATTTTGTGACAGATACAATGCCTCTTTAAATGGGCTAAGTTAAAGGTCTAATCATACTAAAATATCATTGAAGTAATCAGAGTTTAAATGAGAAAATATAACAGAGTTTAATTGGGAGAAAAAACTTGATTTCTATGGATAACACGTCGCCACGTCCTCATTCGCGTTGTCACAACGTCGTCCGTTTTCGCAACACCAGGAAGCTTTTTGTTGTGACGTCGTCGTCTGTTCAGTTGAAAATACGAGACACACCCCACAAATATAATGATTATATTTTTTTTAATTATCAATAAACATATATTATAGATTATAATGTATGGCAATATAGAATCAATAGTTGTGTAATTTGGCATATTACGATACATATCTATAATTAGTAATACATAAAATATTATTAAAATTTTAATATCTTAAAAATATTATTTTTATTAAATGGATTTTAAATTGAATTTTAACTTTTACAAATTGCGTTTGGGCATTGGGTTTAATTTATTTTTTATTTTGGATTTGAGATTTCGGGTTAATTAGCTTATTTTGAGATTGGATAATAATGACTATATTATTTAGGTTTGAATTTAGTATAATATATTTGAGTTTTAAAATAAATATTTTGAAATATGATTATTAAATTGATAAATTTAATAAGAAAGATAGCATCTATTCAATTTTCAATATAATATAATATAATATAATATAATAATAAACAATAAAAACTATTTTCATCAATTCATATACATATCATATAATAATAAATTTTACATACAATAAGTAGTTTTAATTATTTTATATAAAAGAACTCTATTAAATATATATAATTTATGCTTTTTTATAAGATAAATTAAATTGTATTATTATCATATAAAAATAAAATAAATTATTAAAGTAGAAATTAAAATATTTATAACTTAAAAATTCAAAATTATTTAAATATGTCAAAACCCGCCTGTTTCAATTCAAATCCAAATCCCAAAATTTCAAACCTAAAAGAGTCGGAACCCAAAAAAAAATCTAAACCAAAATTTTTTTACATTTATTAATTTAAAATATAATTTTACATTTATTAATTTAAAATTTTAAAAAATATAATTTAAAATTTTAAAAAATATAATTTAAATTTTTTATCTTTTTTAAGGGTAAAATATAATTTTACATTTATTAAGGGTAAAATATAATTATATTTTACATTTATCTTTTTTAAGGGTAAAATATAATTTTACATTTATTAATTTAAAATTTTAAAAAATTTAAATAATTTTTTTTTCAAGCGGGACACCTGCCAGCCCATTAGATACTCCCCTGGGTGGGAAAAACATAGGCAGTTAAAGAGGCAATCGTTGAGGCTGAAAGTGTGAACATTCCCCTCATAAGGATTAGGGTCTTGGGCTAGGAGATTCATGGAAACATGATCTCTGCATACAACCTTGTTGTATCCTTTATAGAGTGTTTGTTGAGATATGCTTCATGTTGGATGAATGTGTACTCGTTGATGCCTTGTGCAATGGGATGATAATGATTTGAACTTGAAATTTTAGGTTAAATTCTGCTATTACTCCCTTTACTTTGTAAAAATTATATATTTAGTCCTTATATTTTTATTTGAACATTTTTAGTCATTGTATTTTTTGAATTGGTAAATTGTAGTTTTTGTAATTTACAAATTTTGAAATTTTAATCATGGCCCATGATCCAAACATTAGCAATTACATCCGTTTGGTTAAATTTAATTACTAGTCGTGTACTATGCGTACAAGCGTAGATTTAGTCTATTTTCTCCAATTGGACCATTCTAAGTCCTTATATTTTTAATTTTTGAAATTCCAATCTCAATGCAAGTGACAATCGATAATTTATTAACTGGATTTTTAGTGAGTAATATAGGAGAATAATAAACCAACATGACATTACATATATGATAATATGTTTAGAGAATCAGATCGTGGAAATAACAAAACTTTACTCAATGAATTTAACAATTATTATTTGGCGAAGATAAAAATTTTAAAATTTGAAAAGTCCAGAGACTAAAAATGGTCAAATAAAAGTATAAAGATTAGATCTATAATTTTGCAAAATGCATAGTCTAACAGCATAATTTAACCGAAATGTTATATTCAAACACTTTGAATCTAAAATACATGAATAAAATCTCACCATCTGATTCATTTGGTGTCAAAATAATTTGAGGGTACGAAGTGAAGGTGCTAGAGTATGTATTTGTCCTAAAGATAAGCTTCGAAATAGTTGATGTGCAAAATGGAATTCCAGTAATAATTGTTTGGAATCATTTGGTGACCCATGTAAGTTTGATTTAATACGTTCATTAGAAAGCTGCAAGAGGCAAGGAAACACAAATAGTCATAAAATAAATGTTGTGGTCGTAACACGACAAAGATTATGGACTTAGATGGTCAAAGTGAGTCCCCAACATCTTTATATTATTCAATTTCCGACATTAAACGAGTAATTTCAGAGCATGCATTAGCTATCTTTTTGTTTAATAATAATTATACTAAAAACAATCATTTTTTTTATACCAAAAGAGATGACTCGATGGGTTTACCAACTTTATTCTATTTGATTTTATCAAAATACGAATATTATTTTTGGAAGATATTTTTTCTATGATCGAAATTCGAGTTGAATCCCAATTAAAAATATATGGGAGTAGTCAAAAAATGAAACCCTAAAAAAATATAAAAGAATTAATTGCCCGTTCCGTGGAAAAAAAAGGGTAAATAAAAATAATAAAGAATCATTGTGTTTTTCTTTGAGGTACTTTAAAAAGATAAAACAGTATAATGAAAATAGCAAAAAGGGAATCGTGTGGGCTCATAATCTACTCGGTTTGATTATCTTGTTTTTTTAAAGAAAAGTTAACAAACAAAAGTCTACCTACCTGTTGTTTTTCATAATTTAATTATGATTAAAATGTGCTGTTAGTCTCTGTATTAAAATTTAAAATTTAATCTCTATATCTTAAAAGTTAAAAATTCAATTTTTTTATATTTTAAATTTAAAAATTTTCGTCCAATTATTTATTATTTTGGTAGTTTTGATCAAAATTTATCAATTTAATAGATTTATTTTAAATCAATCATATGTCACGTCATATAAAAATAATTTAATCGAAATTCCAAATTAATAAATTTTAGTAGAAAATACTTTCAATTTTATCAATTGAATTGAAATTTTTAAATAAAAATATAGGACCACTTAATTTTAAAGTTTTTAAGTATAGAAATTAAATCTTTTAATTATTTACATCTTTCTGTAGTGGTTAACAGAAGAATTTTGTGCTATGTGCTGAACATTGTGTTTGAAAATATTTGAATAAGACCATTGAAATGGAATTCAATAGTGATGCCTGAATTTTGTATAATAGTTTATATTAACATGTGATCTTTATAATATCATTTTTGGATTTATTAAATTTCAAAAATTCATATACCAGACATTTAGATGGTAAACAAGTGTAAGGTTTTAAGCATAACGAACTATATTCATAAATTTGAAATATTTAAAATTTAAAATATGAGTTTATTCTCAAAAAATTAAATTTAAAATTAAAATATCAGCGAATATAAAATATTACTTGTAAAGAAAGGTAAGAGAAAATTTATATTTGGCAACCTTTTGAAAAATAAAATTTTTATTTATTTTTTATTTTTTATTTTAGGAAGCTTTGAGTTTTTAGTTCGGAGGTCAAAGGTGAATATTGTCAACTTAAAATTCAGTTGGATGTTCAGAAGCCTCTTCGGCGGGGAATTTTTGTATCGACGGGGAATCAAAGGAAATGGTGGATTCCTTTTAAGTATGAGAGTCTGCCAATCTTTTGCTTTGGTTGTGGCAGGTTAGGGCATGGCACAAAGGAGTGTGACACAATATCCACACTGGAAAAAGACAAGTCGGAAGATGAACTTCCCCATTCATTGGCGTTAATGGCGGAGTTAAATTTAATGGGGAGGGAAAGTTTAAAATTTGGGATTGCTAATAACAGACCCACGACACAATGTTCTTATGTGGGTTCTGTTGAAAAACTAGTGGAAAAGCATGGAGAGGCTGACGGGGATGAATGTTTACCGTAGGCTGAGGTGGGGATCAATGAGTCGGGCAAGGCTCAGGTGGTTGGGGGGAAACAATCGATTTTGGAAATTGGAAATTTGGGGCAAAAATCATAGGATTTGACCGATTCTACAACCCTCGAAATCAAGACGTTGGGTTGACTAATTTGATTCATGTCGAATCGGTTACTAATAGTGGGACAGTTGTAGATTTGGTGGGGAGTGATGGGGAGAATAATGTTAGGCCAATGGAATATTCCATTCATAAACCCAAGACCGCAAGCTGGAAACGCAGATTTAGAGGTAATAATATTGATTTTATTGCTGAAATCAATTCTACTGCCCAAGGGATTGGAAAGAGAAAATTGGATTCGACGACTTTTGAGGAGTTGGATTTTTTGACAGACTGGGACTCGGAGGTTGATCAATCGAGTCTGAAAAATGAGGTTCAACGAGTACATGGAGCTCGGAATAAGCGATTATGTAGCTCAGTAATTCCTCTCGTTTTTGCTAATTTGGATTCGAAGGAACTTTTCAATGGAAAAGATATTGACCATACTTCAGAGATATCGGTTGGCTCTGTTAGGCAGACAATGAAGATCTTTTGTAGAATGTCCAAGGGTTGGGGAACCTTCGGGCACAGAAGCGCCTTCATTGAGTGCTTAGGGAGATGAATCCAGATGTTGCTTTTTTCATAGAAACCAAATTGATTAGTACAAAAATGGAGAAGGTGAGACGAGGTTGGGGTTTTTCTAAGGGCATTGAGGTCAATACTGATGGTTCGAGGGGTGAGCTTGCTTTGTGTTGGAGGAGTGGTACTATCATTGGATTGAACAGTAAGTCTTTATTTCATATTGATGCGAATATTATCGATGATTCAAGGGAGACTATGTGGAGATTTACTGGCTTCTACGGACAACCGATGGAACAGTTGAGACATCAATCTTGGGAGCTATTGCGAGATTTATATGGGAGAGGAGAGGAGCCTTGGCTTGTTATAGGAGATTTTAATGAAATCCTCTTCTCCTATGAGAAACAAGGAGGTAGGTTGTGTGAAGAAAGAAATATGAACGCTTTTTGAGAAGCCCTTGATAACTGTGATTTGTTTGACTTGGGATATGAAGGTCAGTGGTTTACATGGGAGCGGGGGAGATTTGCATATACAAATATCCCTGAACGTCTAGATAGGAGTTTCATTCCCGAATTACAATCTCAAGCATTATTCTCACACGGTCTCCGATCACTGTCCACTGCTTTTGGATACTTGTGGGTGGTTGATAGACAAAGGGTTGATAGTCACAAAGAATTCAGTTGAATCTTGAAGTTGATAAGGGGGAAAGGTACTGGGAGCAACGGGCGAGGACCAAATGGTTGAGGTACGACGATCGAAATACTATCTTCTTTCACAAGATGGCTATGCACTTAAGAAAAAGTCAGCTTGTTCAACAGTTGGAAGATGAACAAGGCACCGTGCATAACGAGGATAGGGATATTGAACGGATGCTTGTGACTACTTTACTGATTTGTTTCGGACAAAAGGAGGCCGAGACAATAGGCATCTTTTATTTGGGATTTCGAGACATGTCACAGATGGGATGAATAAGTTTTTGAGATCCAAGTTCACTATTGAAGAGATTGGTGTGGCAGTTAAGAATATGCATCCCACAAAGGTATCGGAAGAGGATGGTATGCCAGATTTGTTTTACCAACAATTTTGGCATATAATTGGTAATGATGTAAGTTATTTTTGTCTTGATGTTTTGAACAATGGGAAATCACTTTCAAAAATAAATCAAACTAATATTGTACTTATTCCGAAGCAGAATAAACCGATGAATATGACACACTTTCGACCCATCAATTTGTGTAATGTCTTACTGAAAATTATCACAAAAGCTATTGTTCATAGGTTGCAAATGATTATGCCTCATTGTATTGACGAGGCACAAAGCGCATTTGTTCTTGGAAGATTAATCACAAAAAATGTTATTGTGGCTTTTGAGTTGCTCCACTCTTTTAGACGAAAGGGGAGTCAAAATGGGTCATTCACGCTCAAGTTGGACATGAGCAAGGTGTATGACATGGTTGAATGGCAGTTGATTGCGGATGTTATGCGAAAATTGGGGTTTTACGATGGGTGAGTGGATTTGATAATGTGTTGTGTTACATCGATCAGTTACGCCATTGTTTTGAATGGGAAAGCAAGAGGACATAGTCTTCCTACATGTTACCTCCGTCAAGGTGACCCCTTGAGTCCATTTTTATTTTTGTTTTGTATAGAATGTCTATCTGCTTTATTGAGATTGGCATCGCATGATAATTCTCTTAAAGGTGCTAAGGCAAGTAGAACTGGGCCTATAGTTTCTCATTTGTTTTTCGCGGATGATTCTTTAAACTTTGGGGAGGCTAGTTTGATTAGAGCTTTGAATATTAAGAGGATACTGAAAGAATTTGAAGAATGTTCTAGCCAATTGATTAATTTCAATAAATCACTTATTTTTTGGTTCCAACGTTAATGATGCTGTTCGGAATTTAATTGAAAGAAATTTAGGTGTACGAAGCTCTCTTGATCTGGAAAAGTACTTAGAGCTCCCTATGATAATTGGTAGAAATAAGAGAGCTGCTTTTCGAACTATCTTGGATTGGATTAAGGGGAAGATTGATGGGTAGTGTAATCGTTGGTTATCGCAAGGCGGTAAAATGGTCTTTATTAAATCTGTATTACATGCGATACCGACTTAAGTTATGTCCTGTTTTCTGCTTCCAAAGATTTTATGTGATGTAATCGAATCAATTTTTAACCAGTATTGGTGGGGTAAATCTCAGTTGAAGCGTGGGATACACTGGTGTTCTTTGAGGAAACTTTGTGAGCTTAAGGAGGGGGAGGTTTAGGCTTTAGACATATTTCCAAATTTAATGTCGCGATGCTAGCAAAACAAGGTTGGAGGCTAGCTTGTAATCCAACTTCTCTTATGGAAAAAGTTTTGCAGGCTAAATATTATGCTAATTATGATTTTATGGGAGCTGAGTTGAGAAATCAACCTTCGGATAGTTGGCGAAGCATCTGGTCTTCGAAAGGACTTCTGTTGAAAGGCTGTAGCTGAATTGTAGGCGATGGTGCTTCTATCCCTGTGTGGGATGCAGCTTGGCTACCTAATAAGAAGCCATATATCATTTAAATTCCCAAGGTTCATGTATTACTAAAGTCGATGAGTTAGTTGATGAACAAACTGGATGTTGGAAGGAAGACATGATTAAATCTACCTTTAATGGTTTTGAAGTTGATCGAATATTGAATATTCCTTTGGCTAATTGATTGGTTGATAGATTTCGCTGGTGTGCTGAGAAGTCGGGTGATTATACAGTCGGAAACGGATATAGGCTACTCTTACGAGGTATTTAGGGGATTGATACAGACGCTTACAGACATATTCTGCCTAAAAGACAAACTTTGTACAAATATTTGTGGAAAACAAAAGCACCCGAAAAAATGAAAATTACAGTATGGAGAATCAGGAATAATTGGGTGCCTACCAGAGCTAATTTATATCATAAGAGATTAACTCTTGATGCTGCGTGTAACATTTGTGGCTTGGAAGCAAAATCTTGCCTGCATGTGTGTCGTGATTGTCCTCAAGCATCACAAATCTAGGAAAAGCTTGGTTTCCAATGGACTGACCATTTGATGACAGCAACTCTTGAGGATTGACTCTCACTTGTACTCTGGGAATGACCATCACCGTTTACTGGTTATGGTTACTTTGTGGGCTCTTTGGATGTCTTGGAACAGAATTTTACATGAAGGGAAATGAAAAATGGTCAGTGAGCTTTCATATTTCATTTTGGGATATGTTCAAGAAAAAGAACTAATAGGGATTAATGATCCAACAGTAAAGTCAAATTTACCTACCAATTGGAGTCCTCCTCCACGCAACTAGGTCAAAGCGAATTTTGAAGGGGGTTTTAATTCCGATCTACTGCATTCAAGTTTAAGAGAAGTAGTCAGAGATGAATGTGGGATGTTAATGGGTGCGGCTTATAACTGGCACAAGAATTCTTGCTCACTTGAAATGGCAAAGGCGCAAGTAGCCGTGGATGTTGTTCGTTTTGTTTTGGATTTGGATTTTCGCAGTGTTGTGTTTGAAGGAGACTCCATGACCATCATCTCCAAACTCGTGGCTTCCCGAATCGACAAGTCTGAGGTTAGTTCGCTTATCTGGTTTGCCAAATCGCTATTACCAGCTTTGGAAACTTTCAAGTTCCAACACATCAAGAGAGGAGGGAATCGTGTGTTACCCACCTATTAGCAAAGGAAGGCTCTCGTCGGAGGAGAGACATGCAGTGGATTGAAGAAGGGCCCTTGGAAATCACCGACTTGGTGGAACTGGAAAGGATTAATTCTGGATCTTAATTCCTCTTTTGACCTGGATAGCTGTAACATTATCATCCCATACAGCATTTTTTGTGCCTTTCTTTTTTGGTTTTTCTGCAGTTTTTGAGAAGGAAGATGGACGACCAACTGGTGTGCGACGGTTTTGTTGCTTGTTTTACTGCTGGTTTTCTCTTTGCTAATTTTGTTTTAGTGGCAAGTGGTTTTGCTTTGCCATTTTGTATTTTATTTTTATAGATTTTTTTGTTGAGAACAGTTATTGCTTTGTCCAAGATTATTAATGCAGCATGCCGATTTTATTCAAAATTTTTTTTTATCCAAGCTATGAACCTTTGCATCAATTTGATTGGGATAGTTAAGTACCTTTCAATTAAAGGTTAATCATGGTAAAGACAGGCATAGATTAGTTTTTTATTTTTATTGCAAGTTTAAAACATAAAATTTTAATAAATCTCATGAAATAATTGTGGGGTTATATCTATTTTAAGTTTTTGAAAATTTCAAGAAAAATATGACAAAAAAATATAATCTTTAACTGACGATAGTTAAAGTTTTTGTCAAATATCTATTTGGCACGGATTTGAATTGTGTTACTTTATTTCCTATAATATACAAAAATTAATATTAATATACAATGAGATGGGTGAATTACCCAAAAATGCTAAATTTTTATAAAAATTATCGGATTAGGTCGAATTTGGAGAGAGAGAAGGAGAATGCATCCGTAAGGATGCGTTTTCAACGGATTTGGCAAGAAAACGCTTTCAATTGAACACACTTACCTACTCAATCAACAAAGTGCGTCTAACAAGATGAGTTTTTCCTAACAGCTACCCTCGACAGTCGAATTCCAACAGCTTCCCTCCAACGTTAACTCTTTTCCCTATTTAAACCCCAAATTTACCACTTTTTCATTTCACTCACAATTCTCTCTCAATTCATTCTCAATCATTTCTCAATTCTCTCAATTCACTCTTATTTTTTTATTAAAATTGTAGAGTTTTTTAATTAATTTTAAATTACGAATTTTATTCGTATTTATTGAAATTATTAATGGCAAATTCTCTTATTTGTTTAGATGACAAACACATTTCAGCAGTTCAATTGCAAATGGTAAGAAATTTTTATTATTTTTAATCTAATTTAAATTAATTTTTTGTTGTTATTGTCGAAATGTTTATTTTCGGGGAAAACAAACAAGTCTCGAATAATATTTAAAAATTGAAAAAATGGGAGTCGCCATCAATCTTTTTATATGATGTGATTGAATCACCACAAAACGTTTAAAATCCGTTTCAAAAAATATTTTGGTCTTCGAAATCCAGAAAACAGGTTCGGGAGTCGGTTACGCATGAGGAAGGATTAGCTCCCTCATACGCCCAAAATTGGTACCACATTGATTACTTTCGGGTCTTAGTTTGTTAAAACATTTGAAAACTCGAGTAAAATTTAAAATACGATATTTGTCTTTAGAAAACTTTGCATGATTTTCAAAAATCCTATTTAGGGAAAAATCGTCCGTGTGTTTCGAATTTTTAGGAGAACTAGAGGTCGTGTCCAACACATTAGGGCACTACGTTCTTTGACTTTTGAAATTGAAGGACGTTTTGAAAAACTTTAATAAGGATATTTGATCACGTGAATTATACGAAAATCACACCCAGCACGTTAGGGCATGGTTTTTCGAGGTTTTCACACGAAAGGATATTGCCTCGCTTTGTTTTAGAATTATATATATGGCTCTGACTTTATCTGGATCTATTTCGATTCCTCTTTTGCTGATTACAAAGCTTAATAGCTTTCCTGACGTGGCTCGGAAAGTGCACTTTGCTGGGTTTAGCTTTAATTGATACTTTCTTAGCCTTCCAAACAACTTCCTCAGGATTCTTTTATGCACTTCCTCCGTTTAGGATTTCGCAATCATGTCGTCGACATACACTTCAATCTCCTTATGTATCATGTCATGGAACAAGGTCACTATGACCTTTTGATAAGTTGCCCCTACGTTTTTTAGTCCGAAAGGCATTACTTTGTAGCAAAATGTTCCTCACAATGTGACAAACGTTGTTTTGATCATATCCTCAGGGTCCATCCTTATCTGATTATACCCAGAGAAACCATCCATGAATGAGAACAGGGAATGATCTGCTGTGTTATCGATGCGCACTTCTATCTTTTTTGGGAACAGAGAATATGTTAGCTACCCATTCCGAGTATTTGACTACTTGGAGAAACCCGACGTCAAATTTCTTCTTGACCTTTTCTTTTATTTTCAATAATACATCTAGTCACATCCTTTGGAGCTTTTGCTGCACAGGCTTGCATTCTTCCTTTATAGGGAGTTTGTGTACCACAATATCAGTGCTCAAGCCAGGCATATCTTGGTAAGACCAAGCGAAGATGTCTTGAAATTCTTGAAGCAACTCGATAAGATTCTTTTTGGTTTTTAAGGAGATGCTTGTCCCAATTTTTATCTCTTTCTTTTCATATTTATTTCCCAAATTAATAACTTCCACTAGGTCTGAATGAGACAGGATTTGCTTTTCTTCTTGTTCCATCATTCTTAACAGAGCCGGAGGCAAATTACAATTTTGTTCATCTTCGAGGTCCTAAAGCTCCTCTAAACACATATCTTGCTCGAAATGAGGCTCTAAGTTAGCATCAGGGTTACTCATATTATTGATATTCGAGGACCTGTCAAAGAATGGAAAGGAGGTCCAAAGAACAAAATAAATTTACGAAAGAATGATTGTATGGTATGTGTATGAGTATGTCTGTCAAATTGGTCAAGAATGTATGTGTTAAAGAATGATTAATCTTGTTTATCAGATATGTACGAATGGTTTATTAAGAATGAAAGAATAATTAGAAAAAGAAAAAAAAAATAAAATTGCCATATAAGATGAAAATTTATTTTCATTCAAAATAAATGGATAATGATCATAGGCCCTTTTACAAAAAGATCCATATTGCTTTTGAGCCTAAAGCAATAGGTGTTCTGAGCATTACTCTGAAGAAATCTTAAAAATTACAGGGAGTTTCTCCGTAATCCAATTATTCAGAGTGCTTCCAGGTGCACATGGATCGATTCCTGTCAGGTTCCCTTCTTTTCCTTCATCAGATATAGCGTCGATGCTTGGATCCTTCAGGATTCCTTCAGTCTTGATTGTCACTTGCTCTTTTTCTGTGTCTGGTTTCTGGTTGATCACCCCTCCTGAGACAAAAGTCTCATATATGTACGGGAAGACTATAGGTTACCACGAGATTTCTTTTCCGGACAATCTTACCGTCCGTCTTTCTTACTTTCTTTCTAGCTCCTTTTTCTTTTGTTTTGCGTCCGGTTTGTACCCCAGGCCATAATGATCATTCTTTTCTATCAGCATCGGCACATTAACTCTTCCTTGGAGGCATTTTCCTAACCCTTTTCCAAGTAATGCCCCTTTTCCAACTATTAAACACAAGCCCATCTTGGTGGTTGATGATATCGTAAGCACAGGGATCTTGCTACCCTCAGCAATAAAGGTTGCATTGACGAATTCGAGTGAGCGAAAAGAACATTCCACGCCTCCTCATCTATCCCCACGTAAGGTGAATCACTCGTTTTGGACACGATAATTTCCTCTTCAACATTGAAAGTGATTAACCGTCCTTCATTTACTAGTTTCACTTTTTTGTGTAGTGAAGAAGGTACTGCTCCAGCTGAGTGAATCCATGGTCTTCTCAATAGACAGATATACGTGGGCTTGATATCCATCACAAGAAAATCCACCTCATATGTATTTGGCCTGATTTGAAGAGGTATTTCAATCTTGCCCATTACCTTCCTCTCAGTCCCATTAAATGCTCTCACTATACTATTACATCCTTTCATGTGAGAACTATCAATTGGTAATCTCTACAGGGTCGCTAACGGTAGCACATTCAAAGCTAAGTCGTTGTCTATGAGTACTCCGAGTAGCGTATACCCTTTGCAACGGGTAGTGATGTGCAAGGCTTTGGTAGAACCCATGCCTCCCGTTGGTATTTCATCATCGCTGAAGAAAATAAAATTATCGACACTCACGTTGTTGACTAACCGATCTAGCTTACTGACAGAGATGTCATTTGCTACATATGTTTCGTTCAGCACCTTCATTAGCGCGCTTCGATGGGCTTCTGAGCTTAGGAGCAAGGACAAGATTGATATCCAAGCAGGCTGTTTGTATAATTGCTTCACTACACTATATTCATTATGTCATAAAAACTTTAAAAACTCTTTTGCCTCTTTCTCAGATACGGGCTCGTTCGTGGGTGCTTCGGGTTTACTAATTATGTCTTCCTCTGACTCGCACATTACTGTCTTCCCTTTGCTAATCTCTTTCTCCTTATTCACTGGATCATAATTTTTACCACTGCAGGTAATAAGATTCACATCCTTCCTAAGTTCCCCCTCACTTGGTATGGTTACGTTGCAATTGTAATTCCACGGGACCTTCTTGCAATCTTTGTAAGGGAACGTTGCTGGCTTTTGTATGATGATGTGTAGGATTACCTACTCCCTTGCCGCGTTGCTTGTGGGTTTAGAAATAATCACCTTTGGGCGATTAATCCCATAAGCCATAATTGCTCTATCCTCGGAGGCGTAAACATCATCCACCTCCTCCTCCTCTTCGAAAAATTCCAACTCCTTATTGTCCATCAATGTCTGCACTATAGCTTTGAATTTGACACAGTCTTGAATCTCATGCCCTTCAATGGCATGAAACTCACAGTAGCTGTCAGTCCTTGCTACTGCGCTCTCTTTATCCTCCGTAATTACCCCCTCTCTGACTAACTGTTGCCATACCCATTGGTGTAGGGACCTAACTTTTTCAACATTTCTTTTGATTTTTCAGCTCCTCCCTTCTATCAAAACATTCACTCCTTGTTCTGGGTGATTGGGAAGGGGATTCCCAGCTATGTTAAGTTTTGTTGGTTTTTTTAATTTCACAATTCCATGCTCGATGAGTCCCTCCACTCACCTTTTGAAGGCGGTACAATTCTCCTTCGAATGACCTTCTGCCCCTGCATGGTATTCACAATGGGCGTTTGCGTCATACTAAGTCGAGAACGGGGGTTTATATGGCTTCACACGCTGAGAGATACTTCATGCGCATCATACAGTATCTTGTAAAGTTCTTTATATGATATCGGAAGGGGAGTATATTGAATTCTTTCCCTATTCGACCTTGAGTCTGGTTCTTGCCTTGGAACATTTTGATAATTGCTTGTCGGGGCTTTAGGCTGTCCAGTTACGAATGGCTTGGCGTAACTTGGCCTGTACACACTTGCATTATTTAACTTCATTATCCCTCCTTTTGGGAGGCCTTTTAGTGTTTTCTCCAACCTCAATCTTGCCAGTTTTGATTGTATTTTCGATCATCTCCCCTGATATGACCATATTAGAAAAACTCTTAGTTGCGTTCCCTAACAGATTATTAAGATAAGGTGCCCTGAAGGTGCTAACGAACAACATCGTTGTTTCTTTTTCTGTTAGTGGTTGTTGCACTTGAGTTGTCACATCTCACCACCTCTGTGCGTACATCGTTTTTTCTTTTTCTGTTAGTGGTTGTTGCACTTGAGTTGTCACATCTCACCACCTCTGTGCGTACTGTCTAAAACCCTCGTTTAACCTTTTTTTTCATATTTTGTAGTGTAGTCGATCAGGAGCTATTTCCGTTACGTGGCTGTATTGTTTTAAGAAGTTCTGCGCTAAATCTCTCTATGAATGAATTTTTGCTTGGCTCAATTGAGTATACCATCTGACTACAGATCCTGCCAGGCTGTCTTGAAAACAATGAATCACCAGTCAGTCATTATGAACATGCCCTGCTATTTTCCTACAAAACATGGTAAGGTGGGCTTCCGAACAACTCGTTCCGTTATATTTCTCAAATTCTGGGACCTTGAATTTAAGAGGGAGAACCAAATCTGGAACCAGACTTAATTCTTTGACGTCTACTCCGTAAGAGTTTTAGTTCCTTGCAACGCCTCAATCCTCTTCTCTAATTGCTTATATTTTTCTTCCATTTGCCTAGGAAGATCTGTCCTCATCATCTCGTCAAAAGCTGGGACACCTAGATTTGCAGTATTGTCTTCAAGGTTTGATCCAGATCCTACTGGATAATTGGCTGGCCTTGATGTGCCAGTAGTCTGCGGTTACGCTTTTATAATAACGGTGGCTTCCCGTGTTTGTGCCTCGTGTGGAGCTGGGTTATGAAGGGGTGTAAAACCTATGGAAATAATAGGGTCCTCGTCCTTCTCGATTGCAAGACCTTTTCCTTTCTCAACCACGCTTTGTTTCACTTGGGTCAATTCATTCATCAAATTCTTTTGTACTTCTATAAACTGATTTTTCATTTCCCTACACATCATCGTTATCTGTTCCTGAATGTGCCCTTGCATTTGATATTGTATTTCTTTCTGGATTTGTTCAAGTCTTTGCTTCATGGCCTTTCTTTTTTTACGAGTATTTTAGTGATGTAAGTTTTCAACGATTACTAATGTAACTGTTAAAGTTTTTAATGAGTTAGAATTATTATGCAAAAATATGCGAAGATGCAATAAAAATGCATGTACGTAATGCAAGAAAAGGCATTGATTTTGAAGTCCATTTTCCATTAGAGCAACTTCTTTACATAAAGCAAAATTACACAAATGACTTTGCCTTATTGCCTTAAACTTTGATCTGTCCAAGAAGCCCAGCTAATTTTTATCCTCGTTCTGATTTTGATTCATATTGGAGACTCAGAATATTAGTTTCGACAACTAGCTCTTGCATGTGATCAGAGGCTTCCCTCATTTGGGTCAATGCTCTTCCCATTACATAATCTCTTTCTTCGACTTGTCTCTGAGCTTGTCGAAAGTGCCATTCGTTGGTTTCTAGATTCCTCTCCATGATCTCAAATCGAATCTCATTGTTATGGAGTGCAGCCTCTAATTCCTGTACCCTTTCCCTTAGTTATTGACTTTCGACCATACTTACTTTGAGTTCCATGACAGAATTCCGATTGCGATGTCTTCACAATGATTCTTCTAACTCCACTATTCTTGCTTCTAATCCAGCTATCTGGGCTTTCATTTCGGCCTTCTTAACTTGTTTTTCTAACAACTCTCATTTCAGGGCGTTTTCATGAGTTTGACTGTCTTGAAACTTTCTTTGCCACTGTTTTGCTTGGTCTTTTTGCATCTGAATTTCCTATCGCTATCGTTCCGACGTTTTACCCAATCCCGTGGTTCTCATAGACAAACGGAGCTTCTTATAAACTTTCGTCAAGTCAATTAGGTCCTCTTTGACTTTGTTTTTGCCTTTCCTCAATTTCTCAGCCTCTAACCTATCCACGTCCAGTCCCAACTTCATCTTTTCTTCTTCCAATGCCTCTATTCTTTTTCCAAACTCTGCGCTCTTTTTCTCGAAGTCTTGTTTCATGCTGTCTATTTTTTATGGGACCTCCTGCAAATATTCCTCTATCAGCCGAACATTTTCAGGATTCGATGCTGGAATGTTATCGTTAACACTTTTACTTCTCCACCAAACATAATTTGGTGTTGTTATCGGGTATACATTGAATTTCTTCATTCTATGTACTTTCTTTCATGCAGTTGCTACTTCTCAGACCCTCTTCTTGTAATCATACTCTTTACAGGAGAACTCGCATTGAGCTAGGCCATTAGTCGCAAGGATAAACTGTCTTGTCTTGTACTGCCTTAACACGAGCAGAGGGGCATATCCTGTGGCACCCCATACCCCGAGCAAAGGGACCCAATCAAAACTACCACAACGATAAATGATCTCCTTTAGAATGAACCAAGGCGCACACCATTCGATGTTTTCGTCCTGAAGGTTTTGGAGGATAGCCATCAATTTTTCCTCATATACATTTTGTTCCTTTTGCGTGACAACAAATTCCTTCAAATGTGAGAAGTCAGCTGAGAATACTTTGCTCGAAAATTTTTAAATGTGGTAAGTTAAGGTACTTGAATGGTAATTATGCCATTTTAATTGTAAGTGGACGGTTTAGCCTTTTAAATGGATTGAAATTGAAAGAATTAATTAAGGGTAAAATAGTAAATTGATAAATAAATTATTTTTAAACCAAATTAAGAAAGAAAACAAAGGTTTTTCATCTTATTCTTTAGCAATGGATGACCGAAACCCTAAGAAGAGAGGCAAAAACATTCGGCCATTTTTTAATCCTCAATAGGTGAGTGAAACTTCATTCGTTTTTAGTGATTTTTATGTTTTTGAGTTCGTATTAGCTTAATCTAGCTAAATGAATGACCAATTTGTGATTCTGTCAAACGTTATAAATTTTTCCATTGATGAATGAGCTTGTTCTTGAAAATTTATGGAAGTATTTTGAGTTTGGTTGTTAGATTTGATGATTTTGTAAAGTAGTTTTTGATAATTTTAATGTTTAAGGATTAAAATGTTAAAGTGATAAATTTGAAAAGACTTAAGGTGAAATAATGGCAAAAGTGGGCAGTTGAAAGACTCAAGAACATTCGGAAAAGCTGAAATTTGAATAAAAATGGTTAATTTGAAAGTTTAAGGCTTAAGGACTAAATTGAATAAAAGTGAAAAATTAAGGGTAATTTTGTAAAAATACAAAAAAGACTTATTTGCACAAAATGATTAAAAATTTATATTGATTTACATAATTTAATGAAAATATTGTAATCGATCAAGAAGGTGTCCCCGATCGTGGAAAAAGAAAATTTTAAATTTATCCCTAAAGTTCACTTTAACTGCAATTTCGTCCGGTAAGTTCGTAACATTAAATTTACATTTACATAGTATATTATTTGAATTCTTTATGATTGTTACAGAACAGGTTATGGTACGTGAAATTGAGAAAGATGAAAAATAAATGAATAAAAGAGATATCAAGCTTTGAGCCGATGATTTGAACCGACGCGATGGCTGAGATACCGCATATGTTGCGAGTCTTCGATAGCTCATGTGAGTAGCATCGTGAGTTGGGAAATGAGAAAAGAATCCAAGAATATATTACAGACCCTACGATGACTGAGATTTATGCATAAGTGCATATTCTCGACAGCTCGCGTGAGCAACATCGTTAGGGATCATTTATATGCACAAATACTATATCGATGGTTAAGGTACCGCATATGTTGCGAGTCCTCGACAACTCGTGTGAGCAACATCATGAGTTGGAAAAGATATATGAATCCTAAATGGATTATAAGCCTTATAATGGCTGAGATTTATGCTTAAATGCATATTCTCGACAGCTCGTGTGAGTAGCATCGTTAGGGGACAGTTTACAGACAAACACCGTATTGATGGCTAGGGTACCGCATACATTGCGAGTACTCGACAGCTCGTGTGAGCAGTATCGGGTACTGGTAACAGGAAAGTTGGAACACCAAATATGACTTGAGGAAGCAACAGTTCATCCTAACTCGGTTGAATTATAACTGCTTCATGCATATGATTGATAATTCTTTAGACTCTTCAAATTTACTAAGCTATGAAGCTTACCAAAGATGTTATTGTTGTTTTGTAGATTTCTTGCTGCTTGAAGATCGGATCATCTTCACGAAGTCACACTATCGCGGAGCCTGTTTGTAGTCCTTCATCACTTGGTTATATGGCATGTACTAGGATTATGTTACCCTTGAAATGCTTGATTTTGAATTGTTGATTTCTTTGCTTAACTAAACTTGCATGCTTGCTCGATGTTCTAATTAAGCAAATGTGTTTCTAATTAAGCAAATCTTCAGCTAAATCATTAATTTCAGAATTTTTTGTCTGAATTCTAAGACATAAACATTCTTCTATTAAAGGATTTGTAATAGATATAAAGTAATTTGATTTAACCTTAAATTCTATTACTCTTTAATGCAAATTTGTTTGAATTCCTCCAATAAGTGCTTTTATTTAATTTTCAAATCTCTTTTCTAATAATACAGCTATTATTGGAATATTATGTCATTTTCTAAATAATGCTCTTATAGTTATCATAATAGTTCCTAAATGTATGTATCTAACTTGAGGATATATTTTTTTTAATCCTCTTAATTTTTTCTTTAGAAAATAATGGGATTTCTGTTAATCTTCCTCTTGTATCTTTAGTAAAGGTATTACCACTTATTTTTTTTATATGTCTTTGACACCAAATTTTATATTTAGATATTTTATAAATTTTTTCTTTAGAAATATGATTTTTATTTATTTTATCTATCATTTCATCAGAAATTTTTTTTCTTCTCCGATTAGATTTCCTAATTTTATATCATATTGTTCATTTTTAGGAATTTCTTCTAACTGATTATTAGAACTGCTTCCTATACTAAACATAAATATATATTCATCATCTGAAATTAATTCATATAATATTTCTTCAGGATTTATTTTCTCTTTCTCTTCAAAGTATATTTCTAATTCTTCTTCTTCAAGTGTTTTGATTATTTTCCAAGCACTTTTTCCTTTGTTACGACAATTTGATGCTATATGTCCTTCTTCATCACATATAAAACATTTATATATTTGTTTTTTAGGATTTTTAAGAGTCTTTTTTCCTAACAAATCTTTATTATTATTATTATTTTAGTTTGTCTTATTCTTATTCCATTGTTTCCATTTAATAAATTTATATTTTTTATTTTTCCTTTTATATTTTCTATAGTTTTTAGGACGTACTGGTTTACATTCAAATTCCCATTCATTTTTAGAATTTTTGTACCATGTTGACTACTTAATTTATGCTTAACTTGTTTAGCAGTTTTAGTTTGTAGACAATGACTAGTTATTCTTTCTTTTGCAAAGTTTATTCTATTCCCTATAGAATTTATAATCTCAACATCTATTCCTGATATCTTACTATGCTTTTTTAGAAAAGAATAATATTTTTTATACAAATCTTATCCCATGGAGGTGGTAATTTATGAAAATATTATTTTTTTTTTTCAAAATTCTATATTTTCATTTTTTTAGTTTTTGATATTCATGAAAAAAATTTTAGAAAAATTTTCTAAATATCTTATATCACATAATTTAATTTTTAACAACACATAAACTAGATAGACTATCTTGATATTTTTTATCAGTATAGCCACAAAATTCTGTTTTTAGAATATGAGTTAATCCTTTTAATACATTTTTAGAAGTTTGAATTTGATTGATTAACTGCTCTTTTTGTTCTTTTCCTTTTTCTGATTCTTCTCATCTTTTTAAAAATTGTAACACATCTCCTTGAAACGTTTCAACAAAATAGTTCAAAAATTTTTCTTTTATCCAATTGTTGTTATTAACAACAATAGTCATAGATTGTATCCAATCATCTGTAGTTTTTTCATAATCTGATATAGGAATATTTGTAAGATCTAAATATATTATTCCTTGAGCAACATTTTTTATTAAGATCATTTATCCTATAAAGTATAGGTTGATTAGACGATTCACTTAAATTTTCTAATTTTATTTCATTAGTAGCAATATTTTCAATTTGATTACCAAAAATTTTTGTTGTATTATCTTTTTGTTCATATTGTTTATTAAAAAATCTTAAAAAATCGTTATTTAATAGATCTGAATCTTTTTTTTTTTCTTTAAGATTTTGATCTGTTTGATCGGTTTTCATAAGTTTATATATATCTATATTTTCATTTTTATCTGTTGAAGAATTTTCTTCTTCAGATTTTTTAGATTTATTACTTGTTACTTTTATATCTTCTAGATTTATAATCCATGATAGAATTTATGCACATATAGTAAAACTCAAAATACCAATTTACTAGAACTCAATTTTATAAAGCATTGATGCACACCCAACTTTTGAATATCATTGACAGGTTTCTCTCGTTTTTTTTCTTTCTCAACGTTTTTAGAACTCCAATTTTCACGCTTTTCTCTAACTCTCCATTTCCCCCGTTTCTACTTTCTACTTTCATCTCTGTTCTTTTTTTTTTGGTCGGTCTTCATTATTTGTGGCTGCGCAGAGCAGTGGTGGCCTGATGGGTATGGGGGGTGGGTGATGGGTGGGCTAGGTTTGCTAGTTTTTTTTTTTGGATTTTTCTGCTTTGGGTGGGCTGATAATTGCAAAGAGAACGGGGCCTAACTTGATTATTGGGTCAATTGGGCTGTTTTTCAGCTTGACCTAGCCCAAGGAATCCAAAATTTCCAAAAAAAAAGGTCCAACCGGATTTTACTAGTTTCTGCAGTTCACACGGTTCCTGGTCCAACCTCGATTTTTTCCAATTCCCAATTCAATTTTTTTTTTCTGTTGATTAGACCTTCTTGTTTCAAAAACACAGCTAAAATCTAGATTTAACACGACTTAAAAATCTAAATATTCATCATCTTTTTTGAACAAAGTTTTAATTTTTATTTTTCAAAAATTAGTTTTAATTAAAAAAATTAAATAAAAAGTTAAAATGATTTTTTTTTTTAAAGTTGGCCAACTAAATTATTATGTATTTTTTTTTTAATTTTCTACTTGAAATAATTAAGAAAAGAACATTAACTCCAATTTGATGAAAAATAAGCATTTTCCAAATTAATTTATCTAATAGAATTAATTATAACAAATGAGATTTGAATTATGAGGTTATATATATAAATGGAATTGGTGGATTAAATTTGTAGCAGTCTTCTTCCTCTGCTTTCTCAAGTTAAACGAGTGAATAGAGCACAATTTTGTTGTTTTATGTGGAAAATAATTTCGCATTATGCAAATTTTCACATTGATTAGCTTTGGTTGATGCCCATACATATAAAGCAAGAAAGACCAAACATTACGTGTTGCAGTAAACAAGAGTGTTAATTATTTCAGTGGGGAGTTCCAATCAGAAACAAAATTCTGGTAAGACAAATATTCAATTTTATGAATGTAAGAAGGAAATACAAACATTTTGAAAATGGAGTTTACTAATATCCATAGGTTTTCAATGTGAGCAATTCAAACAACCAAATCACTCCTCCAAAAAAAATCACACTGATTCGGAGAAAATATATATTTATTGAATTTCCTATAACAGTTTCTACCAAAACAAAAACACTGTAACAATAGTCCTCAGCCTTATGATTTATTGTTTTTACTTTTGAAACCGAAGGGACTATTGTATTGTTGTAATATTAAAATACTTTTTAAGTTTATTTAATATTATGTTAAAATATGTCATACATGTACTCTTCGGAATTTAGATTCCATTTGTTTGACTGAAAATAGTTTTCGAAAAATAATTTCTGGAAAATAAATTACTTTTTTGGAAAAATTAATATTTTTTGATGTTTGAATGAATATGTGAAAATATTTTCTGTTGTTTGGCAGATTTCCTGAAAATATTTCAGGAAAACTGTTTTAAATGAAACAAACATACATTTGAGAATTTATTATTTTTTCATTGTTTAATTGAGTTTATTTTATATCTATTAAATTTATATTTTATATTATTTTTACATATATTGCAATAATTTATTTACAAATAAATAAATCAAATTAAATATATTAATAATCATAAATTGAAAATAACCAAAGCGAATAGATAATTCTTAATTGTGTTATAAAAAAACAAAGATTGAATAATAATGTTGAAATATATTTAACATATATATAAATATATTATCATCACTGCCGCATCATATGTCGATTTATCACATGTGATCATTTTCATGTTATCATCCCATCCAAAACCACTTTCGGCCCAAATTCTGCACATAATTTACCATTGATTTTTTACAATCCTCAAATGATTTTCCACATGCTTAGAATCACATTGAACTTGGAATTTTTCAAAAATAACTGCAACAACTCGATTAATAGCAACTGATTTGAAAGTGTTAGAAGACTTATTTCCTTTTTGGGCCTCCTCTGCTAGAATTTCTAAAAAAAGATATTCCATCGGTTTTGTCCACTTGAATTGCTTGGTTGTCCCTTCTTTGTTGTCATTACCCATTCTACATTAATAATTGTCATTGTCAATCATTACAAAAAATAAAAAATGAGAATTAAACAATAAAAATAACAACTTAACCATAAACTCGGATATTACTAGGATACTCTATTTATATCCAAACAAAATAAAAATAAAAAACCAAACAAATACATTAATACTCTATTTATACTATTTATTTTTAGCATTGCTTCTTCCAAGACTATCTTCCTAATAAAGAGTAGAGGCATTTGTCAAGGAAGGGTTTATACAAATAACATTGATGTGAATCCACACTTGAACTATAGCAAAAAAGCAGTTATGGAGTCTAGGCATGGATTTGTAACATTTATCAGTGAATTAGTCTAAAAACTATCAAACATTTTCTTCCATGGTTACAAATACTGGATTTAAGAACTTTATCCATCATCTCCAATATATCAATAAAGTTGTTCTCATAAGCCTAATTACCTTCTAGGTCTAAATGTTCTTATAAGCCATTTTAAACATGATGCAAACTTGCCTATGATCAGCTAATATAAAATAACCGAGTCAAACTAGCAGAACCATCAATTTTAATTACTTCAAAATGACCATAAATGGCACCTTGCTATGTAATTTCAATTGAAGATGCATTGAGCAACAAAGTTATAGCAGTTTGAATCATCCAATTCCATGTTTTGAACGTAGCATGCTTTCATCATATATACAGACCAGAATACACAACATATGCATTTAATACTATACACCAATCACTAGAAACATTATGAATCTTTCTACTTCCAATCATACACCAATCAGTTGGATCTAAATCCAAAATCCTCACACTTATTAGCATAATCAATATGGCAAGCAGAAGAATGCATATCATATACCATGGCAAGCAATCAATACTATATATGTAGATGCAAATTCTGATACTCAAATCAACAGTATATTTTTTGTTTTGTTTTTTGAGATACAAAGATGTATCAATCATTGATTAATTTAATATTATCCTATAAAGCAAAATTTACTTAACATCCAATGCCTACCATGGTAACGCTAAGGACTGAAACAGAGCAGTTGTTAAAACAAAAGGCAAATAACTTTAGCTTCAATTACCATATAAGAGAAGAAGCTTGAATTATCATAAAAGGAGAAGATACATCTCACCCAATAAATTTTCTAGAAATCTATATGGTGTATCTTTAAGATTTTCTTTACTACTTAACTATTATAACAAATTACAACAAATTATGGACATGTATATGTATTACTGTTGAATTATTAAGAAACAAAACCCAAATATCAAATGAAGCAAATTTTCGTTTAACTATAAACCTGCAAATTTAAGTTAATGGAATAATATCTTAAAGTAGTAATTTAGGTACCTTCAAAGTATTTCTCTTAACGGGGGAACAAAATTTATAGCAAAGGGTTGAAAAAGAAGAGTTTGGTCACTGGATGGTGGTGGGTCAAAGGCAACGGCGACAACCGGAATAGGAAGCAAATTCGCTGGATGTCAAAGATGGAAAGAAGTTGGAGGGATCACGCTTCAATCTATTTTCCAAATTGGGGGATAACAATGAGAATTTTAGGAGCAAGAAGACAATTCTCACCAACCTGACAAGCAAACAATGAATGGGTCCAAAGGAATCTTGCCAAAACAAACAAGTGGCGTAGAACAAGGTGAAAATGCAAGTTTGAATTCACAAAAAGATGTCTCCATGAATATAAACAAAGGAGAAGGAGCGGGCCTAAAGAATAATAATCAAAGACAAAAATTAGCAGCATCTAAAAGTTGAGGTTTGGTTTTGAAAAAGGAAGGTATGGGCAAAGTCATGTGGCATGGAGTAGTGGGATTCAAAGTTGGAGCAGGGAGGAAACAAAAACGAATTGCTACTATAGCAAAAGGGCTTGACCTGAAAAACCACTCTGTAGTGGTAGTGATTGTAGATGTTCAAAAAAAAAAACAATTACAAAATATTAAAAATCCAAACACAATTCTTAAAGCTAGATCAAAGCCACACACATAATAAAAACCCACAACTTATAGACATAAACAAATAAGAATAAAGATGAGAAGAGAGAGCAACCTTGAAGCAGATGAAAACAATAGGAGCGATGGACTGGGTCTGGAACGAGAGGGGAAGGAGAGGGATTTGAAGACTGAAAATGTTGGGATGTGAAGACTCAAGATAGATCTAAAAATGTCTTACGAAAAAAAAGAGTAAGACATTTTTCCGTAAAATCAAGCATGTTTTCCCGTGTTTTGTAAAATCTTTTACATGGGGAAATTGTTTTCAACCAACCAAACATTGGAAAAGGCTGAAAAGCTTTTCTGGAAAATCTTTTACAGCCAAACAAACACACCCTTAGTCTCTTTTATTTTTAGAAATTTAGTTTTTCTAGTTTTCAATTTTAAAAATTTAGGTATAATTGTTAACACTATTAATTTTTTTTTGTTAAATTTGTTAATGCGATATTTTTAAAAGAAATACTCACTTCGTAGCAATTTAACAAGGGTCGAGATTTGGTACACTAGTAGTGTATTTTTTTATTCCACAAGCAGTCTTAAAAATTGACATGTGTTTTTTTTAAAATATGTATTTTTTAATATTTTACTGTACTCTTATAGTACACTTGTCAACCCTTAAATTTGCTTGTGGAGATTAAAAACTCTACTAGGAGTGTACCAAATAATATTCCATTTAATAATGATATAATTCTCTTTTACTTCAAAATTTACTTAGGGGTTTATATATTTTCATCAAAGAATCCATCCAATTATTTTTGAAACTAAGGCATTCTCATTGTCAATTTTACGATCCATCAAAATTAATTCTTTCGAGATTAGTAGTTGTCTTTCAACAATATCATCTTTAAAATTTAAATCTTACCACTATATTTAACACTTATTAGAGGTAAATCTTTCATCTCATTCTTCAAAAATGGGTCTTTGATGGGATTTTGCTTGGAGGTTTAAATTGAGATTTTTGGTTGGGAAAAACAGGACCCATGGTTTTGGGAGACAAAATAAATGGGCTTGAAGGGTGGGTGGGTTAGTAGAGGGAAAGGGATAGTAGGGGAGAAGGAGAGGGTCAGAGTAGGGGGAGGGATGGTGGGGGAGAATCGGAGTAGGGGGAGGGATGGGAGAGCAATGGTAAGGGAAGGAGACAATAGGGGAGGGGGAGAGGAGGATGGAAAATGATAGCTCCGTTGTACAGGCCCAATTTTATCCGAGCTTGAAAAATAAAATAACAAATTAAACAAAAAAAGATCCATTAAATAAAATCTAATGTCCAAATTACATACCCAAAATACCTAAATTAAAACTCAAAAAAAAAAAAAAAAAAGACCAATGCCTAACCCTAAAAAGGCTAAAACTTTAAAAATAAATAAAAAATCCTAAGTTGACCTAAACTCCTCGACTGCCGTTCCCATGTCAGAGCCGTCTGCCGCCCCACACCCCTAAGATCGCCTCCTCCAACCTTTGCACCCCAAAGTTGGCAAGATAGTGCCTCAGTGCCAATCGATAGGAAAACTTTTTGCCCTTCTCGTCATGTACTTGCAAAGCAACGAAGAGCAAAGACAAAAATAAAAAATTAGAGGATAAAACTATGTAATCCAATCGACTATAAAGCCTCGTCTTAGATGTTGTAAATTTTTACACAAGCAATAGACAAAAAAAACATACAAATACAAAAACAATGCAAAGATCAGATTACTAAGCATTCCCACATTTGGTATTAGCAAGGTATACATTGATTATTGTTTATTTATTATTTGAATATTGGAACGTTTTATTAATATATTTATTAGTACCATTTATTATTGTTATTTATTACTAAGCATTAATAATAAGAATAATAATAAAAAGAAGGCTAAGGGTCGTACCTGGTAAACCACCGTCGTCGCCATCGTCGATAAAATCCCTCCGAACTCGCCCATGTTCGTGAGGGATTCCGAAATTCGGGTTTTTACAAAAAATAAAAATGAAATAATCAAACAACAGATTTCAAAAGCAAAAGCATCAAAACCATATTCTCTTTTCAAAGATCAATAAAAAAAGTTAGATCTACATTTATCCATAATAAGATAGAAGAACAATTTTTAAGTAAAAAAACTATTTAAGAAATAAAAAAGACAGATTAAAGAAACAAAAAAAATCCAAACATTGTTCTTTTTTTCGCAGATTTGAAGATTAAACACAGATCTAAAAGTTGTTTTAAAAGAAAATATGAATAAAAATATTGTCTTATGCTTTTTTGAAGTTCCTAAAGCTTTGATCTGAAGTTTTAAAAAAAAAAAAAAAGGGATCAATAATAAAAAAGGAGAAAGATTACGCACCTGACCACCGTACGCGGTGGTTCGTGGCATCGAAGGTCGACAGAGGTAGTCAATTCGCGATGGGCGATGGACCGACCATACGATTGGAGGAGAGAGTTTCAAAGAGAAAAATAGAGAAGAAAAAGATTTTTTTTTTTTTTTGTAAAACAAAGGGAAGAAATGAGGTTTTAGAAAAAAAGTGTGGCTTAAATACCCCACTTTATTTTCTTTTAATTCTTTGTTTTTGTTTTTTAATTTACCCGTTTTATTTTTTTAATTTCTATTAAAATTGCTCTTTTATTTTTATTTTCTATTTAAAAAAAAAAATCCTTTTTACATTTGTGTTCATTTTTTTTAAAATTGCTTTTTCCATTTGGTTTTTTAACAAAGAATAAAATCTTTTGTTTTTAAGTCTTAACCTTTTATTTTCTAATTATTAAGTACATAATTTATTTCATTATCTATTTTAGCTCGTAACTCGATTCATACTTACATTTTGATGTAATTTTATGTCATTTTTAATTTTGTTGATCTTTCACTTGAAAATGTATTTTGTACACCTTTGTAAAAATATTTCAATAAAATAAATTGCATGATATTTTTAATTTATCTTTCAATACATAAATACTTTTAAATGAGACAATATTATTTTGTGTGGAAACTTCGAAGAATTGTGCCATAACGTGTTGGGTGTGATTTTTGTAGAATTTGCACAATCGATTATCCTCCCTTAAATTTTTTTTTAAAATCGAGACAATATTCTTTTGTGTGGAAACTTCGAAGAATTATGCCCTAACGTGTTGGGTGTGATTTTTGTAGAATTTGCACAATCGATTATCCTCCCTTTATTTTTTTTAAATCGAGGCAATATCCTTTTGTGTGAAAACTTCGAAGAATTGTGCCCTAACGTGTTGGATGTGATTTTTTGTAGAATTTGCATAATCGAGTATGTTCCTTTAAAAATTTCAAAATATCCTTTAATTTCGAAATCTCGGGAACATCGTGCCCTAACGTGTTGGACATGGTTTCAATTCCCTAATTAATTCGAAATAAATGGATATTTTTCTCATCAAAATCAATTTTAAAATTTTTTGCATGAAATAAATTATGTATTTAAGGATCATATCTTAACTTTCACTTGAATTTTCAAACTTTTATCAATTTAAACCTTCAAATAATCGACATGATACCAATTTTGGGCGTGTGAGGGTGCTAATCATTCCTTACTCGTAACTGACTCCTGAACCCGTTTTTCTGGATTTCGAAGACCAAAACTTTTTCCAAAATGGTTTTTAAATGTTTTGTGGTGATCCAATCACATGGCGACTCCTATTTTTGATTTTAAAAATATTTTCGAAACTTGTTTAAAAAAATGGTTTCGACAGCTTGGCAACTCCACTGGAGAAAAATAAGAGAGTCAAGTCGTGAGTTGATTATTTTTTGTCTTTTGATTGAAAATCGAAATTCGATTTAAATTTAATTTGCGATCCTTGCATTTTATGTTCATATGTTTGATTTTTAAATTCAATTTGTTCATTGTCGAAGCGAGGGTTTCATGCTTTTGCATTGATCGGTCACTTTACCCCTTAAGTGGAAGTGTGAAACTATGCCTTCGTGAGGTCTTCACCTCCGTGCAGGATAGTGGATTGTTTTCGGGAATACATCCGTTCCTATGTTTTCGTGAAGTTTTCACTTCCGTGCAAACATATGAGAAATGTATCCCCCTAAACCGAACTCGTCCATATGAGCCTATAATGGGTGAGGATAGAGGAATCTGCTGGTTCAGGTACCCTTACTTTAGAACTCAAACAGCATGTAGTTAACTTTAGGAGACTACCAAGCATCGCGACAAACCTTTAGTAGTCACCTAAATAGGAGAGGCGTGTTATTATTTTTGCTCTTAATTGTAATTTTATGGTTGGATTTTATTCTTGTGTTTAATAAACTGACATGTTTTATTTTGTCTTTGTTTTATTTCGTGCATTACATTTCCATTATAGAAAAGGTATTGGTTCATACTCGATTACCAAATAGAGAGCTTTGACATGGAAAACGTGTTTCTTAATAGAGTGAAAAACAACATGGTCGTGCGATTATGGTCAGAAGAGAGACAGGCGAGAATGGGGACAGTTTGACAGAAGGGCAATTATCGAAATTTTGGGATCATACTCGAGTAAATGTGACCCAAAATAGTGTGCAAGAGCTACGAGACAATTGGGGTCAGTGAAATGATGAAATGAAACAAGTGTTTTATAGAGAATATAGAGATCTACCCTATTTGCTCGAGGTAAAGATAGACAAGCACCTCTTTCGAGCTCTTACCCAACACTGGAATCCCGCGTATAGTTGCTTTTCCTTTGGGAGTTTCGACAAGATGCCCACGGTGGAAGGATACACTGCATTGATCCATTGCACGAGGTTTCAAGTTAACAAGGTTTACTCAAGAGCTGCGTGTGTCTCAACCTTTTTGAAGAGATTGATGAATATAATCGGGATAAGTGAACAGTGGGTTGCATCTCAGATTAAGGTAAAAGGGGATAATAAATGTATCACTCGGAAGACTTTAAGAGATATGATTCTAGCACACCCAGATATGAAGAAATGCGTCGACATTTTCGCTTTGAACATTTATGGGTTGGTTATCTTCCCAAAAGCATTAGGGCACGTAAAGGATGCAATTGTTGATCTCTTCGATCGTCTTAGCAAGAGAATTACACCGATCCTAGCAATCCTCGTTGAGGCCTTTAGATCACTAAGTGCCTGTCAGGGAGAAGGAGAGGTTAGGTTCATTGGCTGTGCACCACTTTTTATGGTTTGATTTCATAGCCATTTTTGGAAGAAAGAAAGGATTTCGTATAAGGCATACTTAGTGGACTACTCGCCTTTGAAAAAATACATAGCCACACAAAGGGAACAGATTGTATCCGAAGAAAAGTGGATGGCTATCCTGCAAAATCTTCGGGATGTGAATGTAGAGTGGAAGGCACCTTGGTTTATCATCGATGAGATTCTTTACTGTTAAGGAAATTTCGATTGAGTTCCCTTACTCGGAGTGTGGGGAGCTGTAGGATACACCCCTCTACTTATGTTAAGGCAGTACAAGACAAGACAGTTCATACCAGCAACACAATGTTTGGCCTAATGGGAGTTCACCTCAAAGGGGATAACTATAAGAAGAGGGTTAGAGAAATAATAAATGCATAAAAGCAAGTGCATAGGATGAAGATATTTGCTGCAAACCCGATGACGAATCTGAAATATGATTGGTGGAGAAGTAAAAGAGTTAATGATAATATTCCAGTGTCGAACCTTGATGATCTCAGATCGATAGAAGAATACTTGCAAGTAATTCCATCAGAATTGGACATCATAAAGCAAAATTTTGAAAGGAAGAGATTAGAATTTGGGAAAAGTATAGAAGTCTTAGAATAGAATAATATAAATTTAGGGTTAGATGTAGACATTCACAAGTTAGAGGTTAAAAAGTTGAGAAAAGGAAAGAACAAAGCCGAAGAAGACTTGGAAGATTTGAAGAAACATTACAAGAAACTTTGTCAATCCATGAGGAATGCTGGACTTGGCAAAACATCCGAACAATGACAACAAGAGATTTGGGAACAAGAAGATCGAGTGGAGCAATGGAAAATGAATTTTCAAGATGGTCAAGCTCGAGAAAATACCATAAAAGGAGAATTATTGGAAAGCCAAGTTGACAAGGCTGAATTAAAAGCCCAAATAACTGAGTTAGAGGCTAGAATCATTGAACTAGAGGAGTCTTTGCATAGACACCACAACTGAAACTTTGTCATAGAACTCAAGGCAAGTCGGGCCGAAAGTAAGGAGTTGAAGAAAAGAGTGCAAGAGCTTGAGGCTTCATTCCAGAATAATGAGATACGAATAAAGATTCTTGAAAGGAATTTAGAAGCGAGTGAATGACACACTTAACAGGCTCGGAGGCAAGTTGGAGAAAAAAATTATGTCATAGGTGAAGCACTTTTATGAATGCGAGAAGTGGCTAGTCACATGCAAATG
The DNA here is from genome assembly GCA_039519145.1 of Kokia cookei. Lineage (NCBI taxonomy): Eukaryota > Viridiplantae > Streptophyta > Magnoliopsida > Malvales > Malvaceae > Kokia > Kokia cookei. The sequence goes on along the minus strand of CM076910.1, from coordinate 29,308,340 downwards.
CTAGCCGTTGAAGCTAATGAGCTGAGTATGCAGTATGAATCGAAGTCAACACGAGGACAAAAACTAGTCGGACTCCTTAGGAAAGTTAAAGCTTTAGAAAGATTAGAACAGTTGCAAAAAAAAAATGCAAGAACAAATGCAAACGCAGCCGCAAGACCAGTTGGCAAGGGTCCAACAAGATATGAGAGACCAAATCATTGAGTCTAAAGGAAATATCATTAGTCGATTGACTCAACTATTATAAGAAGCAGAGAAAGGAAAAAACCCTGTAGTAAGCCTAAGGGAGGAGAGTGAAGACCCTTAATATCTCATGACTTTACCCCCGCACATAATCAAATTCCATCGAAAACACACTTGCAAGGAGCTCTAATCTTCATCATAGCACAGCAACATCCCGTTGGTAACTCAAACCAAGCTATTTATCCGACTGGATCAGGATCTAATCCAGGGGAAAATATCGTAAATCTCTTCATTCTTGATTTTGACGAGATCATGGAGACAAAAAGAATAAAATTGGAACTTTCCAAACAAATAGAAGAGCGTTACAAGTGGCTAGAAGATAAGGTCAAGGCGATGGAAGGAGTTGAAACCTGCTGTGGGATAGACATTAAGGAATTGAGTCTAGTCCCAGACCTAGTACTTCCCCCAAAATTTAAAGCTCCGGAGTTTGAGAAGTACAATGAGACGAGCTACCCAGAGGCTCACATTACCATGTTTTACCAGAAAATGATAGGATATGTCTACCACGACTAATTATTGACCCACTGTTTCCAGAACAGTTTGATAGGATACGCGATAAAATGGTATAATCAATTAAGTCGTGCGAGGATCAGTTCATGGAAGGACTTGGCCCAGGCCTTCATGAAATAATTGGCCATGTCACTGACATAGCTCCTGATAGAATTACCTTGCAAAACATAGAGAAAAGGCCGAGTGACAACTTCAAGCAATATGCGTAGTGATGTAAGGATATGGCCACCCAAGTACAGCCGCCATTAACGGAAAAAGAGACAACTATGTTTTTTATCCACATGTTGAAAGCACCTTACCTCAACCACTTACTGGGGAATGCTACAAGGAGTTTCTCGGATATGGTTATGTCTAGAGAGATGATTGAGAGTGTAATCAAGAGTGAAAAGATCGATACTAGAAAAAGCACAAAGAGATCAGCCCCTAGAAGAAAGGATGCTGAGATAAATAATGCAGGCATGTATAGGTCAAACTATGCAAAACTAGTCATGATGACACAATCTAAGACTCCTATAAATAATTACCAAAATCCTCCAAAGTTGGAATCAAGCTTGAGGAAAAACACCGAAAGAATTTAGTTCACACCCATTCCGGTGACATATAAAGAGCTTTACCAGCACCTATATGATCATCATGTAGTTGCTCCATATTACACAGATCTAGTACCACCCCATTCCCAAAATAGTATGATGCAAACGCTCAATGAGAGTACCATGGTGGGGTAGTTAGACACTCCATCGAGAACTATTTTACCTTCAAAAAGATAGTGGAGAGACTAATTAAGAGAAAACATATAAGATTCGATGAGTCATCTAGACCCAATGTGGCTGGAAACCTTTTACCCACTCATATTGATCAGGGAATAAATGCAATCGTGAAAGCAAAAGGCAAAAAGGTTAAGACCAATGTTGGAGAGGTCAATTCATCATTAAAATGGGTTTGGCATCAGATGGTTGATAGAAGGTTAATCACATGAAATGGTGAAGATACGATAATAACAGTTGAGAATTATTGTGAGTTCCATACCGCTGAAGGGCACAAGATTCAAAATTGCATAGGGTTCAAGGCTTTGATACAAGACCTGATGGACAATAAGGAACTAGAATTTTTCGAAGAAGAAGAAGAGGTGAAGGACATCTGTACCTCTGAAAAGAAATTGACAAACAGGTTTGTTCGCCTTGTAATAATTATTTCTACACTCAAGAGCACCGAGATGAGAAAGCATGACACCTTGTGTCATTATACAAAAACCTATGACATTCCCGTATGAGGACAATAAGAGGGTCCTTTAGAATTATGGGTGTAATATAATAATGCTAGAAGAGGAATGACCCAAAGGGGATGTAGACCTTATTATCCGTAGCGAGAAATCTTACGACCTAAAAGTGGAAGAGAAAGAAGCAACTAAAGGAAAGGCTTTAGTGATTAACAAGAAGAGAACGAAACCAGCAGGTTCAAGCTAGTAAATGAGCCAATAACAGAAAAAGAGGCAAAAAAATTCTTGAAATTCCTCAAACACAGTGAGTATAGTGTGATGGATGAGTTGCACAAACAACCAACACGTATATCAATCTTAGCCCTACTGCTAAGTTCAAAAGCCCACCGTAATGCACTAATGAGAGTACTCAATGATACATATGTGGCTAACGACAAATCTGTGTGCAAGTTAGATCGCTTGATCAATAATGTCAGCGTTGACAATTTTATTTTCTTCAGTGACAATGAAATCCCATTCGGGGGAATGGGATCGACAAAGGCCTTATACATTACTACTCACTGTAAGAGGTATACTTTGCCCGAAGGGCTCATTGATAATTGCTCAGCTTTAAACGTGTCACCACTGGCTACCTTGAAGAGACTACCAGTTGACAGCAAACCCACATACAATTATTTGTTGGAAAGACCTTGGATTCACTACCGTCCTCACTACACCAAAAGCTTAAGTTGAGAACCGGAGGAAGATTGGTTACAATAAATGCAGAAGAGGATATCATTGCGTCCGTGACAAGTGACACCCCATATGTAGGGAAAGATGAAGAGGCTATGGAATGCTTCTTTTGGACATTGGAATTCGTTAACACAACATTCATTGTTGAAGGGAGAAAAATCCCTATACCAAGTTTGTCATCGACTACGAAGATGGGTTTACGATTAACAATTGAACAAGGGGCATTGCTAGGAAAAGGGCTTGGGAAATATCTACAAGGGGCAATCAATACATCGGTACTAGTAGGAAAATGGGATTGCTTTGGTCTGGAGTATAAGCTAGATATGAAGGAAAATAAAGAGGAGCTAGAGAGGAAGCGAGAAAGGAGAAAAGCACGACTGGTCGAGGAGGAGATCAGGTGGGAATGATCTTCCCCCATATATTAAAGACTTTCGTTATCGGAGGAATAAGGATTGAAAAAGAAAAGAAGGCTGAAAGAGTCATGATAGACTTGGGCATTAAGCTATCTCTGAAGAAGACGAAGAAATGAGCTTATCACGAATTTGTCCATACATACCACAAATTGTTCTAGACAACTGGAGTGAAGAGGAGCTCTCTGTAGCCTTTAGGGTCCCTTTAGAGTAATACTCAACACACACTTGTTGCTCTAGGCTCGAGAGCGATAGGGGTCCTTTGTAAAGGGTATTTGACTGTTATCTGCTATTTTAATGAAAATACGTTTTTATCTCACTTGGGAAACATCTCTTTGTTTATTCTTTCATTTAATTCAGACAATTTGTCTACACTCAATCTACACAATTAATCATTTTCAAAATTCTTTTATACGTATACTCATACTCATACCATACAATCATTCTTAAATTTACTTTATTCTTTGGATCTCTCTCATTTTTTGACAGATCTTTGGATATCAATGATATGAACAACATTGTTATTGACTCTGAGCCTCATTTTGAGCAAGATATGTGTCCCGAAGAGCCTTGGGACTTTGAAGATGATCAAGCCAGTAACTTGTCTCTAGATTTGCTGCGAATAATAGAACAAGAGGAAAACAAATCTTGCCCCATAAAGAGTTAGTTGAAACTATGAGCATAAGAAATGAAGATGAAAATAAAGAGGTGAAAATTGGAACCAGTATTTCAGTAGAAACAAGAAAAAAAATCTCATTGAGTTGCTCTGAGAATTCAAGGATGTCTTCGCATGGTCTTACCAAGATATGCCTGGGTTAAACACCGATATTGTGGTCCATAAGCTCTCCATAAAAGAGGAATGCAAGTCTGTCCAGCAAAAGCTTCAAAGGATGTGACCGGATGTATTGTTAAAAATAAAAGAAGAGGTTCAAAAGCAGTTTGATGCGGGTTTCCTCCAAGTGGTCAAATATTCAGAATGGATAGCTTAGTCCCTATTCCTAAAAAGGATGAAAAAGTGCGTATGTGAGTGGACTATCGAGATTTGAACAGAGCTAGCCCAAAAGACAACTTTCCACTACCTCACATAGACACACTGGTAGATAACACGGTAGGTTATTCACTCTTCTCCTTCATGGATGGTTTTTTTCTAGATATAATGAAATAAAGATGGATCTTAAAGATATGGAGAAAACTACGTTCGTTATAATGTAGGGGACATTTTGTTATAAAGTGATGCCATTTGATCTTAAGAATACGGGGCAACATATCAAAGAGCCATGGTGATGTTGTTTCATGATATGATGCACAAAAAAATTGAGGTCTATGTCGATTATATGATTGCAAAGTCTCGAGTAGGGGAAGAATATTAAAGGTCCTGAGGAAGTTATTTTTGAGGTTAAGAAAGTTTCAACTAAAGTTGAACCCAGCCAAATGCACTTTTGGAGTTACTTCGAGCAAGTTGTTAGGCTTCATAGTTAGCAAAAGGGGAATTGAGATCGATCCAGACAAGGTCAAAGCCATACAAGAGTTACCACCACCCTGTACGTAAAAAAAGTACGAGGTTTCTTGGGAAGATTAAATTATATCGCTCGGTTCGTCTCACAATTAATTGAGAAATGTGACCCCATCTTTCGCTTTCTTAGAAAACACAATCTAGGTGTATGGGATGATGAATGCCAGAGAACTTTTGACAAGGTCAAGCATTATTTATCCAATGCTCCAGTCTTAGTGCCACCGAATCCTAACAAACCATTGATCCTGTATTTGGCAATTTTTGAAAACTCCATGGGATGTGTACTAGGCCAACACGATGAATTCGGGAAGAAATAAAGAGCAGTATATTACCTCAGCAAGAAGTTCACTGATTGTGAAACAAGGTACTCACCGATTGAAAAAATATGTTGCGCTTTAGTTTGGACTACTCAAAGGTTAAGACAGTACATGTTCTACCACATAACTTGGTTAATCTCGAAATTAGATCCTCTTAAATATATGATGGAGTCAACCGCATTGAATGGAAGGATGGCTAGGTGGAAAATCCTACTTTCAGAGTTCGACATAGTCTATGTAAACCAGAAGGTAGTAAAGGAGAGTGCAATAGTAGATTTCCTAGCCAGTAGAGCTCTAGAGGATTATGAGTTGATAAATTTTGACTTCCCAAATGAGGACTTAATGTATGTTACAACCACTGAAGAGGGGAACGCGTCAGAGCATTCTTGGCGATTAAATTTTGATGGTGTTTCAAATCCCATGGGTAATAGAATTGAGACAGTTTTAGTATCACTAAAAAGAGACCATTATCCCTTCACCAGCAAACTTGACTTCGATTGCACAAACAACATGGCAAAATACGAAGCATGCATTATGAGAATTCAAGCAGTCATAGAATGAGGGATCAAGATTCTAGAGGTATACGAAGACTCTGCACTAGTGATCTACCAACTTAAGGGAGAATGAGAGACAAGGGATCCCAAGTTGATTGATTATCGAAAGATGGTCCTTGAATTGATCAAGAAATTTGATGAGGTCACATTCCAGTACCTGCCATGTGAGGAAAACCAGATGGCTGACGCTTTGGCTACTCTAGCCTCAATGATAAAAGTAAACAAGCCAAAAGATATGAAGCTCATTAAAATGAGCATTTACGAGACTCCAACCCATTGTTATGAGATTGAAGAGGAAGAAAAGGACGACTATCCTTGGTATCAAGACATCTTTCAATATGGAAAAGACCATAAATACCCCGAATAAGCTACAGAAAATGATAAAAGGACATTGAGAAGGCTCGCAAATGAGTACGTCCTAGATGGGGAAATTTTATATAAAAGGAGCAAGGATCAAGTGCTGTTAAGGTGTGTTGATGCAATCAAGGCAAGAAAAATCCTAGAAAAAGTCCATGAAGGTATTTGCAGAACACACGCCAATGGATTCAAAATGACTAGGTAGATTATGAGATTTGGATACTACTGGTCCACTATGGAAGGCGACTGCATCAACTGTGCTAAGAGATGTCATAAATGTCAAATCTATGGAGATAAAATCCATGTGCCTCCGTCGCACCTTCATGTCATGATTTCTCCATGGCCTTTTTCCATGTGGGGCATGGATGTCATTGGACCAATCTCGCCAAAGGCTTTTAATGGGCATAGATTCATCTTTGTGGTCATTGACTATTTTACCAAGTGGGTAGAAGCCGCTTCCTATGCCAATGTCACAAAGTCGGCAGTTACCAAATTCTTAAAAAAGAAAATCATATGTCGATATGAGATGCTAGAAAGAATTATATCGGACAATGCATTGAACTTGAATAACAACACGATATAGGAGGTTTGCGAGCAATTCAAGATCAAACATCATAATTTATCTCAATATCGCCCAAAAATAAATGGAGCAGTGGAAGCAGCAAATAAAAACATCAAGAAGATCGTTGCAAAAATGACAAAAATCTATAAAGATTGGCATGAAAAGTTACCATTTGCCATTCTTGCTTATAGAACCTCAGTCAGAACTTCTACTGGGGTAACACCGTTCTCACTTGTATATGGAATGGAAGCCGTTTTACCTATCGAGGTTGAAATCCTTTCTCTCCGAGTCTTGATAGAGCTAAATTTGGATGAGGAAGAATGGATCCAAGCCATATATGATCAATTAAACTTGATTGAAGAAAATAGATTAAGAGCTATTCATCATGGTCAGATGTACCAAAAATGAATGATACGAGCTTACAACAAAAAGGTCCTCCCTAGAGAATTCCACGAGGGAGATCTTGTCTTGAAAAAAATACTCCCCATAAACAAAGGCTCTCGAAGAAAATGGACGCCTAATTAGGATGGACCATATGTAGTGAAGAAAGCTTTCTAAGGAGTTATACAACCCAGTAAATTCAAACTTGGAGAAGAAATATTTCACCTAAAAAAAATTGGAGAGGCCAAGATGAAAACTCACAAGGGGCATCTTGAAACCAAAGGGGTTTCGAGTTGAAAACCCGGAAAGGGCAGCTCAAATGTGAAGCAAAATAGGTTCCACTTGTTTACTCAAACGTGAAAAAAATAGAGAAACATTACATCTTGGAGCATCGATAAAGAACTCTAGATTTTGTAAACACATATCCGGCACAAAATGATCCTCGTCAAGTCAGATCAGAGAAGCTCGTATTATGATACCTGAGGCATCTAATATTATTTCTTTGGATTATTTGTTTTACTTGGAAATTGTTCTTTGGCCAATGTTTCTCAAAATTCTTTGAGCTTTGACATCAATACAATCTCATTCTTTCACAACTTTTCCCAAGCATTTTCATACTAAGATAAAGGATAATGGACTAATATCACAAGGTATACAAGGATCTACGTGTGTTATTCTAGAAATTTTCTAAACGATACAGGGACCTTAAACACGACCACCAGTTAAAAGAACCAAACTTGAAACAAGTAGTTCGAATTAAGATTACTTTGTCAGATCCCTTCGCAAATTTGAGAAAGCATAAGATGGTACACTGTTAATAAAGCTGCAACAAGTGACAAACCATGACAATCTTAGAACAATTAAAAGAAAAAAGAAATCAATTTTGAAACTAACATCAATCATGCACATTCATTTAGTTAGGAGCATTTGACTCATTCTAATCATGACATTCTAATAATCTGGCCTGTGTAGAGGTCCATTCTATAGATATAGAGGGAAAGGTTTTAAGTCGCAACGGCAAACATTGTACCTCAGAAACATGAAGGGAAAGATTGAAGCCGCAACGGCGAATTTGGTACCACAAAGATATAAAGGGAAAGGTTTAAGTCACAACGGTAAACCTTGTACCTTAGAAACATAAAGGGAAAGATTGAAGTAGCAACGACGAATCTGGTACCACAAAGATATGGAGGGAAAGGTTTAAGTCGCAAAGGCAAACATTGTACCTCAAAAACATGTTGGGAAAGATTGAGGCCGTAACGGTGAATTTGGTACCATGAAGATATGGAGGGAAAGGTTTAAGTAGCAACGGTGAACCTTGTACCTCAGAAACATGAAGGGAAATATTGAAGCCGTAACAGCGAATCTAGTACCACGAAGATATGGAGGGAAAGGTTTAAGTCGCAACAACAAACCTTGTACCTCAGAAACATGCTGGGAAAAATTGGAGCCGCAATGGCGAATTTTCTACCTCGAAGTTACATTGGATCAGAATCAAAACTACAAATACCAAGTCTTTATTTCTTTGAAGTTGCAGTAAGAGCAAGATGAAGCTTCAACACCAAAATTCTCATCCTTGAAGTGTTAGTGGATTGAACCAAGATTACAATAGCGAATCTTAATATCCCTGAAGTTGCAGTGGAATGGAGTGAAACTATAGTAATAATTTTTGTCATTTTGAAGTTATCTTGGGGCATGATGGAATCACGACATCAATTCTCATTTTCCCAAAATTTACAAAGAAGCAGATGCAGTGCAGTTGGAGTGATCAATGGTTTGGAAGAGTGGGGCCAAGGTTCAGCAAGATCGAACAAAATTGATCCTCTTTTTAGTCTTTGCTTCATCCTATTTCATGACAATGAGCAAAGAGGGGTAGCTGTAGAGGCCCAATTTTATCCGGGCTTGGAAAATAAGACAACAAATTAAACAGAAAAAAGATCCATTAATTAAAGTCTAATGTCCAAATTACATACCCAAAATATCCAAATTAAAACTCAAAAAAAAAAAATACAAGACCAATGTCTAACCCTAAGCCCAAACCTAAACATGGCCCAAAAGGCCCAAAACTTTAAAAACAAATTAGAAATCCTAAGTTGACCTGAACTCCTCGGCTACCATTCCCATGTCAGAGCTGTCTGCCACCCCACATCCCTAGTATCGCCTCTGCCAACCTTTACACCTCGAAGTTGGCAACACGTGCCTTAGTACCAATCAACAGAGAAACTTTTTGCCCTTCTCGTCATGTACTTTCAAAGAAACGAAGAGCAAAGACAGAAATAAAAAACTAGAGGATAAAACTATGTTATCCAATCGGCTATAAAGTGTAACACCCCCTAATCCTAAATCGTCGTCGAAATAGGGTTACAGGGTATTACCAGACATATCGAACAACTTACAAATAATAAATAAATAAATAATGAATATACTATAAAATAATCATAAAATTCCTTAATTGGACTCTCGAGGCTCAAAATACGTATTAGAAGGGAATTGGGACTTGTTTTGGTGCTCCGTAGATTTCTCGTAAAATTTTTTCTCAAACGCGATATAACCCCCTTTATAAACATCTAACCTTCCCTACAATTTCAACCCACAACCAAAACAACATATACTCAAATTCATCTAAATCCTAATCATTTCATTAACATATTAATTCAATAATTAAACATTCTTAATATTATTCAAAATTTACTAATAAATTTATTCATTTTTCATTCAAACATAATGTCAAATTTTATAATATACTATTTACCATTTTATTAAACTAATATCAAAATATAGTACATATATATATATATATATATATATATATATATATATATATATATATATATTTTACAACCAACATTACGAGCATATACATGTAACCTATACAACACCTAGTACATGCCACTTTTACCAAAAGAGGAGAATTACATCATCGAGTTTATACTAAGGTCGGGATCGATCTGGATGCTGAACCAGGACCTTAATTCCAATTTAATCCTATTTAACTCATTTATTATTTTTTAACTCAATTCATACTTTATCTAGGCCTAAAACTTGCTCCGCCATTTTGGCCCATTCAATAAAATCCACAAACTCAATAATACGGTGAGATACCAACTGTACCTTGATCTCGTCTCGCAAACCTCGTAAAAATCTTTTGCAACTATCAACTTCTATTGGTATAAATTCTGAGGCGTATCTGCTGAGTCTCGAGAATTCTCTCTCATAATCTATTACTGACATGTCGCACTATTGCAGCATTAAAAACTCTTGCTTATTGTCTTCGATATACATTTCTCCGATATATTTCTTTTGAAATTCTTTTTGAAATAGGTCCCATGTTATCTGATCCTCTGGTAGATGTCGAACCACTGATTCCCACCATAAATAAGCTTCCCCTTGTAGCAACAATACAACATAAATCAAGCATTCCCGGAGGGAACATTCCAATTGTTGTAAAATTCTTTTGGTCGACTCCATCTAATTTTCAGCTGTGGATGGATCAACTCTTTTCAGACCCATAAATTCAATGGCACCATATTTTTTCAATTCTTTTATCGGGGCTCGTCTCTGAGTTGGTACTGAAGTCGTAGCAGGAGTAGTCCCCACTACTCTTTGTAATGCATCGGTAATTACTCGTAGTATATCTGAATCATCTTTATCATTTCTTCTATCTACTCTAGGAGGTGGATTTCTTACTGGGTTTATGCTAGGTGTTACTGACTCCGTTTCATCTAACTCGTACGACTCTTCATCTCCAGTATACATTTCTTAGTCAATATCATCTATTCTTTCATCTAACATCTTCAATCTATAAAAAAAAAAACAAACAAATAGGTCAGCATCCAAAGATCCCGACTTAGTTTCGACCCAACAGTGTCATGTACTTCTAGACTCAATTTTCGAGCTCGATTTAGTTAAAGAATCGACTAAACCCGATAGCTCTGATACCAAAATTGTAACACCCCTAACCTTAAACAGTCATCGAAACAAGGTTACAAGGTATTATCAGACATATCGGGTAACTTACAAATAATAAATAAATAATTAATGAACATATTATAAAATAATCATAAAATTCCTTAATTGGACCCTCGAGGCTCAAAATACGTATTAGAAGGGAATTGAGATTTGTTTTGGTGCTCTGTAGATTTTTCATAAAAAAATTTTTCAAACGCGATATAACCCCCTTTATAAACATCTAACCTTCCCTGCAATTTCAACCCCCAACCAAAACAATTTATACTCAAATTCATCTAAATTCTAATCATTTCATTAACATATTAATTCAATAATTAAACATTCTTAATATTATTCGAAATTTTCAATAATTAAACATTCTTAATATTATTCGAAATTTACTAATAACTTTATTCATTTTTCATTCAAACATAATGCCAAATTTTATAATATACTCTTTACCATTTTATTAAACTAATATAAAAAAAATAGTATATATATATATATATATTTTTTTACAACCAACATTACGAGCATATACATGTAACCTATACAACACCTAGTACATGCCACTTTTACCAAAAGAGGAAAATTACATCACCGAGTTTATACTAAGGTTGGGATCGATCTGGATGCTGAACCAGGACCTTAAATCCAATTTAATCCTAATTAACTCATTTATTATTTTTTTAACTCAATTCATACTTTATTTTTATTCAATTTCCTTTCATATTCTACTTAACTATCTAATGTTCATAATAAAACCCTAATTTAAAATTTCTTTCAATTTAATCCCTCTATCACAAAACTTATAGCTTCTTTTACAATTTAATCCCTTTATCAATGCTAACTTGAAATTCATTCAATTAAAGCTCTAATTCACTATTTTGTTCAACATGAACTATGTTCAAAAACCTTAAAACTTCGAAAACCTCAACTTAATTTCATCAAAACTTTATTCTAAAGCTTCTAAAACATCTAATTTAAGAGAAAATGACTTAATTGACTTACCAATTAAAGATTAAAGCTTTAAAATCCTAGTTTTCCTTTTTTCTTTTTTTTTTTCTTTCTTTCTCCCCTGTTTCGTTTGAGCTTATGTTCTTCCTTCTTTTGTTTCTTTGTTTTCTTTTCTTTATTCTTTTATATCATATATATATATATATATATATATATATTATTAATAAATTATAAATATTTATTTACTTAAATAATAAGTAAATTAATATTTATTTTACAAATGTACAAATATAATTTTTACACATGTGTATTTTATTACCATACATTTGGCTTTAATATATATATATTTCATTAATATAATAAGATAATATTTATTAAATAATAATTTATATTATTATATTTTAATATTAATTAATAATAAATTAAAATCATGAAAAATCTTTAGATTTTTCTTTGTTTTGCCGCCTCAAATTATGCAATAGACATAATTGCCATTTTAATCTCTTTTTCTTTCTTTTAATCTATAATTAGCCTTTCACCCCTTATTCAATTTAGTCCTTTTTACTAATTACTCTAAATTAAACTAAATTCACCTAATCAAAGCCTAATTAAACACACAACTAAACTCATAATTACTCCTAATAGTTATTTACGAACTCGGTTTACTAAGACGAAGGCCCTATAACTCACTTTTTCAGTGCCTGTGAATTTAGGTCATTACATAAAGCCTCGTCTAAGATGTTGTAAATTTTTACACAAGAAATAGACAAAAAAAAACATAAAAATAAAAAAAAAAAGTGCAAAGATCATATTACTAAGCATTCCCACATTTGGTATTAGCAAGGTATACATTGATTATTGTTTATTTATTATTTGAATATTGAAACGTTTCATTAATATATTTATTATTACTATTTATTACTGTTATTTATTACTAAGCATTAATAATAAGAATAATAATAAAAAGAAGGCTAAGGGTCGTACTTGGAAAACCATTGCCGTCACCACCGTTGATAGAATCCCTCCGAACTAGCCCATGTTCGCGAGGGATTTCGATATTCGGGTTTTTACAAAAAATAAAAAAGGAACAATCAAACAATAGATTTCAAAAGTAAAAACATCAAAACCATATTCTCTTTTCAATGATCTGTAAAAACTGTTAGATCTACATTTATCCATAATAAAATAGAAGAATAGTTTTTAAGTAAAAAAAAAACGATTTAAGAAATAAAACAGGTAGATTAAAGAAACAAAAAAAACATCAAAACCTTGTTCCCTTTTTTGTAGATCTGAAGATTAAACACAAATCTCAAAGTTGTTTTAAAAGAAAATCTGAATAAAAATTTTGTCTTATGCTTTTTCGGAGTTCCTAAAGCTCCGATTTGAAGTTTTTTTTTAAAAAAGGGATAAAAAATAAAAAAGGAGAAAGACTACGCACTTAACCACTGTACGCGGTGGTTCGTGGCATTGAAGGTCGATGAAGGTGGCCAATCTACGGTGGGCGAAGGACCAACCATACGATCGGAGGAGAGAGTTTCAGAGAGAAAAATAGAGAAGAAAAGGAATTGTTTTTTGTAAAAAAAAGGGATGAAATGATGTTTTAGAAAAAAAAAAGTGTGGCTTAAATACCCCATTTTATTTTCTTTTAATTCTTTGTTTTTATTTTTTAATTTACCCGTTTTATTTTTTCATTTCTTTTAAAATTGCTCTTTTATTTTTATTCTGTATTTGTTTTAAAAAAAATCCTTTTACATTTGTGTTATTTTTTAAAAATTGCTTTTTTCCTTTGGTTTTTTAACAAAGAATCAAATCTTTTGTTTTTAAGTCTTAACCTTTTATTTTCTAATTATTGAGTGCGTAAATTATTTCATTATCTATTTTAGCTCGTAACTTGATTCATACTTACATTTTGATGTTATTTTATGTCATCTTTAATTTTGTTGATCTTTCAATTGAAAATGTATTTTGTACACCTTTGTAAAAATATTTCAGTAAAATAAATTGCATGACATTTTTAATTTATCTTTCAATACATAAATACTTTTAAATTGAGGTAATATTCTTTTGTGTAGAAACTTCAAAGAATTGTGCCCTAACGTGTTGGATGTGATTTTTGTAGAATTTACACAATCGATTATCCTCCCTCAATTTTTTTTAAAAATCGAGACAATATTCTTTTGTGTGGAAACTTCGAAGAATTGTGCCCTAATGTGTTGGGTGTGATTTTAGTAGAATTTGTACAATCGATTATCCTCTCTTAATTATTTTAAAATCGAGGTAATATCCTTTTGTGTGAAAACTTCGAAGAATTGTGCCTTAACGTGTTCGGTGTGATTTTTTTGTAGAATTTGCATAATCGTATATGTTCCTTTAAAAATTTCAAAATGTCCTTTAATTTAGAAATCTTAGAAACATCGTGCCCTAATGTGTTGGACATGATTTCAATTCCCTAATTAATTCGAAATAAATGAATATTTTTCTCATCAAAATCAATTTTAAAATTTTGCATGAAATAAATTATGTATTTGAGGATCGTATCTTAAATTTCACTCGAGTTTTCAAACTTTTATCATTTTAAACCCTAAAATAATCGACATTATACCAATTTTGGGCGTGTGAGGGTGTTAATCATTCCTTACATGTAACTGACTCCCGAACCATGTTTCTAGATTTCAAAGACCAAAATTTTTTCCAAAACGGTTTTTAAATGTTTTGTGGTGATCCAATCACACAAAATAAAAGATTAGTGACAACTCCTATTTTTTATTTTAAAAATATTTTCGAAACTTGTTTTAAAAAAATGGTTTTGACATCTGTTATGTTTGTAACAAAAAATGACAGTTTTGTTACGTCTGTAATGAAAAATAGTTAGTGGTGATTGATTTTTTATTTTTCGAAAATTTAGTGACTGAGCTAAAAGTTGAGTAACTGCTTTGTTATTGATATCAAAGTTGAGTGACTGTTGGTGTACTTTACCCTAAAAATAACACAAAAAAAATCCAGATCCTAACCTACAAGAAAAAGCTAAAAAAGAAAAGAGGCTAGATAAAAATAAAAAAAGAGAGAAAAGAAAGATGAGAGAAGAAGAAACCTCACTCGGGTTCAAAGCAGACAATGACGGTTTGACAATTTGAATGATGGAAGAGTATTCGACGACGAGGGAAGCAACATAGTTAGAAGCCAATGCCATCCGACGACTAGATTTGCATATTGGAAAATTTTTCGATCGCAGTTTAAGGGGCAAACTCGAAAGGTTTTAGGCCATTCTTTAGAGAAAAAAGATAATAAATAAAGAGATGAGACTTTTGGCTAGCGAACAACAATGGCTTGATCAGAGTTTTGACTTTGAAGAAAGGTGGTTCTCATGGAGATGCAAAAACCAAAAAGGATAAAAGGAGTGGATCTTAACTATTTTGGAGATTTGATTTGACAAAATGAAAGAGGAGGATGAGAGAAGCATTTTGGTGGTGTTGAAAATTGGAGGTCACCAGCGAAGAAAGTGACTAGGGCAAAACATTAGTATTTTTAAAGGTTTAAGAAAAAACAAGAAAAAGAGAAAGGGAAGAAAGATATATTTCTTCAAGTTTAAAACAAATAATGAGTTGGAAATTATATACATGTGGAAAAAAATGATTTGGCAGGTGAGGTAGGATTTTCTTCCTTATAACCAAGAGGGACCAAAATGAATAAATTTTGTAACTTGAGTGATCTTTTTGCAAACTTTTTTTCCTACCCAAAATGATAACATATGAAAGTTGAGTGATCAAGTATGTAGTTTACCCTTAAAATAAATTGTACCTGTTGAGTATGACTCATATGTAAAGTCAAATTTGAGAAATAGTCTTTCAATTAAAATCTGTTTATTTGTTTCAATTAAACTCTTATTAGTCTAGATTATTTTATTATTATTTGATCTAAGAATTTAGCCTATAAATAAGCTCTTTTACAACCTTAGAAAACAAACTCATTAGAGATTAGAACTCTTAACACTTTTGAAGAATTTTGTGTTTACGTTTTGAGGGTCTTTTATTTTTGGGGTTTCATTTTATCTAAATCTTTTGTACTCTTAATTCTTTTACCATTATAGTAAAATTATCTTTCCCGTGATTTTTTATCCTTTTCGAATGGGTTTTTTCACTTTAAATTTGTGTGTTCAATTTCTCAATTTCTTCCCCTATTTTTCCTTATTCGTTGCTTAATCGGGTTGATCTCCAACAAGTAGTATCAGAACTATTTCAATTTTTGTTGATCAGCTCGTTCAGAGATGAAACAACAAGGTTCGACATTGAGAAGTTTAATGGTGTCACAAATTTCAATTTGTGGCAAGTTCGTATGATGTCAATTCTAGTTCAGTCTGGCTTGAAAAAGGTTCTTTACTAGAAAAAAGCCCAAGAATCTAGATTAGTTAGAATGAGAAAATCTTGATGAAAAGGCCCTATTTGCAATCTAGTTGTGCCTCTCGAATAAGGTATTACAGGAGGTATTGATGGAGAAAACCTCATCCGCCTTGTGGAAAAGGATAGAAACACTTTATGTGACTAAGTCTTTGGCTAACCGTTTAGTGTTGAAACAATGTCTATTTACGTTTCACATGAACGAAGGTGAGCTTCTTAGAGATCACATCAGTCAATTCATTACTATTTAAATAACGTTGAGGTTCAGATTGACGATGAAGATAAGAATATGCTATTATTGTGTTCTTTACCCCCTTCATACAAGTCTTTCAGAGAGACTCTGATTTATGGCAGAGACAAACTCTCGTTCGAGGATGTGAAGGGTCATTTGTTGAGTAAAGACAAACTTGACAATGAATTTGGTTTGGATAGCAAGGTAGATAAGCAAGTTTCTATTTTGGTAGCATCAAAGAAGTGAGACAAAGGTGTCGCTATTGTAAGAAGTTAGGTCACTTCAAAGCAGATGGTTACAAACTGCAAAATAAAAGGATTGCTGAGAGCAACGAGGAAGATATAGATGGTGCTAATTTGGCCGACGAAAGCGGTGATGATTTCTTGTTAGTGTCAATGAGCGAAAGCTCTGGGCTTTCATCCGAGTGGATTCTAGATTCGTGATGTTCTCCACATACAGTCCAGTTGAAGGTGGAGTTGTGCGCATGAGAAATGATTCATCTAGTAAGGTAATCAATATTGGTATCGTTAGAATTAGGATGCATGATGGGACGATTAGGACAATCTTAGATGTCAAGTATGTACTTGGTTTACGAAAGAATCTCATCTTCTTTAGTATTTTAGACTCGAAAGATTGTAGGTTTAACATTGAGTCTAGTGGCATTAAGGTGTCTCGTGGGGCTCTTATTTTGTTAAAAGGTAAAAGGATCGATATTCTTTATATTCTAGAAGGTTCTACAGTGACCGGTGAAATCGAACGTCCCTCGTCCGTTACGGAGTTAAAGTCAACTCGTTTAGAGCGGAGGCAACTTAATCATATGAGGGAAAAAGGTATGACCATTTCGTTGAATAGAGATTCTCTTTTGGATGCAGGCTATGAAAAGTTAAGGCACTATGTTTGTGAAAATCAGACTCGGGTTAGTTTTGATGTGGCAGCGCACAAGTTGAAGGCTAGAAATCTTCCAGCTTCTAAGCACAAATTTGACTCAGTTAATTCCTTGCATAATTAAACTCTGATTAGTCTATATTATTTTATTATTATTTGATCTAGAAATTTAACCTATAAATAGGCTCTTTTACAATATTAGAAAACACACCCATTAGAGATTTGAACTCCTAACACTTTTGGAGAATTTTGTGTTTATGTTTTGATGGTTCTTTGTTTTTGGGTTTCCGGGGTTTAGTTTTATCTCTATCTTTTATACTCTTCATTCTTTTACCATTATAGTAAAATTATCTTTGCCCATGGTTTTTTATCGTCTTCGGAGGGGTTTTTCCACGTTAAATTTGTGTGTTCAATTTCTCAATTTCTTTCGCTATTTTTTCTTGTTTGTTGCTTAATCGGGTCGATCCCCAACAATACCTAACATTTATAATATTTTATAGGAATAAATCTCAAAATTATACGTTAAAATTTTTTTTAACTTAAGTGCCGTTTTTGCAAACTTTCTTTTCATTCCCAAAATGAAAACATATGAAAGTTGAGTGATCAAGTATGTAGTTTACCCTTAAAATAATTGTACCTAACATTTATAATATTTTATTGAGATTAATCTCAAAATTATACTTTAACTTTAATTGAATATGCAATTTGATGCATGGACTTTGATTTTGTGCAATTATAACATGGAACTTTTATTATGGTTCAAATATATATATGAAATTAACTTTCGTTTTGATTAAATTATGCATATTTAAATAAATACATTAAATTATTTTTATATTAGATAAATATAATTATTTGATTATGCAAAATATAAACATAAAAATGATGTTTTATCAATAAATATATTAATAATTTGTGAGAATTAAAAAAATTTAAAATTCGTATATAAAATTACACAAAATCAAAATTTCTATATAAAATTAAATATTAAACTAAATTTTATATATAATTTTGAGATTTATCATATTTTATTTTCAGTCAAGAACTTCATTAATCTTTCAACTGTAAACAAAATTTTAAAAAATGAGAAAAGATATATCAAATTTGAGTAGGTTAGTGAAGGAAGAACCGTCAGGCATGTCTTACATTTTGGAGAGAGCATGTATATTGTTATAAGAAAAAAAGGAAATATTATTTTTGGAAAATCCAATTAAACAAAATATAAAAAAATTAGTAAAAGTTTTTGCCAAATCAATCTATTATAAGTTACTTTTTTAGGTGAGGAGCAATGGAGATATTGTTATATAAATGGATTCATTGGTATATATTATAAATTTTGTTATCCATACAAAATGTTTTTATATAAATGGATATGTTGAAAAATCATAAAATAATTTTTTTAGCATTATAAATTTTACCATTTCTAATTAATAATTTTTTCAAATTTTAAAAAGTTTTTACAAAGTTGGGTTTCTAATAGTAGTTTGATTATTTTGTTAGAAAATTATGTTTTTATTAAGAATTTGAATTAATAGTGGTAGTTGTTAGAGAACATTGTTATTTGTGAGGTATATTGTAATTTAGGGGATATTTTGTTATGTCTCAAGTAAAGAGATTGTGAATCAATGATGCCAAACGTTGATTGATCAATGTCGGTCGACCGTTGTCAATGTTCGAGGTTAACGTACCACATCATCATTTCACAATCTCTTTATATGACACATAACAAAATATATCTTAAATTTCAATATATGTCACAAATAACTATATTCTCTAACAACTATCAAAACCATTAACCATTGACTCAAATTTCTAACGAAAAACACAATTTTCTAACAAAATACTCAAACTTCCATTGAAATCTCAAGTTTGTAAAATTTCTTAAAAAAATAAAATAAAATTGTTAATTAAAAATTATAAAAATTATAAAATTATAAAATTATAAGATTTACAATTTTTAGTTAACTTTTTTGACATCTTTTTAGGAATTTTTAAAAACATTTTTCAATAGAAAATTGAATATTTGATTAGAAAATTATGTTTTTGATTAAGAACTTGAGTCAATAGTTAATGGTTTTGATAGTTGTTAGAAAATATAATTATTTGTGAGATATAGTATAATTTAGGAGATATTTTGTTATGTGCTCCAATAAAAGGCAATTCCTAATAATGTGTCATTGGCCTTAGCTTGGTGGTTAGATGTTGGTATTCTAACCTTATAACCTTTGTTTGATTCCCCTCCTAATAATTTTTTTGTTTTTATTTTTTTCATTTTGTTTGAATTTTTTTCATTTTCTTTTTAATTTTTAATTAATAAACATGTTGTTTTCAAGTTTTTTTATTTTATTTTTAATTAATATTTTTAATCAATAACTCCTTTATTTATGTAAAAATAATAAATATGTAATTATATAATGAAAATATATACTTCCATATATATATATATATCATTATGTTAAAAATATTTTAGTTTTTTTAAAAGTTTCAATTAAATTTTTGATATATTTTTCCTTATATATAATTGTTTTATGTGACAAATATCATTGTTTTTCACTTATATTGTAGGTATAGTAAATTCTAATATTAAAAATTCAAATACTTATTTCAAATATCATTATTATTTTTATATGTAAAACATTTCAAATAATTATTTCAAGTTTTTTCATATAACAATATTTTATAATGTAACACCCTCCACCTGACTTGATTGACTGGGTCCGAGTATTAGGTGTTATGCCTAAGAATTGATGGAACTTAGACTCTAACAAAAATTTTCCTATGTAACTATTATAGCTATAACTAATAAAAACTCTTAGATTTCAATTTCAAATGCCTTTTGTGTGTTTACTATGAGTGACTTCATATACATGACATGCCTACATATATATATTCTGAAATAACAAAACTACGGAGATCGTTATTTAATCTCTTGCTTTTACTAAATACATAGTTAAAATACTACTTAGTGAACTTATGCATAGATTTTAACATCGTCGCTTAGCTTTCTCTGTATAGACTTTAACTTCTTCAAAAACTTTTTCTGTATGTATAATAGTCCAATTCATCGCTCCTTTGGCGTAGCCCTGGCATTGTCTCTCGATGCGTACTTCTTAATAACCTGAAATTAGAAACAACCTTAGTAAGTTTGTAAGAACTTAGTAAGATAAACCATAATTACTTGCTTATTGCGTCGCATTAAATTTAGTGCTTTGGTCATCCCTTTAACTTGATGGCTACTTGTTAGGATCATTTCCTTCGTGTCGTGGTTGCACTCTTCTTACTGGGTCCTCCCTTTTTGTTTTGTAGGCAGTCTTACCTTGGCTAGATTATTCGTCTTACTCATGATCTTTGTACTTGTAACATGCTCTCTGACCCTTCCTTCTCATTCTTGTGGGCGAGGTGGATTACACCTACTTATTAGTATGGAGTTCACCATCAGTTCCATTACTTCTAGCTTGCCACACGCAAACACATCATCAGCCTTCCATTACTTCTAGCTTGCCATACACAAACACACTATTTTTCAGAGTTTGTGTATTTTTCTTACTTTCCAAAATCATCCTTGGAAGTTTCTTCCGAATTAGCTTTCTTGTCTTTCTTTCAAAGTCCCCTTAAGGCGTTATGTTCAGATGATTGCCACGAGGGTCATTCCTCAAACTACGCCATGAAGGCGTGGCTTTCCTATGGAGGTTGCCACAATGACAGTTTTTCAAATTACACCATAAAGGCACTCCAAATCAAAGATAGACATAAGCCTTCCTTTCTAAGAATCACCATAGAGGCGTCCTTAACAAAGATAACCACAAGGGCTTTCCCATCATTTACGCCACAAAGGCGCCCTTTACAAATTTTCCATAGAGGCATATTCTTTACATCCACCACAAAAGCATCCTTTAACAGAGATAACCATGAATGCTTCCTTTAACAGAGTTAGCCACAAAGGCTTCCCTTTTAGTATAGATATCCATAAAGGCTTCCCTTTTTAACTGAGTTTTCCACAAAGGCCTTCTTACAAAAATTTCCACAAAGGCAGTTCCTTTGGTTGTGCCACAAAGGTATCTCCTTACAAATTACCACAAAGACATTCATTGTCGGAGATTTGCCACAAAGACACTTCTTATGGAAGCAGCAGAAAGGCTCATGATGCAGTCGAAATTAACTAAAAATATGACTAATGCAAATGCATCTATCAATTAATAGTATAGCTATGGCGAGCACAAATATCATTCCCACGAGAACTAAAAGTACTAGTAATTATCATCTTTCTATTATTTAACCCACAAATTGGAGAGATTGATTAAAACTAAAATTAACTAAATTAATTAACAAAGAATACGACAAGAAAAATTTAAGAAAATTATCGAATAAAGAACCAAGAAATGAAACAATACCCAAGAAAGAATTTAGCTAGATTTCATCTATCATTTTCAATCTGAATTAAACAATTTCTTCACTTAGTATCTTGATTTGTAGAAATCCCTAAATTATGCTAATACCTCTATTCAAGTATAAAAGCAACTAACTCTAGGTTGATTAGTTGAAATTTCTTTCTAATTAAAACCCCTATTATCGCGTTAACTAGATCTTTGGATCCCCCTATTAGATTTGACTCTAATCCAATAGATTTATGTCGTCCTATTTCTAGGATTGCATGCAACTCCACTCAATTATACTAGATCTATTCTTAAAAAGGGTTTATCCCTCCTCTTATTTAAGCACATCAAACATGAATTAATAGTTTAGAAATATTAAACCAAGAATTAAGCACACATAATTGAAACAAGATCCAAGTATTTATTGCGTAAAATAGAAATCAAAAGACAGAATTCATCATGGGGTTCATCTCCTCTAGGTATTTAGAAAGTTAGCTCATAATCACAAATAAAAACATCCAAAAGATAGTAAATCCAGAAGAAACAAAGAAACTCATAATAAACTTCAAAGAAATCAAAAGGAGATCTTCAATTTTGATGGAAATTTGCTTCAAATATGGTTTCAATGGTGTTTTTCGAGTTGTTTCCTTGACTATTCTATGACGACTTACTTTCCTCTTATCATATTTGGTATATATAGGTCTTAGAATACTCGAAAAACCTAAAAATTGTGCTTTTCCACATGTTTTGGGTGTAGTTCGCAATTTTCACACGGTTTGGCATATGATCTTATGGCAGCTCATATGGCTCACACGGCCGTGTTCCTAGCCCGCGTGACTTCTAAAATATACTCCAATTTTTTTATTTTCTCTCGTTTTTCACTTTTTTTGCTCCCAAATGCTCTCCTAAGTATAGAAACATGAATTTAAAGTATTAGGAAAATAAATTTACCATTTTACATCGAATAATCATCCAAAAATGAATTAAGAATAAGATTAAAACATGTTACTTTTAGCACTTATCAGCTCATTTTTACGAAAATTGGTGTTTTCAATGGTAGATATTTGCCTAAACTCATCGTCGTGAGGTTTTCCCCTCATCTCTTGGTACTCACCCAACTGTTCTTTACATCTTCTTCCATATGATACCATAACCCTTTTGGCTAGGTCTTACACGATAAGATCTTCTCCATATGATGCCATAACCTTCTTGGCTAGGTCTTACACGATATCGTATTCGATTGCCATGACCATGGACTTGTCCTTATCAGAGATTCGTGTTTGTTATCACGACATACCCTTTAGTCGACTTTTGGAGATAGACACAAACTCATCATGCAAACTCATACTTGATCGACTTATTCCTTTAGACGACCAGATGCATTCATGCTTTCAGACATGCAACACATTCCCTTAAACTTCATGTATAGACCCTTCATGCAATGACTTGCTCATGACAGAGACAATCATGCTTTTAGACACATTTATACATGCATATACTATTTTTTAATCAGAAACATAGTATCATGCTTTGTTAGTTTAACTTTCAAAATTGGGTCACTTAGCACAGAAATATTTGAAATCATGTAAGAGTCAATCCAGAGACTCACGTGACTTACTTGAGTTTCACCTTTAACAACTCCAAACACAACATTCGGGCTTCCATCAAGTAGATCGATAACCCCTAAACTACAAATCATAAGAACTCATCAAGATTTTCTCTTTTAACCCATTTCCTTTCAGTTTGAGCACTAGAATCACTAATTAAAACTTTACCATGCTAAACAAATCTTCTCTTTAGCAGCATAGCATGTAAGGTCGTGAATCTTACCTTAACAAGGGCATCTCAAAGCTTAGATCCATATCTTAGCCTCATATTAAAGGATGAGAGAAATTTCTCTCGGTTCATTCTTACTTAAATAGAGACTACTTCTTGAAAAAGTAAGAGAATAGTTTGCCATTTCTTACTCGAGTTAATTAGATATTTTCCTTTGTCCCTATGGATGTTTGACACAGGTTTCGATCCTTACAGTCCACTAGATAAATGCTTGACAACTATAAAGAGACGTGTATGAGAATATATACTTTTACAGAACATACCCTTGGGTCTTAACCCATCCTTTGTCCTTAGTTATTACGTCAGAGCGTAATTGGTGACTTAACTAATCACACTTGGCGCATCATGCCTTTTTGGCAACAACCCTATTATCTAAGTTTCCTTAATACCTTGTTTGGCTTCTTTTCCTATTGATTCATTTCTTTCTAAGATAATTTCTTGCCACATTTCAATATTGATTATGTGCCCACTTAATATGCCAAGAGCATTACTGGGGTGGATAACACTTCATTATTTGGAGTAACACTTAGGTTACTTATTTACTTTAGAGCTTGATCTGCTGGATTTATACCTAGTAGATTGAGCTACTTTTCGCACTCTAGGAGCTTGAAATTAAGCATTTTCCTTTTAATTGTTTAGGTTTTAGTTTAGTTTTCGTATATTTAATAAACTGTGTAAAAAGGTGCTTTTTGTGTCTTTAAGGGTTGATTGAGGCCTAAAGGTTGGCTAATGTACTGTGTGAGTGTTGAGGAGACCACTAGAAGGTGCACCATATCAAAACTGATCACTATGTCATGACACGAGACAATGGATGTCGTAACATAGGAACTAGAATGAAGAAATCATGAATCTGCCTTCTATGTCGTGACATACCTTATGTCGCAACACAGAATGTCTATGTTGTGACTAACCCCTGAAGATGTCTATAGAAGAGTACACTGACTACTATGTCGCAACACAGGACCTGGTGTGTCGCGAAATCGACTCTTGGACGCGAATTTGACACCGAGTGAAGGGTGTTTCGATCTTTACAATACTACTTAATGATGATGAACAACAACTGACCTAGGGTTGAGGAAAACGATCATCCAAGGCTATAAATAGGGCCCTTTGGCACTTAGGTTTACACACCTTTTAGCTTTAGTTTCATTTTAATTTGTAATTTTCTTTTTTGCTTTAGAAACGAGATTTGTAACTTCGCATAAATGATTGTGGAATTATTTCCCAATAGATACCTATACAATTCAAGTTTCTTTTACTTCATCAATTCAATCTTATGTTCATTTATATTATTGTTTTTATGATGTTTGAAGAAACCATGAGAAACTAATCCTATTGTGGGAGATTAGGGTGTGGAAGTATGGTTATTTAATCATTGATTAATAGGGATTTACAATTGGATCGGCTGTTTGGGAAATGAAGAATGTGAAACAAACACTAGGCATGACAACCCTAGAAAGTCATTTAGGTGGGAATGAACCCAAAATTTGTATTTCCCATTCGTGAACACCTTTTCCCCAAACTAGTTCAGACTGTGACATCTAGCAATAAGTAGTCTCTATTGACTCGTTATGTTAGTGGAAGATCGGAAGATTCTACTAAGGTAGTGACTAGTTAATTGAAGCCAAGTCCCCAAAATCGATGATTGAAGAATCCATACTGAAGTGACCTACTCTCCCCAAATCTATTTATTGAATTTACATATCTCTTCCATTTACTTTATTTGCTTTTTTTTATGTTTCACAATCACAAACTATTATTTTACTTTCATACTAGAAACCCTAAAAATAAGTACTAATTACTTCTTTTCCTTGCAGGAATTTAAGTCACTATTGCTTAAGGCCTCTTTTGGGTATGATCCTTGGAATATTACCAAGTGTTCCGTTGTAACACACTATATTAAAACCTGACTCATATACTTGCGAAAGCTCTAAAATACACATCGAACGGGTGTACATTCAAAGGCAGTCAGAGCTCACCCAAATACCAAGTGTTACCTTACCTTGAAAGGAATCTCATCTAAACATCAAGCCTCAGATTTAGCTCAGAGTATTCCGACCTCCTTCTATCCTTATTCTCTTAAAAAGAGGAAGAGAAAAGATATTTTCTTCTTAACCTATCTTAAACTCTTGACTTAACCCAAGTTCTTATTGGAACTTGATAAACGCCACATCAGTCATTGGGTGCTCTTATCAAATCTACCATTTCCAAGAAAACTAATCGAGTGTTTTCCTTTGGTCCTTAACTATCTTGGTTCATGTTCGGTTGATCCTTAACTTTATTTTCCTTATAACTTAACTAGCTCAAGGCCAACATTACAGGGTGCTCTACACTGTTGACGTAAACTCGAATCATAAGGTTCGCTTCCCAATTGCCCATAATGAAATTCACCCATCCTATGCACGCCAACAGATGCCTTTGGGGCGAATCCTTCCTTACCTGACATACTTGGTAATCACTACGTGCCAGCCTAGTGTTTGCTAATATCTAGGCATCACAAGCATACTCAAATAGTTCTCATACTTACTCTAGCTCTAATACTATACACTTCTAAACTCTTCTTAACCGTCTTATTTCTTTAATAGTATTTAGATACTAAGACTTCGCCAGGCCTAATGTTAAATATAACAACTACAAAAATCTATAACTATTACTCAAATTCCTAGTGAAAGCATAATTTTATAACCTAATATTCAAAGTCCTATTGGAAACCCAACTTTGTATCAAAATACTCAAATTCCTAATGAAAAAACATAACATTTTAACCAAATATTCAAAGTCCTATTGGAAGCCCAACTTTGTAACTAAATAATTTGTAAAAATTTCTTACTATTTGTCCTTGGTCGTGTTATAAATGCAAAGTCTGCTAAGCATCATTTATGACTTTTTCACTGTCTACCATACTTATATTAAAATTAGAAACGAAACCTTATTCTCTTGAGATTGTGCTTTGAGTTCAGTCCTTTCAGTAATACATCTTTTTATTGGTTGATCAGTCTGACCAAGGGGCGTTACAAAGGTTGCATGAGTCGACAATTTTATTATCTGGTCTTTTGGGTTATAAAACAAACATCCTTTGGTTCCTTTATGATATCATACAAACATGCACAATTATTTCCATGAATCCAATTTTGTTGCATTTTTTTTATATGTGGGTCGAGCGTCACCAAATCTTAAAATGATCTAGGCTTGGCTTCCTACTGTGCCACAATTTGTATGAAGTCTTAAGTGCAACCTTACTTGGTACAACATTCAAAATATAGCTAACCGTTTGTAAGGCGTATCCCCAAAAACATATCAATAACTAAAAATAACTTGACATTAATCGAACTATGTCTAATAAGGTTCTATCCCTTCTCTCTACCACATCATTTTGTTATGGAGTTTTCAATGCAATTAATTAGGATAATATTTCATTCTCTATAAGGAATCCTAAGAAATCATCTGATAATTATTCCCTATCTCGATCTGATCAAAGTATCTTTACAGGTGGGCTTAATTATTCAAAAATCGTTCGGATCACCTATTGGCTAAAGTTTAATCTACACTTAGAACAACAATAATGGTAACTCTAATGATAAATTCAATTGTTACAATCACTTACCACAAAAAAACCTCACTTACAATCAAAATTTACTCTCCAATAAAATACTTACAAGATTGTCAAACAAAACAGAAAGAAAACTCAACACAATAATAATAAAAAAGAGCATCCAAAATCACACACAATGAACGACAACCAACAGCCTATTTATAGGTTGATACAAGAGCTCTTCAATAACTTTTTGATAAGCTTAAAACTTTTAGTTAAAATTTGAATTTACCTATTGAATTATCTACAATAATTATCCCATAAATTTCTTCATATCCAAGCAAATTCAAATAACCTTAGCCTCCAAGATAAGTCAATGGAAAAAATAAGGATAATTTTTTGCATTCAATCAGCCTCTCTTCTTTTCTTCCATTCAAAATTAAGCCCACTATCCAAGAGAAAAATAATTGTAGCCTCAATCTAAGAATCATTTGCTGATGGAAAACTAACCAAGATGAACCAAGTAAAAAATGCCAACAAACTTATTGCACTTTAATTGTCCTAACAAGATTTCTGAAGTGTTTTTCCTAACTTATTGTCCCAATTGTTGTTTGAGAAATGAATAAAACAAGTTGTTCCAAGTTACTATCCAAAGAGATGTTCGCATAGAGAGTGTAACATGAATGTATTGGATAATTAAAGTCTCAACAGCTTCAACTCTTCAAAATCTTCTCCTTAGAGAACTTATAAACACTACAGGAAAACAGGTTTTTAGTGACATTTCTAAAACATTTTGCTGCGCTTTTACAAGCGCCGTAAAAAACACCACTAAAGATAACGCTGCTAAAAATCACGATGTTTATGCAGGAAAATGCCGCTATAGAACATGGTCTTTAGCGGTGCTTTTCCAACAAACGCCACTAAAGAACGTGGTCTTTAGCAGCGCTTTTCCAACAAACGCCGTTAAAGAATATGGTCTTTAGCGGCGCTTTTCCCACGAATGCCGCTAAAGAACATGGTCTTTAGCGGCACTTTTTCCACAAACGCCGCTAAAGAACATGGTCCTTAGCGACGTTTTTCCCACAAATGCTGTTAACATTAAAAAAATTTACCAGCTCATTTTAATTCATATAGAACCCGAATTTTCAACATTTTTTCTTATAAATTCAAATTCAACCAATAACTTCAAATCTAAATGATACTATCATGAAAGAAATATGTATATGATTTAAATTAATAAATAAATGAAAAATATATTCAAAAGTAGTATTGTGTATATTATTCTCACGATAAGAAAAAACATAAGTCTAAGATGGCGGATTCTGTGATTGATTATGCTGAAACATTTTCATCATATTTTGAAGCTGTAGCTGCAGTTCGTCAGACTTTCTTTGAGACTCTATTTCCCTCGCTTCTGCCTTGGCCTCAAGTTGTACCTGAAGTTCATCATATTTTCTTTGAGCCTCTACTTCTCTCGCTGTTGCCTCTGCTTTAAGTTGAGCAATTTGCTCAACTATGCTAGCCACTTGATCTCTTAACCTCTGAACTTCAGCTTGATCTTGACTCCCCGAAGACATGTATCTTTGCGAGCTAGATCTAAAATATTGGGATGAGCTAACAAAAGATCCTTGAAATCGAACCCGACCATACCTTTTAGGACCCAAAACTTTAGTAATAACTCAGTTATCAATGTCCTCTAGATTAATCGAAATATCACTTGAACTTTACATTATTTGCATTACAAATGACGAATTAAACCATTATAATGATAAATATTTAAAAAAATTCAAAATTTATTAAATAAATATACCATAATTTCTACAGCTTTAGTAGTCATAGGAGATCCATCTTTCTTTCTATGTGTAATGTCAAAAAGATGAAGGCATCCAACTTTTTGACCTGATGACAGTTCCTACATTATAGTACGAAAAATATTATTTAGTAGAAATTAATTAATATTTGACACAATTAATAAATTCAGAATACCTCATCATCAGCTACACAAGCAAAACTTCTCGATCCAGCTGTGTGCGTGAATTTTTGTTTTTGCCTACTTGTAGTTCCAACACGCTCACGATCCTACATTATGAAATTATTATTACATATATAATAAATACTATAAACCAAAATAATTATAAGAGTTTGGTAGTACGTAATACCTCTCCTTTCTTTGAACTCCAAAATTTAACTTGTTCTTCCCATTTGTACCTCAGCAACCCAGGCAGGACATTTCGCAATTTCTCTTCGAGGCTTATATTTTTCTTAAAATAATCTTTCTTTAAAGTAATTTTATGATCTCTCCATTTCTTTCCTAATGCTTTCTTCACATAATTATTCGAGACCTCTAAAACAAATCTCTTCTGCAAATAAAACAAGTTTAAAAAGTAAATATAAATTAAAATTAAACCAAAGTATTATAAATTACATTTACCTTATTACCTTAATATTATCGAGAGCTTAATTTTTGTTACTATCAGGCATATGATGTCATGACTCATAGTTGATTAGCAACAAATTGACATTTTGTGCTACAATGCCCAAGTATCCTTCAAAAAGTCGCGCTTCTAATCCAATAGGCTGACCATGACTATTTGCAGATACTTTGACACGCTCCTCAGGATTTAGACTGTATAAATCCTTTAATGGCATACGTCCTCGAGTTCTGCGCCTCTTAGAATTTTCAGGTAGCAAAATTGTATATAATAATATTAGAATTTAAAACAAAAAAAATAAAAATAAAAGTGAACATGCATGTAAATTAAAGTTAACATTACCTTGATTTTATATAGTTTCAATAACTGTATACGGAACATTCGAAGATACAATGACAGTTTGTTGATCACTAGTTTCTTTCGAATTTGATGGATTTTGAATAATACTTAGATCTCGAAATCTTCTCCTAGGCATATTATTTGCAATACACATAAAATAGTTGAGATATTAGTAACTAATTACAATAATAATAGTAATGGATATATTTAACAAGATCAATATTTAAATTATAATATTACATATAATTAAAAAAACGTAAAATCTTACTACACCATGATTCGTAAATATCTTCATCCATATCCTGGCGAACCCATTGAAATTGTGTACTAGTACTAGGGATGGTTTCATTTAAGTTTTGTTCTAGAAAAAACAAAGTTTCTGATCTTTCAACCATGTCATCTCTACTTCCATTACCCATGTCAAACAAGTTTCTAGGGGTCTTACGGAGTATAACGTACCAACCCTCATCAGTTGGATCTCTCGAGTAAAAAACTTGTTTGACTTGAGAAGAAAATACATACAGCTCATCCATCAATTGTTGCCTAGTGTGAATTAATCGAGAGAAGTTCACCATTGTAAAACCAAATTTATCTTTTTTAATTCCCTGAGCAGTATTAACATCAGCCCAATCACATCAAAATAAAACAACCTTCCATTTGCCATAGTAATCCAACTCAATAATGTCCGT
Source organism: Kokia cookei (assembly GCA_039519145.1). NCBI lineage: Eukaryota > Viridiplantae > Streptophyta > Magnoliopsida > Malvales > Malvaceae > Kokia > Kokia cookei. Next base: position 29,277,931 of record CM076910.1, on the reverse strand, counting down.
AAAAAGTCCATAATACTCCACATTTCCCTCAACAAGATTATTGTCCCTATGATAGCTTTAGAAATGACACTTATTTTCTCCCTAAAACTTGAGAATTAATTGTTCCTTTTGTATCATATTTAGTATGCATGTTAAACATTTCATATTTAGTGTTTGCATTTTCTAACTTAGTGTTGTATGACTTTAATTCTTTTCATTTTAGCCTCTTTTATGTTACTAATGTCGCCGTATGCAGCATAAGGTTTGTGTCTGAAATTGTTAGTGCAGAGATCCACCTTAGAAGATCAATGCTGGAAAATGTTCAAAGATGCAGCCAAAAATTTAACTTAGAATTGCGGCCAAAGATGTCACCACAAAGATACCTTTACCTCGTACAAGTGAATTCAAGCTACAAACATATTTGGAAGCACCAGCACAAGTGAATGCTAAGTTGTCACCTCAAGTAAATATCATAAATTGCACCCAGAGTTGCGGCGACAACTTGCAGATGCCTGATGAACACATCAGATCTGCGTGAGTGCATAGTTGGAATTAACCAACTTGTATAGCTTCCAAAATGGTTAGATCTAAGAAGGGAGGAGAATTGGAAATTTTGAGATCTTATAAATAGGAGGGAAAGGAAGAAAATATATATCAAGTGGTGAATAATTAAACCTTGCAAAATTTCTCAAATCTCTAAACAAGTTGCCATGAAAGCTTGAGTTTCGGAGGAAGGTGATATGACGAGCAAAGAAGCAAGAATTTTGACGAGAAGTGCCTATCTGCGGCGTAGGAGGACCTGTCATGGAATAGTTCTAGTAAACTAGGAATAGGATGCTTTGACTTTTTTCTTTGATACCTCTTAATTGTTGATAAATACTGTTGATTATCGTTGAGTATGAAAGTACCATTTGAAGTTAGATCTAATTTGATTTCTACTTTACTTTGCTTATCTGTTTATATTTGGATTTAATTGTTTTGACCACGGAAGTACAATTGCAGTCACAGTCACTAGAAGGTGCGGTGACAAGTTAGATTAACAAGCAAGACAACGAAAGTTACTTGAGGCTAAGAAGGAATTTTGTTCACTTGTTCTTAAGTGCAAGGCATTACTAGCATATGGGTCTTTGTTAAACAAAGGAAGTGATAGTTGTACGATATCATTGAAGCATAATTGTAGTGACAATTCATCTATTTGATACCTTGCAGTCACATTTAGCATTGTGACTTGTGAAGTCAGTGATCCTCTCCACTTCTTTACACTTGACCCATTTATTTTAAGTTCTGAATTTAAGTTTACAAACATCCCAACAACTATTCATTTTATCTTAATTTGCTCTGATAATTTATTTTATATTTGCGTTGACAAATTAACTCTTTTAGCTGTGCAGATCTAACTCAGTTGCGCTAACATTCTTAGTAGCAATTCATCTAATTTTAACTTAAGTTGCTTCATCAATTAAACATCAAAAACTCTATCCTCATGGGATCGATATCCGATAGATCAAATCTATCAACAATACTTGCATCGACGTGTGTTCACTTGCACTTAAATGCTGTGACGTTTACAGGCCGATTAAGTTTTGGCGTCGTTGCTGGGGATGGCGTTTGTTTGAGGTTTATTTTTATAGTTGATATTATTCTTTCTTACTTAACTTTTATTTTTTACTAACCTGTTTCACTTTATTTTGTTGATTTTCTCTCAATTCTTTATGAGTTGCATGTATGCAAGGAGAAATCCTAAGGACATTGTTAGTTTTGATCCAAAACTCGAATGAACTATTAAGGAGGAAGCAAGCTCAAAGAAAAATGGCTGGAAACAATAATGATCTACCACCAATGCTGCTACAAAATGTAGTTCCTCCAATACAGCCACAAAGAGTTAATAATATACCACCACCACTGCCACAAGTGGAGCAAATCCCAGACAGGACAATCAGAGATTTTGTTGCTCCTATGCTCAATGATTTACAACCAGGGGTTGTTAGACCAGCAATACAAGCTGGTAATTTCGAATTAAAATCGGTTATGTTTCAAATGCTGAATTTAAATGGACAATATGCAGGTTTACCTCGTGAAGATGTTAGGGAGCATCTCAAATCATTTATGCTCATATGTGCTTCTTTTAGTCAACATGGTGTTCCTGATAACGCCTTGAAGATGCAGCTGTTCCCTTATTCTTTACAAGGGAGGGCAAGAACATGGTTCCTTGGTTTACCGACTGGATCCACTACTTCTTAGAATGCACTAGCAATGCAGTTCGTTTTACGATTTAATCCGCCAATAATGAATGCTAGATTGCGGAATGATATCATGGAATATCATCAACTGGATGATGAAAATTTACACACTATGTAGGAACGTTACAAAACTTTGCTGAGACGTTGTCCTATGCATGGGATCCAACAAGAGACTCAAATCGAGATCTTGTACAATGGGTTGAATGCGTAGACAAGAAATCTTGTTGATGCATCTGCCAATGGTCCATTATTGGATTGCACCTACAATGAAGCCGTATGAATATTAGAGAGAATTACACAGAATGACTATCAATATCCAATTTCTCGTTCTACTCAGGTAAAAACTAATCTTGGTGTTATGCAATTAGATGCTATATCAGCGTTGAGTGCACAGGTATCCTCATTGGCAAACATGATTAAAAACATGAAAGGGACCAGTGATGTTGCCCCTATTCAAGTAGCCCAATAGATGGATGTCCTGACATTTTCTTGTGAAATTTACGGTGACAATCCCAGTTATGAGGATTGTCCACAACTTGTTGAGAACGCATTCTACATAAAAAACATTAGAGGAAATTGTTATGGTAACTTATACAGTAATTCTAATCGTACACAACAACCTTGGGGGAGCTAAAATGTGCCCACATTCAAATATTGGAATTCCTCAAATCAAGGGAACTTTAGACAGGGGAGTTACAGCCAACAACAGTAGAATTATAATCATAATTCGCAATTACATGTGCAACCAGATAATATGCGATCACATGATCAGATACGATCACAAAATCAGATGCAGTCATATAACCAGATGCAACCATAAGCTCGAATGTCGCCACAACACACTGTGATGCCAAATAGGCAAGGAGAACATAAAAAACAACAACAACAATATTCTCAACCAAGAGCAGGACCGTTGGCTACTCTTGAAGCACTGATGCGAGAGCATATCACGAGAATGGAAGTAATCGTTCAAGGAAATTCTTCTTCTATCTGCGCATTGAAAGCTCAGTTAAGAAAATTGGCTTCTAACATGAGCACAAGGTCACAAGGTGCTTTGCCTAGTGACACTCAAAATCTGACTCCGAAGGGGAAGGAAGATTGTAAGGCTACCACGCTGAGAAGTGGAAATTAATCTACTGAGCTAAGCAGTAGTTCCAACCAATTACATGTTGACGTATTTGAACCAAAGCAACAAAAAGAAGTTGCCGATGAAGAAGACCTAGCAGAAATAAATGAAGAGGAGCCACCTGTAGTCACTCCTATGCCCACAATTCGACCAACAAAGATGTTGACACAACTTCCCATGTTAACGCAGCCGAATCCTTTACAACAACCCACTAACAATATACCTTTTCCATTTCCACAGAGATTCAAGGAGAAGGATCATGACAAAGATTATCAGAAGTTTGTCTCTACTTTGAAGCAATTATAGATTAACATACCTCTAGTTGATGCTCTTGTGCAGATCCCTAGCTATGAGAAATTTATGAAGGAGCTACTGTCGAAGAAGAAAAATCTTACCGACATTGAGATGATTGCTCTCACAAAGGGATACAGCGCTGTGCTAACAAACAAGTTGCCACCAAAGATGAAAAACCCTGGCAGTTTCACGATTCCATGCTCCATTGGAAACCACTACCAAGGTAAAGCTTTATGTGATTTAGGAGCTAGTATTAACCTCTACCGTTATCCACTTTCAAGAAATTAGGAATTGGATCTATGAAGCCCACTGTAGTGACATTACAGCTTGCAGACAGATCCTTGGCACAACCTGAAGGACAAATTAAGAATGTCCTCATCCAAGTTGATAAGCTTGTATTCCCAGTTGATTTTATCATTCTTGATTGCAAAGTAGATAAAGAGGTGCTCATTATCTTGGGATGCCTATTTTTAGCAACGGGACGTACACTTATTGATGTTTTCAAGGGCGAGCTGATTATGCGTCATAATGACGAGCATGTCACCTTCAGTGTATTCGAAGCATCTCCGCCAAGAAGTAAAGAACAATGTCATCACATTGACATGCTGGACGAGTTAATTACAGAAGAATTCAATGAATGAAGTTCAGCAGTTCAAGACGAATATGCGGTGACATCGAAAGAACAAATCCTACTTGAATGTGACCACATAGTTGAGGCTAATATTTGTGAACTGAGATAGGGCTGACAATTGGAATCTTTGGATCTGTCTAATAGGACGATCCCAGTTTTCAAACCATCAATTGAACAAGCTCCGACCTTGGAGTTAAAGCATTGCCAATGCATCTGAAGTATGTCTTTAAAGGTGACAATGACACATTACCCGTGATTGTTAGTGCAAGCCTCGATGCAAGTCAAGAAGAAAAGCTAATCGCAATTTTAAAGTAGCACAAAAGAGACATTGCTTGGAGCATTGCAGACATCAAGGTATTAGTCCCTCTTTTTACATTCATAAAATCAGGCTGAAAGATGAAGGGAAGCAATCAATTGAGCAACAACGTAAACTAAATTAGAAAATGAAAGAAGTAGTGAAAAAAGAGATCATTAAGTGGTTAGACGCAGGCATCATCTACCCCATTTCAAATAGCACATGGGTGAGCATGGTCCAATGTGTGCCCAAGAAGAGCGGCATCATAGTGGCAAGTAACGATAAAAATGAGCTAATCCCTACTTGCATTGCAATGCATTGGCGAGTATCTATGGATTACCGTCGTTTAAATGCAACGACAAAGAAGGATCATTTCCCACTGCCATTTATTGATCAAATGTTGGATAGGCTAGTTGGTAAGGCCTACTACTGTTTCCTTGATGGCTACTCTAGATACAATTAGATCGTAATTGTGCCGGAAGATCAAGCAAAGACTACGTTCACATGCCCATTTGGAACCTTTGCTTTTCGATGAATGCCATTTGGATTGTGCAATGCCTCAACTACATTCCAAAGGTGAATGATGTTTATTTTCTCTAACATGATTGAAGATTCATTGAAGGTATTCATGGATGATTTTTCTGTGTATGGGCACAATTTTGATCAATGCACTGACAATCTGATGAACGTATTGAAAAGATGCGAGAACACAAATCTAGTGCTGAATTGGGAAAAATGTCATTTCATGGCAACTGAAGGCATTGTTATTGACCCTCGCATATCATGTCAGCACATTGAAGTAGACAAAGCAAATGTGGAAATCATAGAGAAGCTACCTCCACCCACAAATGTAAAAGGAATAAGGAGTTTTCTTGGTCACGTTGGATTTTATAGAAGATTCATCTGAGACTTCTCCAAGATAGCAAAACCCCTATGCTCTTTATTAGAGTGGAATAAAAAGTTTGTGTTTGATGATGCGTGTGTGGACGCATTTGTTATAATTAAAAAGCAGTTAGTATAAGCTCCCATTGTGGTCCCACCAGACTGATCGTAACCATTTGAGATAATGTGCGATGGCGAGTGACTTTGCTATGAGAGCTGTGCTTGGACAACGCAAGGAAAAGGTATTTCATTCCATTTATTATGCTAGTAAAACTTTGATCGAAACGCAGGTGAATTACATGACTACTGAGAAGGAGCTACTATCAGTAGTTTTTGCATTTGACAAGTTCCGTTCATATCTTGTTGGCACAAAAATTACAGTTTACACGAATCACTCTGCCTTGAGATACTTTTTTGCAAGAAAGATGCCAAACTGAGTCTGATCAGATGATTTCTGCTTTTACAAGAATTTGTTATTGAAATCAAAGACAGGAAAGGATCTGAAAACCAAGTAGCAGACTACTTGTCTTGTTTGGAAGCTAGAAGTGAGGATGGGAATAAATCCCAAATTGTCGATGCATTTCCAGATGAGAAACTATTCTTTGTCGATGCATCTCCATGGTATGTAGATGTCGTCAATTATCTTGTTTGTGGGAAGCTACCATTGAGTGCCACTGGTCACAAGAAGGTTAAATTTATGCACGACACTGCAAAATATCATTGGAATGAGCCATACCTGTTCAAGGTATGCGCTGACAACATCATTCGTCGTTGTGTTCCTGAGGAAGAGATGTCTTCTATCTTGAGGCATTACCATGATGCTCCTTATGGAGGTCATTTTGGTGGTGTGAGGACTGCTGCAAATGTCCTACAATCAGGATTCTACTGGCCCACATTGTTTCGAGATGCCCACAATTTTGCACAGCAATGTGATAAATGTCAACGCACAGGTTCCATATCTCGATGCAATGAGATGCTCTAACAACCTATCATGGAGGTGGAGTTATTTGATGTTTGGGGTATAAACTTCATGGGACCATTTCCAAACTCTTTTGGGAATGTGTATATTTTAGTTGCTGTTGACTATGTCTCCAAGTGGATCGAGGCAATTGCGGTTCCGAAAGATGATGCCTATACGGTGCTAAAGTTCTTCCACACATACATCCTTACAAGGTTCAAAACAACTCTAGCACTGATTAGTAACCAAGGCACCCATTTCCATAACAATCAAGTGGCAACAACTTTGAAGCGCTATGGTAATAACGTACCATCCACAAACGAATGGACAAGCGAAGGTTTCCAATCAACAAATTAAAAGCATTCTTGAAAAGGTGGTTAACCCATCTAGAAGAGATTAGTCTTCGTGGCTACATGACACATTGTGAGTGCTTTGCACTGCATATAAAACTCCATTGGGGATGTCGCCGTATCAGTTGGTGTTCTGTAAATCCTGTCAATTGCCAGTTGAGCTTGAACATAAAGTCATGTGGGTGATTAAACAAGTGAACATGGATTATGTTACTACTGGACAAAAATAATTATTGGATATTTTCGAGCCTGAAGAAATTTGACGCAATGCGTTTGAAAATGCAGCCATATACAAGGAAAAAACTAAGAGATGGCACGACAATATCATATTGTGGCGACATTTTTCACTGGTGAGTTGGTACTTTTATTTAACTCACGTTTGAAATTACATCCAAGAAAGTTGCGCTTGAGATGGTTAGGCTCTTTCAGAGCTGTTGAAACATTCCAGCATGGTGTGGTGACAAATGAAGATATGAATAATGGTGACCAGCTTAAAGTGAATGGCTAACGACTGAAGCATTACTTGAGCGCAAATGTCAAAGAACAAAACAAGACCATTAATCTGGTCACATTTACTTAGTGTCATTGTAATTTTTACTTTTACTTTTTGCTTTTTATTTTCATTAGTTTCCATTAAAGTTTTATGCAGAAATAAAAAATCTCCTTTTTGTTGACGCAACTGATAGGACGATTTGTCGATACATTCTGTGATGACTCAGCAAAGTGTTTCAAGTAAGAATCGCACCAATTGATCTCTAATCATCCCCAACCATTGGATCAACCCAAAAAGTATGATCTGTGCCCTGACATTTATTGGCTGCAGGCACAACGTATTACAATGCCAGCAGAGATAATCACGTCTCTTCACCTCAAAAGTTATAAAACCCTTTTTCTGTCGACTCTACTCTCATGCTCACAACATCCATTATTATTGCAATAGTGTTCTTCTTTCACTATCAGTTTTTCTGCATAACTATTCTCACTCTTTTTTCTAAGATATTATGGCCAAAACGTGAGGTGCTAAAACCCCATCAAAGTCACCTGCTGAATCATCAGTCGCTGTGGTTTGGAGCATCGAACAACCAACGCAGAAAAAGCCTATTCTGTTTCTCTCAAAAGTAACAAAGGATCGATATCACGATGTGATGATCAAGAGGAACTTTCGCTTTTAATAGGGTTTCTAGTTGTCCCCACATCGGTCATTAGGGAAACAAGTCACTTGCACAATTTCTCAATTGCGATGGGAACAGTTTTGTGACCACCCGATAGGCTACTCCCCAACAATGGTAAGAGAATTCTACGCTAACCTGGTAGATTCTGAGCAGGAATTTATGTTTGTTCGTGAGGGCTTGGTGCCCTAGAGTGCTAATCACATTAATATGCTTTTTCATATCGCGGAAGGAGAAGATGCACATACTAAGTTCCTAGAGAACTTAATTGATGAAGGTGCCGACATTGTGATGCGAGATTTATGCATTAAAGGCGCAATGTGGACTAGCAATGGTCCGCATAACTACACTATGCATCGACGTTATCTAACCATACAAAGCAAGGTGTGGTTCTATTTTGTTAACTGTCGCCTTCTATCGTCTACCCACAACACCACTGCAACGCTAGATCGTATGTGCCTCTTACATTCTATACTGAAAGGACATCGCATTGATGTCAGTACAATACTGCATGATGAAATTGCTGAAGCTACAAGCAAGCAGATAAGTATCTTACCTTTTCCATCTCTAATAATGATGTTATGCAAGCATAGGGGCATTATGCCTTGTGATGATAAAGAAGTTTTGGAGAATAAGGGACCCATTAATGACATCTCGGTGGAAAGGATGATCAAAGGGAAAGAAAACCTTTTGGTGAAGGAAGTGCCCAAAAAGGAAGAGAAAGGCAAGGGGAAGAAAAAGGAGAAACAAGCAACTGCGCCCACAAATCCTCAAATAGGGAAGAAGCTGATTGCAATAGAACAACTCGTTGATTGCATGGATATGCAAAAAATATGACTTGTCAGTGTACTAGAAGAGATGAATTACCGAAAAAATCTCTTTTATGCTTATACAAGGGCGTGGAACAATGCTATTGTCACCACATTAAGAAGTTTGAGCCCGAACCCCATGCCAGAGTTCCTTACATTTCCCCTATTATTAGGGAAGCCCCATCATCATACGAGCAACCTGCTTTTGAAGGTAGGCCTCAGTCTGTTCCATCCTTAACTAGGATCCACATTTTTTATGATAAGGATCACGAGGGACACTCTAAGGTTATGGAGGACTGTTTCAGAAATATCGCCAGCCTTTTCAAGGATGAATTTTCCAATAGTCTTGAGGCTAACATGGCGAAATGGGGAGCTACTGCAGAAGAAGTACACACACCAATCGTTTCTGTTGGTTTGGAAGCAAAAGTAGGAGAAAAAAAGGACGAGGAATGCACAACTAAGAAGGAGAATGAAACAGAGAAGGAAAAACTTGGGGAAGAAAGGAACTGAAGAGGAGAAGGATGAAGATTCCCCGACAAATTTAGATGAGGATTTTGTCGACGCACCCACCAGTGTAAGGGCATTCATTGAAGACTTGGCTACACCTAAAGCGAGCCAGGCCAAGGCTATTACATCAAAAAATGAGGATTCTAATCCTCTAGCTATTGTGCCCTACGAGACACCACTTGTTAAAATCCATCCTTCGGATGTCATGGTAGATGAAGTCGATAATCAACTAGATGTGGAGGAGCAGCCAACTCCACTGGTTGAACCACAAGAGAAAAGGCGAAAAAGAAAAGCAAAGAATAAATCAAAAGAGGAGCGCCTAAAGAAGAAAAAGAAAGCCAAGGTAGCCATATTATCAGCTGCTGAACACTGAGTTAGTTTACTTTTCAGCAGTTAGTTTCATGCATTTCATTTAATTGTCATTGCATTTTACTTATTAGTTCATTTGCATTGTAGTTGCATTTCCATTCTTATTTGTATAATATTGTCAATGCATTGGTGACAATGCAGACATTAAGTTTAAGGGGAATTTGTGTGAAATGGAAATGCAATTGCACCCAAATATTTGAAGAATTTACTTTTCTCTTTAGTTCAATGAAAGTATACAAAGTTATAAGAAAAATGTGATCACGATTTTTATTTTATGCTTAAATCTTGAATTGTTTGGGATGCTGATATGTGAATTGGATGAATGTGAATGAATATTGAGTCCTTCCATTTTTGAATGAATGGTTGGAATTGCATTAGTATTGAATGTGTAGTATCAATCTTTGAATCTTGATGATTGCAAGAGTGTCACTGCAAGTGTTAGAAAAATTGTCTAGCCAAAGGCTGTCACTGCAAGAGTGTGTGTCAGCACAATTACATACTTCCTGGGGTTTTGCTGCACTCCATCGTTACTGCCCAGGAATAAGGGTATAGTAATGCAATGGCATCTCTCAGTCACGTATATAAAAAAAAGAAGAAGAAAAAGAAAGCGAAGAAAAAGAGAAAAGCAGAAAAAATATATATTGCTATAAATACTGTATTGGTTAAGAAAGGTTAAGATTCAAAGCATGATGCTAACATTAGTGAAGTTGAATTCTTGATTGTTCATGTCTATAAATTGTCGGTGCATTATTCTGTCATATGAATGCAATTTATACATTGGGATTCCGGAGAACTTAAGTTTCTAAAATGATGATTGCGATGACAATTTTGATTGTGGTTTTGCTAACTTTTATTTACTTGAGGACAAGTAAAAACTCAAGTTTGGGGGGGTGTGATAGCATTAGAAATGACACTTATTTTCTCCTTAAAACTTGTGTATTAATTATTCCTTTTGTATCATATTTAGTATGCATGTTAAACATTTCATATTTAGTGTTTTCATTTTCTAACTTAGTGTTGTATGTCTTTAATTCTTTTCATTTTAGCCTCTTTTATGTTACTAATTTCTTCGTATGCAGCATAAGTTTTGCGTCTGAAATTGTCAGTGCAGAGATCCACCTTGGAAGATCAGTGCTGGGAAGCGTTCAAAGATGTAGCTACAAATTTAACTTGGAATTGCGGCCAAAGATGTCACCGCAAAGATATCTTCACCTCGTACAAGTGAATTCACACTACAAACATTCCTGGAAGCACTAGCGTAGGAGAATGCTAAGTTGTCATTGCAAGTAAAGATCATAGATTATGCCCAGAGATGCAACGAAAACCTGCAGATGCTTGATGAACACACCAAATCTACGTGAGTGCACAGCTGGAATTAACCAAGTTTTACAACTGCCAAAATGGTTAGATCTGAGAAGGGAAGAGAGTTGCAAATTTCGAGAGCTTATAATTAGGAGAGACAGGAAGAAAGTAGATATCAAGTGGTGAAGAATTAAACTCTTCAAAATTTCTCAAATCTCTAAACATGCTACCATGGAAGCTTGAGTTTCGGAGAAAGGTGATCTGACGAGCAAAGGAGCAAGACTTTTGACGAGAAGGGCCTATTTACGGCGTAGGAGGAACTGTCATGGAATAGTTCTAGTAAACTAGGAATAGGATGATTTGACTTTTTAAAGCTTGAGTTTCAGAGGAAGGTGATCTGACGAGCAAAGAAGAAAGACTTCTAATGAGAAGTGCCTATCTACAACACAAGAGCAGCTGTCATGGAATAGTTCTAGTAAACCAGGAATTGGATGCTTCGACTTTTTTTTTTGATACCTCTTAATTGTTGATGAATACTATTGATTATCAATTGAGTATGGAAGTACCATTTGAAGTTAGATTTAATTTGATTTCTACTCTACTTTCCTTTTCTGTTTATATTTGGATTTAACTATTTTAACCACAAAAGTGCAATTGCAGTCACAGTCACTAGAAGGTACGGTGACAAGTTAAATTAACAATCAAGACAACAAAAGACTACTCGGATAGGAATAAAATGACCCGATTTCGTTAGTCTATCCACTATAGCCAAGATCAAGTCTTTCTTCCTCACCGTCACTGGTAATCCTATAACAAAATCCATAGTGACCCGCTCCCATTTTCGCTCGGGAATGGTAATAGGCTGCAATAGTCTAGACGGTACCTAGTGTTCAGCTTTTACTTGTTGACATACCAAACATCTAGTCACGAACTCTAAGATTTATTGTTTCATACTTGACCACCAATACATCTTCTTCAGGTCGTTATACATTTTCACGCTGCTCGAATGAATGGAGTAAGTACTATTATGAGCCTTCGACAGAATGTCCCTTCTTAAGCTAGAATTATCGGGAATGCACACTCTGCCTAAAAAATACAACATACCATCACCATCAGTAGTAAATCCAATAGTTATGTCAATCCACATCTGTTCCTCCTTAGCCTTAAGCTTTGAGTCATTCTCCTACAACTCTTGTATCCGCTGTAAGAATAATGATTTCGTTTGAAGTTCCGCTGTAATAGAACCATCACCCTCAAGTGACAAATGAGCATTCATTTCTTTCAATGCAAACAATGATTTTCAACTCAAAGCATCAACGACGACATTAGCCTTTCTCTGATGATATTCAATTATCAAATTATAGTCTTTTAGTAGTTCCAACCACTGACGTTACCTCAAACTCAATTCCTTCTGAGTCATCAAATACCTTAAGCTGTTATGATCTGTGAATATGTGACACCTCTCACCGTATAAATAATGCCGCCAAATCTTCAAAGTAAACACAATGGCAACTAACTTCAAGTCGTGGGTCGGATAATTCCATTCATGCGGCTTTAATTATCGAGAGGCATAAGCTACCACTTTTATAGCTTGCATCAATACACAACCCAAGCTATTCAGAGATGCATCACTATATACGACAAAATTTTTACCTGTTTCAGGTTGCGTCAATACCGGAGCTTCTGTTAATAATTTCTTTATCTGATCGAAACTCTGTTGACACTTTTTTGACCATACAAACTTGATATTCTTCTGTAGCAATTTTTTCATTGGTAAGGCTATGATAGAAAATTTTTTTACGAACCGACGATAATAACCTGCTAATCCTAGGAAACTACGTACCTCGAAAACATTCTTGGCTACCTTCCAATCCTGAATAGCCAACACTTTACTTGGATTAACCCGAATCCCCTCCGATTATACCGCATGACCCAATTGTGATTACTTCTCCTGTCGGGCATTTCAAATCTATCCGTCTTCATTTACAATTAACCACTGTGTCATGCTTAATTAACCAATCCATTCCCAAAATTACATTGAACTCAGTGAATGGTAATAGCATCAAATCAGCAGGGAATTTACAACCTTGGACTTTCAGTGGGCACTTACGACATATCAGAATAACAATGACACTATGACCCAAAGGGTTTGTGACTTGTACACCAAACTTAGTTGACTCAACAGACAATTTCTTTTCAGTAGCTAATGTAGTACAAATATATGAATGAGTCGATCTCGGGTTAATCAGTGCACACACAATATCATTAAATAGATAAAATATACCAGTCATAACATCGAGAGTGGTAGCCTCTTCTTGAACTTGGATGGCATAAGTCCGTGTAGGTGCTCAAACCCAGATCTGGTCACATTATCCTTGTTGTCTTCGTAGTTTTCACCTATACCGCTACTCTGCCCCGAACGACTACTCTTTTGTGGTGCAGCAGGAGGTTTTACACTCTGTTCCTCCATTGCTTCAAAACTAATCGGACAGTTCCTCAAAAAATGTTCTGCAATTCCGCATCAATAGCATGTCTCTTTCATCTTGCGACACTAAAAAGATTTAGATTCCGATGGTCCTAACTTTCTCCTGCTCAGAAATCCTAAAGAAACGAGCCCCAGACTAGTCTCTTCTCTGAATCTTTTCGACAGTGGCATAGAGAAAGTACTGGAAATATTCTTCTTTCTAGATTCTTGAAACCTCCTTTCTCTCTTTTTATTGATGTTGTAGATTTCTTCCATTTTTTGAGCTTTGTCTGCTAAAACTACCAACGGTCGGATTTAGAACCGTCCACCATCATTCTCATCTCGTCGTTTAGCCCATCTTTGAAACGGATACACATGGCTTCATCAGTCGATACAACTTCTCTGGCTTACTGCTAAGCCGTACAAATTCTCGTTCATATTCTGTCATTATTTTATTTCCCTATCTTAGTTCTAAAAATTCCTTCTTCTTTCTATCCAGGTATCGCTTGCTGGCATATTTCTTCTTAAATTCTATCTGAAAAAAATCCCAGGTAACATCGTTTTCAAGCATCATTGCCACGATCATAGCCCACCAGTTGTAAGTCTCATCCTTCAGTAGTGACGCGACACACCTTACATAGTCTTTCGCATGACAAGCTATATCATTCAAAACTCTCAGAGTATTTTCTAACCAGTATTCAGCTCTGGAAGGATCGTCTTCTACGCTTCCTCGAAGGTCTTTAACCTCGTATTTTCTAACCCTATCAGTAAGGATGCGACGCCTCGATTCTACCACTAGAGGTAGTGAAGGCTTAACTAGGGGTACTACCGGTTAGGTAGCTAGCTATGTAACAGAAGGCATAGGAGGTGGTGTCATCGGATTATTTCTCATGAATTCCGTGAACCACTGCCCCATCAAACCAAAGAACATATTCTTTGCTTAATTTTCTATCATCGGTAGTATTGATGCACTATAACTAGCTTCAGAGTCATTAGTTGGAACATTATTGTTTACCTTATTAGTTTCATCTTTTTATGAGTCAGACATCTTGTATTTATCTGCAAAACTCATAGTTAGATCGGATTCATCCATATCACACTATCATAGGTTCAAATGGCTTGTACTTCTAATTCATCAAAAACATTCAATACAGCCCAAGAAACTGTAAACCATAAGCTCAGATACCATTTAATGTAACACCTAAAACCCAAACTCCGTCGTCGGTAAGGGTTTCGATGTCATATAAATCATCTATCATTGTTCACCTTTTTAATATCATGACATTCAATCTTATTTTATCAAGGGAATGTACTCAACACATCAACTAACATCATTTAATTATAATCGCAATTCAATAAGGGTAAAAAGGTCATTTCTAATATTTTTAGAGAATTCTACAGATACTTGATGGATAAGTATCGGTAGTTGTCAAGTCAGTAAACAATTCATGAAATAGTGCAAACTTTTACTGACACCCTTGACAATTCTACCGATATAAGTGAGGCAACTACCGATACAAGTCATACCACTACCGATACTAAAAACTCCAGAGAGTTGAGAAATCCTACCCTGCAACTTCTACCGATACAAGCATAAAATCTACCGATACTTTCACATACAGAACTACTGATACTTACTATTCAACTACCAATGCAACCCAAGTCAGTGAGCAACCTCTCTCCTACCCTACACTTCTACCGAAGCATTCATGGGTTCTATCGAAACAAGTATGCATAATTTCAAGAATCATTCCAAAACACAAGTTCATCAACTCAAATCATTCACAACTCCAATTTTGCATTAAGCTAACACAAAATACATGGTTTCCAAGTCATTACATAATACTTTTGAGTCTATATTCTACCTTGCACAATCATACATTTCTACTTTCAACTTTTAAAAAATAAAACAGGGTTTTCACAATCTCAAGTACAAAAAGAAAAAGGTAATATCATCCTAGTACATGCCATATAACCAAGTGATGTAATAATTACCGAACAACTCTGAGATAGTGTGATGCTCCAAGATGATCCGATCTCCGAACAACAAAATTGAATCTACAAAACAATAACAATTTCACATGTAAGTATTTCAAAGCTTAGTAAGTTCATAAAGTTAAATAGATTTACCAAACTTCAAGAGTTGTAAAATCTAGAGTTGTAAAATCTAATCAATTGAATTGCATAAGCTGTATACATCCGAGGTAAGTTTTATGCATATTTAATACTCACGATAACACAGAGCCATCGGACCTTTAATCCGTAATAGGATTCATTTCATTTAATACTCACGATGACACATAGTCATCGGACCTCTTGTTCTGTCACTATGACACATAGTCATCGGACCTCATAATCCTTAAAGGATTCATATACTTATGATGACACATAGTCATCGGACCTCATAACCCGTAAAAGATTCATTTACTCACGATGACACGTAGTCATCAGACCTTATAATCCATAAAGGATTCATATACTTACAATGACACATTGTCATTAGACCTTAGTCATTTATGGCTCAAAGCGTGTTAGCTTTTCTTTTCCTTTGTTCCCGTCTTCCACACTTCTACTCATCGTTTAACTCACAGCAATTGTTTTATGATACAAGAATATGAAATTTAAGTTGGAATTTAACCATGCGAACTTACCGGATTGGATTGTAGTTATGAATGGATTCCAAGGACTATTCTACTAATTTTCCTTTTTCGTAATCGGTGGTACGGTCGTTTCATTCAATCTAGTCCTTTCAATGCAAAACGTGCAAAATATCCATTTTCCCTCAACCCATACCAGCCGAACATTCATAGCTCTCATACAAGTCTATACAAATCCATTTATTTCACACTAAGTACAACAATATCACCATTTTAATATTTTAGTCCTTAAACCCTAATTTCATCAAAAATTACTTTACAAAAATATCAAACCCAACCACCAAGCATACTAATCCATCTTAATCTTTCAAGAATAAGAATTTTCAATAATGACAAAATATTTAACATTTGACAGAATCACAAATTGGTCCTTGGATTAGCTAGATTAAGTTAATACGGAATCAAAAACATAAAAATTGCTAAAAATGGTTAACATTTGCTTACCCAAATCAAAGCTTAAAGTTTGAGAATGGAGAAACCCTAATATTTTCCCTCTAGACAAACGAAGAAGAAGACGATGAGAAATTAGAGGAATTTTTCTCATTTTACTTCTTTTAATTCATATATATACCTAATGACAAACTTGTAAATTTTAAGATTTTTATGGTTAACTTAATAAACCATTTAATTAACCTTAATTAATCCCCTTTATAATCAATATATTCCATTATAATCCACCCACTAATATACTTTAGGCAATTTTTCTCTTTTGGTCCTTCTAATTAACCAACTTTACTTTTGCACCTTTTACGATTTAATCCCTCCTACTCAATTAACTATCTAAACATTAAAATTTCATAACCTAATTTTAATACGATGCTAACGAAGTCGTAATTATTTAAATAAATGAATTAATGACTCGACTAATCAGAGTTGTGATCCCAAAATCACTGTTTTCGATACCACTAAAAATCGGGCTGTTACAGCCAACATACGCCTCCCTTGATCTTTTGTTTCTTTGCGTGTTGGGTGGTTGATTCATCTTCCCATAACTGAAATCTATATTTTTCAAGATGAACAAGATTTCAAATCCAATGGTTTGATCAAGAGCTTCTCTGAACTCTTCAGTACCATCAAATTGAGTCCTTTGAAATCTAAATCTATGATTTCCATCTAACCACCGATGATGCCCCATACAAGAGAACTTCTTCCCATTATATAACCACTTCGAACATGTTTGTGCTACATAACAAGGACAAGCATAACGTCCTTTGGTACTCCAACCAGATAAATTGGCATAAGCCGAGAAATCATTAATAGTCCACAACAAAGTTGCACGTAAATAAAAGTTCTCCTTTTTGAAGACATTATATGTTTCAACACTCACCCATAACTGTTTCAACTCTTCAATAAGTGGCTGCATATAAATGTCAATATCATTCCCGAGACCTTTCTCTCTAGGGATAAACATAGATAAGATAAAAGGATATTGCTTCATACAAATCCATGAAGACAAATTGTAAGGAACAAGTACTATAGGCAAGTACTGTACGAAGTACTCATGAGCTTAAATGGATTAAATCCATCAGATGCTAGCCCAAGCCTCACATTTCGAGGATCGCTTGCAAAGCTTGGAAATTTACTGTCAAATGATTTCCAAGCTAAAGAATCCGTAAGATGCCTTAATAAACCATCATCGGTTTGTTCAGCATGATGCCACCTCATAGACTTAGCTGTCTTCGATGATATGAAAAGCCTTTGAAGCCTTAGTATTAGTGGAAAATATTGCAAAATCTTTACTGGCTTCTTTCTTGACTATGTCTCGCCTTCATCCTCATTCACATTTTTTGCATTCCTATTCATCTAACGAGATGTACCGCAAACATGAAAAGACTGTTGGTTTCTCCGATCACCCCAATACAACATGCAGCCATTTGGGCAACTATGAATTTTTTCATACCCAAGGCCTAAATCCTTTATCAGTTTCTTCATATCTTTGCATGAATGAGGGATTTTTGCAAACGAAGACATATCTCTCAAAAACTCTAACAGTAGCGTAAAAGAGTTTCCGGTCCACCCTCCTAAACATTTTAAGTGAAAAAGACGAAAGTAGAAGGACAATTTTGAAAATTTCGATCCCTCATAAAGTTCTTCATTCATTTCATTAACTTGTAGAACTTCGCCGCTTCTCCATTTGGCTCTTCATCAGGTGCACTCGTTCATAAAAGCATTTCCACCAATATCACAATCATCGGATGCAATAAATTTAGGTGGAAATGATTGCAAACCATGATTCTGTATATTAAATGCATCTAGCACCATACCTTCCATGTCATCTTCTCTAACATACTGATGATGAGCATAATGAGGATAACTCGGATTAATCGTTGAAGAGGTTCTATTAGGTGTACACTCTCCATGGAAAATCTATTTTTTATACCTTCGAAAAAAGCCATCAACAATTAGATGTTTATAGACAACTTCACGAATATGTCAATTGATATTGCCACACTTCTTACACGGGCAAAGAATCAAATTCTCTTGGCTTGCATTTTGAGATGCAAAATTTAGAAAAGTTCACTTTTCATTTCGATAGTCGTGCTTACCCTTGACAATTTCATCCAACTCTTATCCATTTCGTAGTTCTTGAAGTCTAAAGTTGACAGTAAATTATGGTTACTTAAGTGTTGTAAATAGATTTAAGTTTAAAAATATATATTAGTGACAACATTTTACTTAAATCTTATTAGGAAAAATTTTACCCTATAGTGTCATATGACACATTTAGCTAATGTTGGAAAATTTTAATGGAAGTACTTTCTTTGCATCAAACTCTAGAGAATCATCAAAGTTTATTTCTTTAGTTAAATCTCACTTATATGCACATAGTTGTTATATGTTTAGATTTAGATTTAGATTTATATTTTATCATCCTAGTAGATATTGGTTACTATTTTATAATTTTTAGATTTTTTATTTTACTTGTATTATTTAAATTATATTTTAAAATTTAAAACACAATAAAATTAATTTTGAATTTATTAATATTTAAACTATTAGTTTTAATTAAATAATTAAATATTTGGGTTGTTTTAAATAATTAAATAATTAAATATTTGAGTTGTTTTTAATAATTAAATATTTAATTAAATAATTAAATATTTGAGTTATTTTTATTAATTGAATAATTATTTTTTAGAAAACATTCCAAAAAATTTGACTAATATATAATTGCCAAAGAACTTGAATTAGGACATCTTTACATTTTTCTTGGGCATTTAGCTAAGTTATAAGTATCTTAACCTTTGACTAATATATAGGTAGTTAAGTTATTATGATGATTTTATTGACATTTTTAAATTTTATTAATATTTATTTTAAATTTTTTATTGAATTAGTATTATAAATTAGTTGAATAAAAAATTAGTTATGAAATTATTAATTTTTTTTTGTGATGTTCGTTTATGAAGATTTTATTAATATCTTTTTGTTACATGATTATTATGTAAATATTTTTTTAATTTAAAATATTATACAAAAAAAATTATAAAAAATAAAATGTTTGAATTTGAGAGTGCAAATACTAAATACATCCAAAATAAAGTCGATTCTTAAATATATATAACTGAAAAGAATAGCAATCAGCATACCAACACAGTTGCACAAAAATCAACGAAGTTGAACAACATTCATGAATAGCCTTTTATAGTACACTAACATAAGCTAATATAGATCAACATCTTTACAATCTTCAAATTTTGTACAGTGATGTGATCCTATCAATAAATGATTTTAAGTTTTTCGCAAAGTCTTATTATTTATGCATTTTAAACAACTAACCCATTAAACTTGAAAGTACATTGAAATTTCTGACCTTACTTTATCTCATATTACTATTGAATCTTTTAAAGATGTAGAGCTTATATTCAATTTTGTCACTTACTAATGGGGATTTAATTCCTCTTACTTATCAATTCTTCATAAGACTCAAGCACACAAGTAAGGTTCATTTATTAATTCACTTTACTTATTTAAGGAAATCAACACTTTTAAGGTGATCAAGCACATAAGTACTTACAGCAAAAGAGCAACAGAGAAATCTGGCTTGTTCAATATGATCCCAGCAGTGTACTTAGTAAAAGAAGCAGAACCAGAAGCAGATGCGGATGTAGAAGCAGAAGCAGAAGCAGATGGTAGAGTCCTTGCTGCCAATTGTTGCTGAAAGCTCCAATAAGGGAGTTGGATTCACACCAATGATAGACTTAATGGTAGCATGAGGATGAAGATATTGGACATCCAACTGAGATATGAAGCATCGAAAAAGTCAGAACAAATTGATAGCATTAGAAATAACACCTAATTTTTCCCTAAATCTGTGTATTAATTGTCTCTTTTGTACCATATTTAGCATGCATAATAGACATTTTATGCGTAGTATTTACATTTTCTAACTCAGTGTTGTGTGGCTTAAATTCTCTTTATTTTATCTCTTTTGTGTACTAATATCGGTGCATGCAGCATATATTTATAATTGTCAACGCAGGGATCCACCTTAGAAGATCGATGCTAGAAAAAGTATAAAGAATGCAGCCACAAATTGAACTTGGAATTACGGCTAGAGAAGTCACCGCATAGAAACCTTTACTTTGTATGGGTGAATTCACGCTGCAAACACACCTGGAAGCACCAGTGCAGGAGAATAACACGTTGTCGTCGCAATTAAAGATTACAGATTATGCCCAGTGATGTCGCGACAACCTGTAGATTTATGAAGAACACACCAGATCTGTGTGAGTGTACAACTGGATTTTAACAAACTTTACAGCTGCACAAGAAGTTGGATCTGAAAAGGGATGAGATCTACAATTCTTAAAGCTTATAAATAGAAGAGAGAAGATGGAGAAAGATATCAAGAGGTGAAGAAAGAAAATCTGCAATTTCTCTAAATTGTTGAAGCTTTGTTTTGGAGACCGATAAGCTGATTGAGCAAGTGAGTGACAACTCCTGACGAGGAGTGCTTGGTGTAATATAAGAGGAGCGGTTAAGGGATAACCCTAGTAGCCTAGGAATATTATGCTTCAATTTATTTGTTAATCCCTCTTTTAATGCTGATGAATTCTTATTGACAGTTGATTGTATATGGAAATATCTTTCAATGTTAGATTACTTTGATTCCTATTTAATTCTTCTCATTTTTTTTTCATTGGATTTAACTGTTTTGACCATGGAAGTGCAATTACAATCTACCGACACCGAATAGTGCAGTGACAAGTTAGGTTAACAAGTAAGTCAGCTGAAGTTACTTGAGACTAGGAGGAATTGTGGTCACTTGTTCTTGAGTGCAAGGCATTACCAACACTAGAAGGTGGGGTATATGTGGGCGCTTAAGTCTTGGTTAAACAGAGGGTTGTCATTGGTATGATTCATTGGAACCTTATTGCTACTACAGTTCATCTATAAAATACCTTGTTGTCACATCTAGCATTGCTACTTAGTGAAGTCAGTGATCCACTTCAATCTTTGCACTTGATCACACTTTTACTTTTATGCATTCAAATTCTCAAAACATCAACAACAATTTATTGTACTTTCAGTTGCTTTGACAATTTACTTTTATAATTGCGTTGACAATTTTAACTATCTTAATTGTGCAGATCTGATTTAATTGTGTTGAAATCATTACTAGCATTTTCTCTAATTTTAACTTTAGTTGCTTCGACAATTGAACATCAAGAACTCTATCCTCGTGGGATCGATATCCGGTAAAGCAAATCTATCAACTATACTTGCATCGATGAGTGTCCGCTTGCACTTAAATGCTGTGACATTTATAGGCCGATCAAGTTTTGGCACCGTTGCCAGGGATGGCATTTGTTTGATGTTTACTTCTGTAGTTGCTATTATTCTTTCTTACTTAACTCTTTATTTTTTACTAATTTGTTTCATTCAATTGATTTTATCTCAATTTTTTTTAGGAGTTGTATATCCATAAGGAGACATCCTAAAGATATTGTGAGCTTTGATCTAGAATTAGAACGAATAATTTGAAGGAGGAAGAAAGAACAAAAGAAAATGGTTGGAAACAATAATGATTTACCACCATTGCTGCCACAGAATGTAGTTCCACCAGTACAACCACAAGGAGTCATTAACATACCACCACTGTTGCCACAAGTAGAGAAAATACCAGATAGGACAATCAAAGATTTTGTTGTTACTGTACTTGTTGATTTACAACTAGGGGTTGTTAGGCCAACTATACAAGCTGAAAATTTTGAATTGAAATTGGTGATGTTTCAAATGCTTAACTCGAATGGGCAATATGCTGGTTTACCTCCTGAAGATGCAAGAAAGCATCTTAAATCATTTTTGCTTATCTATACTTCTTTCAGTCAACATGGTGTTCCTGACGACACCTTAAAAATGTAGTTATTCCCTTATTCGTTGCAAGGAAGAGCAAGAACATGGTTCTTTGGTTTGCCGGCTGGACCCATTACAACATGGAATACGCTAGCAACTTAATTCATTTTGTGATTCAATCCGTCGACAATGAATGCAAGGTTGCAAAATGACAACAAATCATATCATCAATTGGATAAGAGAACCTGTACAGAATGTGAGAATGCTATAAGACTCTGCTTAGATGCTGCCCTATGCATGGAATTCAGCAAGAGACTCATATAAAGATTTTTTACAATGGATTGAATGCTCAGACAAGAAATCTTGTCGACGCATCTGCAAATGGTCCCTTGTTGGATTGCACTTACAATGATGTTGTACGAATCTTAAGAGAGAATTGTACAAAATGATTATCAATACCAGATCTCTCATTTTGCTCAGGTAAAAACTAATCCTGATGTTCTTGAATTAGATGCAATTTCAACCTTAAGTGCATAGGTATCCTCTTTGGCCTACATTATAAAGAACATGAAGGGGACGAGTGACGTTGCCCCTATTCAAGTGGCCTAATAGATGGATGTCCCGACATTTTCCTGTGAAATTTGCGGTGACAACTACAGTTGTGAGGATTTCCCACAACATACTGAGAAAGCATTCTACGTTAATAACAAACGAGAAAATTCTTTTGGTAATTCATAAATAATAGAACTCAATAGACTTAGGGAAATTAGAATGCATCCACATATAGATATGGAAATTCCTCACATAAAGGGAGTTATAGACAAGGGAGTTATAACAACAATCAGCAGCAGAACTATAATCATAATGCTCAGGTAAATTCGTATCCTGATCAAATGTAGGTACATAGCCAGATGCAATCACAAGCTAGAATGCAGCCACAACAGATTGAGCTACCACATATGCAAGTACAACATCAACAATAACAACAACAGTTTTCTCAACAAAGATCAGATCCTATGGCTGCTCTTGAAGCGCTGATGTGAGAGCATATTACGTGAATTGAAGTAATCGTTTAAGGAAATTCTTCTTCTATTCATGCGTTGGGAGCCCAACTAGGATAATTGGCTTCTAATCTGAGTGTAAAATCACTAGGCACTTTTTCTAATGACACTGAAAATCCGAAGTAGAAAGGGAAGGAGCATTGTAAGGCTATCATACTAAGCGAAAAATAAATTGCTGAACCAAGCAGCAATTTCAACCAAGAACATGTCAATGCATTTGAACCACCGTAACAAGGACAAGTTGAATCTAATGAGAACCTAGCAGAAATGAATGAAGAGGATCCAACTATAGTGATCTTTATGCCTAAAAGTCGCCTAACAAAAATGTCGACACAACTTCCTATGTCGATGCAGCTGGTTATTCCACAACAACCTACTGCCACTATACCTTTGTCATTTCCACAGAGATTTAAAGAGAAAGACCATGATAAAGATTATCAGAAGTTTGTTTCTACTTTGAAGCAATTACACATTAACATACCTCTTGTAGATGCTTTTGTGTAGATACCCAATTATGGGAAATTCATGAAAGAGTTGCTATTAAAGAAGAAGAAGTTGTCTGAAATTGAGATGATTGCGCTCATAGATGGGTGCAGCACTGTGCTAATAAATAAGTTAGCACCAAAGATGAAAGACCCTGGCAGCTTCACAATTCCATGCTCCATTGAAACCCATTATCTAGGTAAAGCCTTATACAATCTAGGAGCTAGTATTAACCTCATGCCTTTGTCCACTTTCAGGAAGTTAGGAATTGGATCGATGAAGCCTACTACAGTGACATTACAACTTCCGAACAGATCTCTAGCACAACCTGAAGGTCAGATCAAAGATGTCCTTGTTAAAGTTGATAAGTGCTGAACTGGGAGAAATGCCATTTCATGGCAACTGAAGGCATTGTCCTTAGCCATCACATATCATGTCAAGGCATTGAGGTAGACAAAGCAAAGGTTGAAATCATTGAGAAATTGCCACCACCCACCAATGTCAAAGGAGTAAGAAGCTTTCTTGGTCACGCTGGTTTTTATAGGAGATTTATTCGAGATCTTTTCAAGATTGTCAAACCACTTTGCTCGTTATTAGAGCAAAATAAAAAGTTTGTGTTTAACGACGAATGTCTGGATGCATTTGTCAAAGTAAAGAAGTAGCTAGTAATAGCTCTAATTGTCCTCGCACCGGATTGGACATAACTGTTTGAATTAATGTGTGATACTAGTGACTTTGCTATAGGAGCTGTGCTGGGACAACGCAAAGAGAAGGCATTTCACTCTATTTATTATGCTAGTAAAACTTTAACTGACACACAGGTAAACTATACAACTACCGAGAAGGAGTTATTAGCAGTAGTTTTTGCATTCAACAAATTTTGCTTATATCTTGTCTGCGCAAAAGTTACTGTCTGCACAGATCACTCTGCACTGTGCTGAGATACCTTTTTGCGAAGAAAGACGTCAAATCGAGATTGATTAGATGGATCCTACTCTTACAATGTTGAAATCAGAGACAATAAGGGATCCAAAACTAAGTAGTAGACCACTTATCTCGTCTGGAAGCTGAAAGCTAGAATGACAATCAATCACGCATTATTGATACATTTCTAGATAAGCAATTATTTCATATCAACACATCTCCTTGGTATGTAGATGTTATTAATTATCTTGTTTGTGGGAATCTACACTTGAGTGCCATTGGTCACAAGAAAGTCAAATTTTTGCGCGACACTACGAAGTATTATTGGAACGAGACATACCTATTCAAGGTATATGCCAACAACATTATCCGTCGCTACATTCCTGAAGAGGAAATGACTTTCATCCTAAGACATTGCCATGATGCTACCTATGGAGGCCATTTTGGTGGAATAAGGACTGTTGCAAAGGTCATACAATCTGGATTCTTCTGGCCTACATTATTTAAAGACGCCCACAATTTTGCGCAACAATGCGATAGATTTCAACGCACAAGTTCTATATCTCGCTCCAATAAGATGTTCAAACAACCTATCATGAAGGTGGAGTTATTTGATGTCTTGGGTATAGACTTTATGGGACCATTTCCAAACTCTTTAGGAATGTGTATATTTTAGTTGCTCTTGGCTATGTCTTTAAGTGGATTGAAGCAATTGCGATTCCAAAGGATGATGCTTGAACGGTGTTGAAGTCTTTCCACACGTATATCCTTAGAAGATTTGGAACACCTAGGGTATTGATAAGTGATCAAGGTACTTATTTTCACAATAACCAAGTGGGGACAGCATTAAAAAGTTATTGTGTGAAGCATCGCATGGCCACCACATATCATCCACAAACAAATGGCCAAGTGGAGGTGTCCAATCGAAAAATTAAAAGCATTCTTGAGAAGGTGGTTAACCCATTAGGAGAGATTGGTCTTTGCGACTACATGATGCATTGTGGGCTCTTCCTACCACATATAAAACCCCGTTGGGGATGTCACCGTATCAATTAGTGTTTGGTAAATCTTGTCACCTGCCAATTGAGCTTGAACACAAAGCCATGTGGGCAATCAAGCAGGTGAACATGGACTACGATGCTACTGAACGGAAAAGGTTGTTGGACATTACTAAGTTGGAAGAAATTAGAATCAATGCCTATGGGAATGTTGCAATATACAAAGAAAAGACCAAGAGATGGCATGACAATATCATCTTGCATCGACAATTTAGTCCTGATCAGTTAGTACTTTTGTTTAATTCACATCTAAAACTACATCCAAGTAAATTGCGTTCAAGATGGTCAAGCCCTTTTAAGATTGTCGAAGCATTCTAGAATGGTATGGTGATAATTGAAAATATAAAGGATGATCACCAGTTCAAGGTGAATGGCTAATGACTAAAGCATTACGTGAGCCCAGATGTCAAAGAACCAAATGAGACCATTAATCTGGTCACATTTCTTTAATGTCAATGCATTTTTACATTTACTTTTACTTTTTTACTTTTACTTGTTTCCTTTAAATCTTATGTAGGAATAAAAAAATCGTCTTTTTGTCGACGCATCATAAAGCACAACTTGTCGACGCATTATGTGATGACTCAGCAAAGCTTTTCATCAAGAATCGCACCGATTGATCTTTATCCATCCGTAGCTATTAGATCAACCAAAAGGTAAGATCTGCAGCCTGACATTTATTGGTTGTAAATGCAAGGTTTTCCCAAGACAAACTGTAATAATCACGTCTCTAGCCACTGAAATTTTTTCTGTAGTTTCTCTTAATCTTTTTACCTAACTATCATGGTAAGGACACGAGCGTAAAACCTCCATCCAAAACCCCCGTTGAATCTTCCGCCACCATGATTCGAACCACAGACCAACCCCCAAAAAACGAACCAGTCCTATTTTTGTCCAAGGCGGCGAAGGACCACTACCATGATGTTATGCTTAAACGGAGCTGCCACCCAAAGCAAGGTCTACAGTTGTCCTTATACTAGACATTGAGGAAGCAAATCTTGAGAATGATCAGTCATTTAGGCTGGGAATTTTTCTGCGACCACCCAGCCGGATATTCCCCCATCATCAACATTATTTTTCGGACTGCTGAGAAGGAAGACACCCACACTGCGTTTTTGGAAGAGTTGATTGATGAAGGTGCTGACCAGGTAATGAAAGACCTTTGTGTTGAAGGCGTTGTGTGAATTGGAAATGGTCTACACAACTACACAATGCACCGATGTTATCTTACAGCCCAAAGCAAAGTGTGGTTCCACTTTGTTAATAGTCGCCTACTACCTTCAACCCATAGCACAACTGCGACACTAAATCGCATGTGCCTCCTGCACTTTATCCTTAAGGGTTGCCTCATTGATGTCGGCATAATTCTCCATGACCAGATTGCTGAAGTCGCTACTTAGCAAACAGGTATATTACCTTTCCCTTCTTTGATAATGCTGTTATGTAAACAAAGGGGGATTGTATCTCGTGATGGTGAGGAAGTGTTAGACAACAAGGGCCCCATTAACGAGATCTCAGCAAAAAGAATGACTAGAGGGCAAGAAACCCCGCCGATAAAGAGGCACCAAAGAAGGACAAAAGGAAAGGAAAGAAGAAGGAAAAGCAAGAAAATGAGCCCACAAACCATCAGATGAAGAAGAAATTGGCTAAGATTGAAATACTCGTTGACCGTATAGATATGCGTCAAATCAAACTTGTCAGCACGTTAGAGGAAATGGACTACAGACAAAACCTCTTTTATGCATACACAAGAGTGTGGAACAATGTAATAGTCTGATTTTCAATGGTGTTAGAAACAGTGATTTCAGGATCACAAATCCAACAAGTCAAGTCGTAAATTTATTTATTTAAATATTTATGACTTCATCAGCAACGTATTAAAATTTGATTATGAAATTTTAATATTTGGATAATTAATTGGATAAAAAAGGAGTAAATTGTAAAGGTTACGAAAGTAAACTTTGCTTAAGTAGGACCAAATGGTCAATTAAACCAAATGGATTAAGTTAGTGGAATGACATGAGTATTTAGGTGCAAATAGCATGATTAATTAAGTATAATAAGGGATAATTAAGCTAATGATGAAAGTCACAATATTTACAAAATTACCATTTACTATATAAGTAAAAATTAAAAGAAAGAATTAGTTTATTTTCTTTATACTTCATCTTCTTTATTCGACCAAAGAAGAAATTTAGGGTTTCATTATGGAAATTTCAAAACCTTGATTAGGTAAGAAAACCTTAATCGTTTTTAGTGATTTTTATGTTTTTGAATTCGTATTAGTTTAATCTAGCTTATGGAAGGACTAATTTGTGATTCTATCAAATGTTATGAAATTTACCATTGTTAAAAATGCTTGTTCTTGAAAGGTTTTGATGTTTAAATGGTAATATTATTGTACTTGTTATGAAATAAATGGAATTGCGTGGATTTGTATGAGGATTATGAGTGTTCGATTGGTATGGATTAAGGAGAAAATGTGTATTTTGTATGTTTTGTGTTGAAAGGACAAAATTGAATAAAAAGAAAGTATTAGAGGTAAAATCATAATTTTATCAAAAGGGGTTTGATTGTGTTAAATGAATTGATTGTGTGATTTAATGTGAAAAATTTAATGATTTGTTAATGTAGACTACGATCGTGCCACCGATCGTGAAAAGAGAAAATTAGCAGAATAGTCCCTAGGATCCATTCACAACTGCAATCTAGTCTGGTAAGGTCGTATGGTTAAATTCTAGTTTGAATTTCATATTCTTGTATTGTAAACCATTGTAGTGAATTGAAATGATGATCGAAAGTAGGAAGACGAGAAAAAAGAAAAAGAAAGACAACGGGCTTTGAGATGTAAATGAAAAAGGGTCTGATGACTAAGTGTCATCATGAGTATATGAATCTTTTATGGATTATGAGGTTTGATGAATAAGTGTCATCGTGAGTAAATGAATCCTTTACGAATTATGAGATCCGATGACTAAGTGTCATCGTGAGTAAATGAATCCTTTAAGGATTTGAGGTCCGATGACTAAGTGTCATCGTGAGTAAATGAATCCTTTACAGATTATAAGGTCCGATGACTAAGTGTCATCATGAGTAAATGAATCCTTTATGGATTGCGAGGTCCGATGACTAAGTGTCATCGTGAGTACATGAATTCCTTTACGGAACAAGAGGTCCGATTACTATATGTCATCGTAAGTGTTAAATGAAATGAGTTCCATTACAGATTAAGGGTCCGATGAATTTGTGTCATCGTGAGTATCAAATGCGAGTTGAAACTTACCTCGAATGTACACAGTATTCCCTTTAGTAAATTAGATTTTTACAACTCTTGAAGTTTGATAAATCTATTTAACTTTATGAAGTTACTAAGACTTAAAGTGCTTACCTATGGATTTGCATTTGTTTTGTAAATTCAATTTTGTTGTTCGGAGATAAGCTCATCTTTAAGCATCACACTATCCTGGAGTTGTTCGGTATATTTCTACATCACTTGGTTATATGGAATGTACTAGGATGATGTAACTTTTTGCTTATGTATAATGAGTTTGTGAAAAATCTTGCTATGTTTGATGAAATGTTGAAAGTAGACTTAAGTACCTTGTTTGACATAAAAATCATGTACTTGTGTTGACTTAAATGCATAATTAAAGTTGTGTATGAATAAAGTTAATGAACTTGTGTTTGGTATAAATTTTGAGATTCTGCATACTTGTTTCGGTAGAACTCATGTATGTTTCGGTAGAACTCATGTATGTTTTGATAGAAGTACAGGGTAGGAGAGAGGTTATTCACTGACTTGAGATGTACCGATAGTTGAATTGTGGGTATCGGTAGTTATATGTGAAGATGTATTGGTCGTTTGCATACTTGTATCGGTAGAAGTTGTAGGGTGAGAATTATAGCTCTCTGGAGTTTTTAGTATCGATAGTTGCATGTCGTGTATCGGTAGAAGTTATACTTGTATCGGTAAAAACAACCCAAGTATCGATAGAAATCTACACCGTTTTAGAATTATTTATCGACAGGGATACTACCGATACTTGACCATTAGGTACCGGCAGAAGTTCCCTGAAATATTGAAAATGCAATTTGAAGTGAAATATTTAATAAATAAAGTTGTATAATATAATGATAAGATGAACAGTGATAAATGAACAGTAAAACACCAAAAATCTTAACTGGCTAGAGTTCCCCTACTAGAGTTCCTTATATTCTCACCTATTGTTAGGGAAGCTTCCTCATCCTCGGACCAACCTACTCTTGATGATAGCCCTCAAATTGTCTCATCCCTAACAAGAATTCATATCTCCGATGACGAGGAGCACGAGGGGGACATTCCAATGCCATAGAGGACTATTACAAAACAATTGCCAGCCTGTTCGAGGAGGAATTTTCGAATAGCCTTGGGGCTACCATGGCAGACAGGGTGATTGTTATTGAGGAGCTGTACACCCTGATTGTATCTGTGGGGTGAGAAGCAGAGGAAGGTACTGACAAAGACACAACTAAGCAAAAGAAGCATGGGGAAGAAGAAGCAGAGAAAGAAGAAGGAAATAAGAAGGAGAATGAAGGAAAGGAAGGGGAACCTGATGAGAAGGACTCTGAAGAAGAGAAGGAAGAGAAGAAGGACGATGCCCTGACAAATTTTGAGGCAAAAATTATCAGTACACTTATAATTGTGGGGGTATCCAGTGACAACTTGGCTCCACCTAAAGCGACCCAGGCTGAGGTAATCACCAACAGCGTCGAGGATTTTAACTTGGCCATTGTGCCTTATGTGGCACCGCTTGCTGAAGTCTATCCATCTGATGTGACTATTGATAAGGCCTAGGTTCCTTTCGGCCCCGTTTGCTGCCACGTCAGCAGGTGCACGAACCAAGGCACCCACGCCCCAAGGCCTGACATCTTTGCTGCCTATTGCACCGAAATGGCAAGGCCATTGCCATTAACCTAGAGGACTCCTTGCCACACCACGTTAAGGGATCTGCAAACAAAGAAGAGAAGTCAAAAACAAAAAATAAACATAATGTTGTAATTTAATGTGGCTATAAAAGCCACACCAACCTCTCTGTAATGTTTTACACGAAGAAGAAATAGATCAAAAGTTTTTCAAAGGTATTTTTTATTTAATATTTTGAAAGTAAAATAAAAAAATAATAAAAAGAAAAGAAAAAGAAAGCTGTGCGTGATTTGTTCGGACATCTCCACCATGGGTGGTCGAGGCCATTGATCGCCTCCAAACGTACTCCCATTCGGTATAGGTTTTCGACTTTCACAAGTATACGGGTCAGGTTGTAAATATAGTGTGTACAACGAAACACTTAATAGTATTTAGTGGATAGTACCCAAAGAAGGTGTGAGACAATAGTAAATTAAATTCCTACAAAGAATAAAAGTAATTAGTAATCATTTTAGGGTTGTATTAAACATAATAAAATAGTGGTTTATAAAAATCATAAAAAGAAACTAAATAAAGTAAAGAGTTTGAGATGTAGAGTATCAATAAACAGCTTTGGGGATTTTAGGTTGCTTCCGTATGAGTTCTTCAATTGTTGGGTTTTGAGGATTTTCCTTTAACCAACTAGTCACTACCCTAGTTGGATCTCTCGATCTTCTATCAACATAGCAAGTCAATAGAGACTACTTATTGCTAGATGTCACAGTCTAAATTAGTTTGGGAAATGGTTTTCACGGTTAGGCAATACCAATTTTGGGTTCATTCCCACCTACATGGAATTCTAGGGTTGTTAGGCCTAGTGTTTGTTTGATGTTCTTCCTTTCCCAAACTATTGATTTGAATGTAAAAATCCTTGTCAGACAATAATTAAATATACATACTTCCACTCCTTAATTCCCTAAAATGGAATTAGTTAGTCATGGTTTTCTTGATCATCATCAAAACAATAATATATGAAAACATATAATTGAATAAAGAGAATGAAAAAGAAACTCGAATTGTGTTGGGAATCTATTGGGAAAATTTCCTTAAACGTTTATGCGAGTTTTACAATCATGTTTCAAATGAAAATACAAAATAAAAACTAAAAGCTAATAAACCGTGTGTTTAAACCTAATGCTAAGGGCCCTATTTATAGCCTTGGTTGACCATTTTCATTAACCCTAGGTCTACTACCGTCCTTCATGTTTAAGTGGCATTATAAAGACTGAAACGCCATTCAGTCGGTGCAGATTTCGCGTTCAAGAGTCAATGTCGCGACACACCAATACCTATTTCGTGACACACCCATCAGTTCCCGTGTGAATTGTCAACCTACAGGTGTTATCGCGACATAACCCATGTATGAAGCGACAAAAAAGTCAGTCTTCAAAATCTCCAAGCCTGGTTCCTGTGTCATGACGAAGTGACCAGCCTCATATTTGTGCAACTTCTGCACACTCTCAACGTAGATCATCCTATGTCTTGATGAAGTGACCAGCCTCATATTTGTGCAACTTCTTATGGTCTCTTGCACACTCTTAAAGTATATTAGCTAACCTTTAGACCTCAATCGGCCTTAAAGACAGTAAAACAATATTTTAGCACTTAGGTTACACAATTTATTTAAAAGATAAATTTATGTTAAATCTTATGGAAACATAAAGAAAATACTTGGTTTCAAGATCCTTAAGAGTGAAAACTAGTCTAATCTATTGGGTATAAAACTGACAGATAAGCCACCAAATACCCAAGAGAAAACCCTAGAGACCAAAGGTTTCTTCCCTTTGTTTTTTTGAGTTTTGAAACCAGATATGAAGGTTTTAACCTCAAATTTGGGTTTGGGTTTGGGTTTGGGTGATCAAAAAGGTAAAAAAGGAATTTTTTTTAGAAATTTGGCCACCAGAGGTGGCGGTGACCAACGTCGATGATCGGTGGTCACGACAAACGAACATCGGACCTAGGATCGAGCATGGGAGTAGTTGGAGAGAAAAAAAGGGGTCTTAAAGGTTTTTTAAAATGGATGTTGAAATGAATTTTTAGGGTTAAATTGTGACTTATATAACGTTGTTATACGACACCGTTTTAGGCCCTAATTCAATGGCCTCAAAATGACATCATTTTGATGCATATCCGAACTCGATCAGACCTGCTCCAGGGTACGCGTGTTTTCGAGCGGAGGGTAGATTTGCCATATCGATCCCTTCACATTTTAGGGGCTTATAATTTAGTCCCTTTTGATATAAATCAAGCCCCATAAAGCGCCGTTTTGGGCCTAATTCCAATGGCCTTAAAATGCTGTTGTTTTGCAAAAACCCAA
This sequence comes from Kokia cookei, assembly GCA_039519145.1. NCBI lineage: Eukaryota > Viridiplantae > Streptophyta > Magnoliopsida > Malvales > Malvaceae > Kokia > Kokia cookei. The sequence goes on along the minus strand of CM076910.1, from coordinate 29,244,814 downwards.
AGACTTGACTCGACCTTGGAAAAATCCGCGTGTTTTGAAGGAAGGAGCAAATTAATCCCTTGGTCCTTTTGCCTTTAGACCTTATTCAATCTGGCCCTAATTTTATGTATTTATTTAGTTTTTTTTTTTGCCATATCTCACTTTGTACGTCATACTTAGATATACTTATTCATTTTGTACCATACACGAATAAATCAATCTCATGTCACATTAAAATGTTGTATTCGATTTTCAAAATCGAGAACATGTTTTTTATTCAGGGGACTTGAGAAATTGTGCTCTAACGTATTGGATGTGGTTTTCCATGAACCTATGTAATTGAATATCCTATTTAAAATTGAAAAATGTTCTTTATTCCTGAATATTCGAGATGTTGTGCCCTAACATTCTCTATTGATTCAAAATTAAAGAGCATTTCTTCGTAAAATTTAATTTAGTAAATTTTTGTAACATCATCAAATAACACTATTTACAGGTATTTAAGGATTGCATTTTAAATTCTTCTCGAATTCTCGATTTTTCAACAACTAAGACATTAAATAATCGACTAGGCACTAATTTTGGATGTGAGGATGCTAATCCTTCTTCATGTGTAACCGACTCCCGAACTCCTTTTTTTTATTTTGAAGATCAAAATCATCCTTTTAATAATTTTAAATATTTTTCGAGGTGATCTGATCACACCAAATTAAAAAGAATGGTGGCGACTCCATTTTCATTTTTTAAATAAAAGTCGAGACTTTTCAAAAAAGAAGGTTTCGACAACATAAAAATAAACATTTGTTTATATTATTTTGTACAGATCTTGTATCTAATATAAATATTTATATTTATATGTATTCGCTAACGTGTTTTGTCTAACAAATTTTATATTCAAATACTTCAAATCTAAAATAGTTGAATAAAATCTCACCATTTGTTTCATTTGGTGTCAAAATAATTCCAGAGTTCTAAGTGAAGGTGCTAGAGTATGTATTGGTCCCAAAGATGAGATTTGAAATAGTTGATGTGCAAAATGGAATTCCAATAATAATTGTTTGGAATTATTTGGTGACCCATATAAGTTTGATTTTATATGCTCATTTCAAAACTACAGGAGCCAAGGAGACAAAAATAATCATAAAATAAGCGTGGTGCTCGTAACACCAGAAAGATTATGGACTTAGATAGTCATCACACCTCAATTTCCGACATAAAACTAACAATTTCAAAGCATGCATTAGCTATCTTTTTGTTTAATAGTGGTATTCATACTAACAACTGTAGTTTTTTATACAAGAAAACAATCAAACAATGACATTAATATAACACGCTATTCTTTGTTATCTTATCAAAATATTATTTTTGAAAGATATTTTTTTATACAATTGAATAATTACATTATAACAAGAAAGAAGAAAAAAGTTTGTAAATAAATAGATCGAACTCAAAATCTCACATCAATAAATTTAAAATTCATAAAAGTTATGAAGTATTTAATTGTCATTTTTTTCTATAATCAAATTCAAGTTGAATTTCAATTCACAACACATCTGAGTAGTAAGAGTAGTAAAAAATGAAATCTCAAAAGAATATAAAAGAATGAACCCTGTGTGTTTGCATGATGGTCAGGGTGTTCGCTTATTCAAATATGGCCTGAATTCAAGTTATGTTAGTCGTATTATTGTTAAGACTTTATCCTTCTCTTATAATTCACCAAAAAATATAAAAAAAAATTAATTTCCTATTTCGTGGCAGTTATTAAAAGGGAGAAAAGGTAAATAAAAATAATAAAAACAATTCATCGTGTTTTTGTTTGAGGTACTTTTTAAAGATAAAACAGTAATCAAGGGTGTTCATTGTCTCATGTATCGTCTGGATTCGAGTCACGCCAATCACGTTGTTGTTAGGGCTTTGCCCTCCCTTTGTAATTCACAAAAAAAAAAAAAAAAACAGTAAAATGAAAGTAGAAAAAAGTTTGAGATAATTTTTTTATATAATTGAACAATTATATCATAATGAGGTAGGAGAAAAACTTTGTAAATACATAGATCGAACTCTATATCTTACATCAATAAATTTGAAAGTCATACAAATTATAAAGCATTTAATTTTTATTTTTTTCTATAATCAAATTCAAGTTTGAATCCTATTCATAACATATCAGAATAGTAAAAAATGAAATCATGAAAAGAATATAAAAGAATAGAAATAACTTCCACTAGGGTGATTATAAAAACTTTAATTTTTTGGCTCCAATAAAACATAAGTAATTTTTATTTTTGAATATAAGTAATTAAAATAAAAAAAATCAAATAACATAAAAACTTTAAAATTTATAAAAAAAAACTTTACAGGAGATTTAATGCAATATAATTTTTATCTTTTTAAAAAGTATAGTATGAAATAAAAAACAATTTTAAATGAAAAAAAAAAATCCACTGTTTAGAAATTAATTTTTTAAAAAAATTTGATTGCATAAAAATAAAAAAGATTAACTTCTAGAAAAAAAATTTAAATGATTATAAATTCTAAAAAAAATATTTGCTTATAATTTAAAAAATTAATTTTTTAAATAATTTAATTAAAATTAAATTAAATTGTAAAAGATAGTAGATATAGATGAATGTATAATAATACTTTAAATTTTGATATTATAATATTATTTTATTGATGCCTAAAAATTAAAATTTGTAAGATAATACTAATATAATTTATTTTATAAAAGAATTAATTTGCCATTCCCTGGCCTTTAAAGATAAAATAGTAAAATGAAAATAGCAAAAATGGAATTGCGTGGGCAAATAATCTACTAGGTTTGATTATCTTGTTTTTTTTTTTTTTTTAAATTCAAACAAAAGTGTACTTAATTATTGTTTTTTCAGTGAATTATACTAACAGAACAAAATTAGAATAAAAAAATGACTAGTTATTGTTTTTCATAATTTATTATAAGTTCAATTTAATTATGGTTAAAATGTGTTGTTAGTCCCTATACTTATATATAATTTGAGATTTGATCTCTATACTTAAAAAAAATTAAAAATTCAATCTTTTTATTTTTTCAATTTAAAAATTCTAGTCCAATCATTATCGTTGTTGGTAGTTTCTATCAAAATTTATCAATTTAACGTGTTTATTTTATATCAATCATATGTCACGTCATATAAAAATAACTTAATCGAAATTTCAAATTAACAAATTTTAACAAAAAATACTTTTGATTTTAATCATTGAATTTAGATTTTTAAATAAAAATAATAAGACAACTTAATTTTTAACTTTTTTTAAGTATAGAGATTAAATCTTAAAATTTTGATAAAATGCAATATATTTGAATAAAAAAATTGAAATTGAATTCAATAGTGATGTGACTCATGCTGAATTATATGTTTGAAAAGATTTGAATGGCATCTCTTTGATATGGATTCGAATTATTTTTAATCTTTTTTTTTTATAAAAAAATAATATATATTTCAAAAAATAATATTCAATGAGATAGCTAGAAAAAGATGGGAAACAATAAAAAAAGGTTTGGTGACACGTTTTATTAATGGTATATTGAATCGATGATTTTATTAAATTACATTTTTTTAATAAAATATTAAATTACATTTTAGATATATGGTTCTAATATCAAAACAAATATTAATTATAATAAATATAATAAATAAAAATATGTACTAAAATACTCTCACTATATTTGATTCTCTATAATAGAATAAAGTTAGAATTAGTAATTCATTTATTTGGTTGAATGAAATGAAACAGTAATTTTGTGTTTAGTTGAATGAAATATATGTTGTAATAAAATAAGGAAAAAAATTGAAATAACTAGAGTACCCTTAGCAAAATTTTTTTAGGTAGATGATTATTATTATTGTTATTAAATTTTAATAGGATTATTATTAAATGTAATTTAATAAAAAAATAATAAATAATTTAATCATTTTAAATATAATTATTATTAAATGTAATTTAATACAAATAAAAATATATAATTTAATAACATTCGTAATATATTTATTATTAAAATATGAATTAATAAAAATAAAAATAATATATAATATTAAAAAAATAATATATAGTTTACTTTATTATTTTTAAAATGCAATGCATATTTAATGTGCTAGAATATCATTAGCGAAATAAATAATTTAATTGTCCTCCAAACTAAAAAGCAAAATATTAGAAGTAAAAATAGCTTGAGAATTATATTTTACATCCAGACATAATGTTCATACATTCACAAAAAGTTACATTATGTCATTAGCTTATATGTCATAATTTGTATGTTAAATTTTACAACATCAAAAAGCTACAACAGTCTGTGGCATTCTATCATGTCATTATATCATCCAAATATTACATATACAAAAAGTTTTCAAAACATCACCAACACAACCATGATTTTTAATGGGTAGAAATAAATCTTCTCACCCACTCGAATTGTATAGAAGAAGGTAGACTTAAGAAAACAAGAATTCACATTGGATAGTCTGGAATTTTGCTCAACGCAAGAAAGCTCTCATCCTCAGTTAATTCTTCTACTTCACCTAAGGCCAAATATAATTTTTGGGCATTTTATTGAATAAGCACTTCGTGAAAATGCTCCTACTTAATTCAAGGCCAACAGTTCGTATGTTTTCCCCGAATAATGTGGCAACATCAATAAGTGAAGTAGAAGAAATTTGTTAACTTGCATTAGAAATCATTTTTTCTTCTTTGAAAATGTGGAATCATCTTGGTTTGGCTTCAACAATTACGATTGTGTAGCCGAGACATCCATCTCATTCGAGGAAACATCAACTTCGCATCAATGGTCATTGCTTCCTTCTTCAGGATTCTTTGTAGTAGCTACATCCTCAACATCTATTTCTTCAACAATATCAACAGTTCTTTGAGCATTTTTACCAGTGGCTCAGCCTTTTGCGTATATGGAAGTAAGTTGGTCATAATAAGAGAAACTGTGATGTCTGAATTGTCCGGCTTCTTTATGACTCTATAAAAAAGAAGGAATCCACATTAAATATAAGTTTGGTCAAAACAAGATAATAAAAACCTACACTTATATATGAGTTCCACACAACATATTCAGCAACAACCATATGCATATGTATTCCCAACCAAAGCCGCTATTGTTTATTCCTTTAAGCAATGTTGTAAATGACTGCCCATTACTTTTTCAATGTCCTAATCCTCAATTTAAATTTAGGTCTAGCCTTCAATATAGCATGAGGTAAAACGATTTCTAACATTATTTCTAGCTCATTTAAATAACTGATCTTGAATCTCATATTTACGTTAAAAGTTACATGTAACACCTCTACCCGACCCGTTCACCGGATCCAAGCACGGGCATCACCATTAAATTGGGTTAATGTACATACTTAGCACACATTATTTTAAAAACCAAACTATTTTACCTATTTATTAAATTAATTTACAAAAGAGACAAAATTCCTAAATAAAGTTCGCTATCTATACTACATGCTAAGGGAACTACATAACTACAACATATTCACCCTCATGATGAAGTTCCTAAGAGTACCCCCTCCATATGTGAATGACTCTACTCAAATGAATCACCGAATCCACCCGATATGGTGTGCTCACTCATCGAGTTCCTTATCTCGTATATCCTGCAATCACGAAACAAACCTATATAAGTTTGAACAAGCTTAGTGAGTTCCTTCGGTTCACCAATCATTTTTCACCTTGTCGGGAATTCAAGTAAATAATAATACTAATAATAATACAACAAACTCCCTATTTGTTAGGACCATTTTCCTCAAGACGTAGTAGTGGACATTATCCTAATTCTAATCCTATCCACTAGCTAAGAGGTCATTGAAAGATTTCCTCTAGGACATTCTATCACCCTTCGATTAGCCTTGATAGTTTCTCTGATTGTCTCGCCATCTTGGCTGACTCTACCTTTTCTTTCACTTAAATTCTTTGTTCCACTTATCCTCTAATGTGGATTTCTTCTTTCCACCATTATGCCCTATTAATGCGGCCTTCCAGCTCCCCCTCTTAAAGGCCCTTGATAAGTATCTTCAATCTTCCTAGTTCGTGATGGACTCTTTCCTTATCTTAATCTTGTATGTCTTACTCATATGCCTTTTGTTGGCATGGTTGATAGGTCCTACGCCTCTCTAATAGACCAAATCCTGCTTGACCTAAATAGTAGTCGGATTACCTCTTCGTAATCCGCCCTGTTCTCCTTACCCTTAAGCATGACACATCCTTCTACTATAGACCACTATGGCCTATAACACTCAACCACTATTGTTAACTGACAATCTGGGTTCTCGACTTCTCTTTTTTACAACATTCTCATCTAACTAGTCCTTTTGGATGACACTACTTTATTGATTCCTCATTAAGAGGAATAGTCTTGATAAACATAGCTATCACTTGTATCATTCTTCTTAGTACTTTTATATCCTTGGGTCCCCAACTGACCCCTTTATTCCAAGTCCTTTTTTCTAGGGTGCTTTCAGTCTTAACTCTATCTACCTATACCATTGTGCATCTTCCGGTGGTTCTTAACGGTGGACCTCGTCTACGATCCTCTATCTACTCTTTCTTTTAGCTTCCTTATACACTAAGCACTACTAGCTCAGTAGTTTGCATGACTGATTTTTGCCAAGTTATCACCCTCATGCCTTTCTGGCTTCTATTGTTACTTATTTGGCTTTCTTTTCTCTCTCTTTTTATGCTTATAAATTGTTAACGGATTCCTTCAACTTGTTGGCTATCAATTGCCCATCTATACTTCTAATTCCTTCTAACATTCTTTCCAAAATTGTAATAGCCTGTTTAACGTATCGAAGGATGTAATAGCATCTATCAACTATGGTCTTAATCTCATTTACCATGATATCATAACATCTTTATGCTATGGTCTTACTCATCTTTATTATGATGTCATAGCATTTTTCAACAATGATCTTACTCATTTTAGGCGTATAGCCTCCGATCGGTCCCATGACCTCACCATGATCTTTCTTATGTACTCTTCTCATTACTCGTTCCTAACCTTGATGCTCGAACACTACATGGTCTCCTCTACAGGGCTCGGAGCTTCACATATCATGGATACACACAACAATATTGTGTGCCAATATCAAATAAAATTACCCTTTTTCCTATCACATCCCAAAATAAGGGTAAGAAGAAATAGAGATAAAATTTATATTTTATTTTTCTCTCCTTTCTAAACATAGGATTAGAGAATTAGAATGCCATAAAAATTATTGTTGTTAAAAATCATTAAGAAATAAAACATAGACTCAATGGTTAAATTGTTAGCTTCCCTCTTTAGAGAGCTCAGGTTCAAACCCCAGTTTTTCTTTTTAAAATTGCAGTAACTTAGAATAAAAGACACACTAAAACAAATATTATTTGAGGTAAAAATTGAACAAGAAATAGGCTTAGGCCTAATAGTTAGGACACTAGTTCCTTTCCCCATGGACCTAGGTTTGAATCCCTTCTTCCTCTTTTTATTTAATAAATTCGCCAAAGACACTCTGAACATTAAAATATGTAAAATTCAGTGTGAAAGCTAGGTAAGCAATGGGCAATAGCCCAGTGGTTAAGGCGCTAACCTCCTCATTGAACTTGTGTTCAAAACACACCTTACCCCTTCCCCCTCCATTTTAAATTCTAATTCATCACAAATATTGGGAAACTGCAAGTGACACCCTCAACCTTGGTAAAATTATAGTGGCACCCCTAAAATTTACAAACCTTTACAAGCCTTAGGAATTCACCCAATCCAATCCTAACTATAATTCTTATCTTGCTCTTCCTCAAAATTTTAATAGAATTTCACCATCTTTTTATTTTATTTTCCTAATTAGAATTTCAATTTAATCCTTATTTTAAAATAATACAAATCCTAAATGAATTTGGAAAACCAATTTCAATTAGGAAAAACAAGTATTATAAATAGCCAATTGCAAACAAACCTTAGAATCATACCTAGCAAATTTTTCGAAGAAAACATCCAAAAGTTATTTATTTTTCTCTTCCATTGTTAAATCAATTTTCAATCAAGGAATTCAAATTCTTCAAAATCATCCATTTATTCCAGAGTAGATCATCAATCTCTCCAAAACTAAGGTTTTTAAGTCTTCAACTCTGGTGTGGGATCTAAACTTAAAACATTATGCATGATTAATTGTAGTATTAGGAAGTTAAAAGAGATGTTATGCGAACCTATAGGAAATAACATGCGAACACTATAAGAATTGTAATGTCAACACATAGAAGTTATATGCGAACCTTAACTACTTAATAGGTGAGTTGTACATATTTTATTGTGCGAATATAGGTGGTTGTTTATGCGAACTCATAAAAAAGATTAGCTATATGCGAACCTATATAAGTCCTTAAAGCAAACTCATATGTTAACAGCATGCGAACGCTAGGTGATTAATATGCGAACTGTATATGTACATGCAAACCTAAGAGATTGTTTAAGACTAGATATCTGTGAACCCTATACATGTTATGTGCAAACTCTATATGTGCTATATGAGAACCCTTGTATAAGTGACATTGTTATTTTTTTACAAGCACCAAATATATGTGTGTATATGTGAGAATTATTGAATCCATGATTACATGTTATTTGATGATAATTGTGACAATAAATGTGCTAAATAAGCATAGTATCAAATATTGATAATGAGTATGATATGATGAGTATAAGTGCATGAAATTGGGAATGGAGCACGAAATATTTCCGTAGGAGACAATGACAATTTAAGTCCACACTGAAAGTCAGTATTGCGCGAAGTAGGCGGTAAAAAGTCACACAAAAAGTCAGTATTGCACGAAGTTGGTGGTAAAAAGTCATGCAATCTAGGTTAATTGTCAAAGTAATAGAAAGTAAATCAATTGTTGTGGAAGTTTTGAGAATTTAAATGCATAAAAGTAAAGGTTTGATCAAGTGTAAAGGATTGGAGTGGATCACTGATTTCGCTAAGTCGCAACGCTGGATGCATCGACAAGGTATTGTATGACGAATTGTTGCAGCAATAGAGCTCGAATGAATTCTTACCAATAACAGTCCTCCTTTTAATAAATACTTAAGTACCCACAATACCCCACCTCTTGGTGTGAGCAAAATTGTGCACTTAAGAACAAGTGACTAGAATCTCTTCTAATCCCAAGCAACTCTCACTGTCTTGCTTGTTAACCTAACTTGTCACCGCATCTCTCCATGTCAGTAGACTGCAAAAGTAATCTCGTGTTTGATGCAGTTAGATCCAAGAATAAACAGATAAAAAGAATTAAATAAGAATCAAAGCAATCTAACAATGAAAGATACTCTCGTATTCATTCAAATGTCATTAAAATTCATCAGCATAAAAGAGGGGTTAACAAATACAATCGAAGCTTACTATCTCTAAACTACTAGGACTATTCCTCAACCGCTCCTCTTTCCTTGCATCAAGCATCTCTCGTCAGAAGTGGTTGCTTCTTGTCTCCATCACCTCACCATTTTCCAGCTTAAATCTCAAAAACACACAGTAATTGTAGTATTTAATTCCTCCACCTCTTAATATTTTCTTCCATCTTTTTTCCTTTATTTATAGCCTTCAAAAGTTACAGGTTTCATCCTCCATTATCAGATCCAAATCCAATTTGCATCTATAAAAGTTAGTTACAGTACAGTTGTGCACTCACACAGATTTAATGTGTACTTCAGAGATATGCAGGTCGCTACATTGCTGGGCGCGATCTTAAATCATCAATTGCGGCCACAACGTATGATTTTCCTGCGCTGGTGCTTCCAGTTGTATTTTCAGCTTGAGTTCACTTATCCAAAGCTTAGGTTTTATGCGGTGACATCGCTGGTCGCAACTTCAAGCTGATCTTGTGGCTGCATACTTCTTCCAATATTGATCTTTTGAGATGAGTTTTTGCGCTGACATTAGTACACTAAAGATGTAAAAAAATAACAAGAATTTAAACTAAACTATAATGAGTTAGAAATTATAAAAACTAAGTATGAAATGCTTACAATGCATGCTAAATATGATACAAAGGAGACAATTAAAACATCAAATTAGGGACAAAATATATGTCATTTGCAATATCATCAGCTGGATGATGAGAACTTACATACAACATAGGATCGTTATAAAACTCTACTTAGACGTTGCCCAACGCATAGAATTCAACAAGAGACCTAGATAGAGATCTTTTAAAATGGATTAAATGTTGAAACAAGAAATCTTGTGACGCATCAGCCAATGGTCCCTTGTTGGATTGCACTTAAAATGAAGATGTAAGAAATCTAGAGAGAATTGCACAGAACGATTATCAGTTTCTAATCTCTCGTTCTGCACAGGTAAATACTAACCCTAATGTTCTTAAATTAAATGTTATTTCTGCTTTGAGTGCACAGGTATCTTTGTTGGCTAATATCATAAAGAATATGAAGGGGACAAGTGATGTTGCCCCTATTTAAGTGGCTCAACAAATGGATGCACCAACATTTTCCTGTGAGATTTGCAGCGATAACCAAAGTTACGAGGATTGCCCACAACATGCTGAAAATGCTTTCTATGTCAATAACATTAGAGGGAGTTCATATGGTAACTCATACAACAACAAAACTCAACAACCTTAGGGGAATCAAAATGTTTCCACATACAGATATGACAATTCCTCAAATCAAGAAAGTTATCGACAAGGGAGTTACAACATCCATCAACAGCAGAATTTTAATCAGAATTCGTAAGTACATTCGCACCCTGATCAAATGCAAGCACATAGCTAGATGCAACCACAATCTTGAATGCAGTCACAACAGTCTGCATTGCAACATATGAAAGGATAACATTAGCAACAACAGTAATAGTTCCCTCAGCAAAGGTCAAATCCGATGGTTGCTCTTGAAGCTCTGATGTGAGAGCATATCACGAGGACTGAAGCAATTGTGCAAGGAAACTCTTCTTCCATTCAAGCATTGGAAGCCCAACTAGGACAGTTGGCTTCTAATTTGAGTGCAAGATCACTTGGAACTCTACCTAACGATATTAAGAACCCAACGCAGAGAGGGAAAGAGCATTGTAAGGCTATCATGCTGAGAAGTGGGAAGCAAATGACTTGACTAAGCAGTTCTAATCAGAACACTATTGACACATCTAAGCCACAACAACGAGACGAGGATGCAGCTGAAGGAAGCAAAGCAGAAGCACATAAGGAAGAACCAATTGTAGCACCATCTATGCCTATAGTTTATTCATCGCAGTTGTCAATGCAACTGCCAATGTCGACACCATCGAGTTTTTCACAACAACCCACTGTTACAATACCTTTGCCATTTTCGCAAAGATTTAAAGAAAAAGTCCATGATAAAGAGTATCCACAGTTTGTTTCTACTTTAAAATAATTACACATTAACATACCTCTTGTAGATGCTCTTGTGCAGATACCCAGTTATGAAAAATTTATGAAGAAGCTACTATCAAAGAAGAAGAAATTGTCCGAAATCGAGACGATTGCACTCACAAAGCGGTAAAGTGCTGTGCTTACAAACAAGTTACCACCTAAAATGAAAGACCCTGGCAGCTTCACAATTCTTTGCTCTGCTAGAATCATTATCTAGGTAAAACTTTATGTGATTTGGGAGCAAGTATTAACCTATGCCTTTATCTACTTTCAAGAAGTTAGGAATAGGATTAATAAAGCTTACTACGGTGACATTGCAACTTGCAGACAGATCATAACCAAACATGAAGGCCAAATCAAAGATGTCCATATTCAAGTAGATAAGCTCGTGTTTCTTGTCGATTTCATAATCCTTGATTACGAAGAAGACAAAGAGGTGTCTATTATTTTGGGGTGACCATTTTTGGCAACGGGATGCATGCTTATCGATTTGTTCAAGGGAGAACTTATCATGCATCATAACGACGAACATGTGACTTTCAGTGTGTTTGAAGCATCCTCATACAATAGTAAAGAGCAATGTCACCATATCGATGTGCTAGACGAGATAATTTTGGAAGAATTCAATGCAAGGAGTTCAGCCGTCATAGATAAAGATGGAATGACATCCGTTGAGGAAATTCTAGCTGAATGTGACCACAAAGAGGAGGTTAATAATTGTGAGCTGAGGCAGAATTGGCAATTGGAATCTTTAGATTTGTCGAATAGGACAATCCTTTTGTTTAAACCGTTAATTAAGCAAGTTCCTATCTCGGAGTTGAAACATTTGCCAACGCACCTGAAATATGTCTTTTTAGGTGACAATGATACATTACCTGTTATTGTCAATGCATCCCTCGATGCAACGCAGGAAGATAAGCTCATCGCCATTTTGAAACAGCATAAGGGAGCCATAGCTTGGAGAATTGATGATATCAAAGGCATTAGTCCCCCTTTTTGCATGCATAAGGTCAAGCTGGAAGATGAGGGGAAGTAATCAATTGAGCATCAAAGGTGACTTAATGAAAAGATGAAAGAAGTAGAGAAGAAGGAAATTATCAAGTGGCTAGACGCGGGCATCATCTACCCTATTTTTGATAGTGATTAGGTGAGCCTCATCTAATGTGTGCCCAAGAAAAGTAGTTTCACAGTTGTGAGCAATGATAAGAATGAGTTGATCCTTACTCACATTGCGACTGGCTGGCAAAGGACCACTTCCCATAACCTTTCATTGACCAGATGCTTGATAGGTTAGCTAGTAAGGCCTTTTATTACTTCCTAGATGGTTATTTTGGATTCAACCAAATAGCCATTACATCGGAAGATCAAGTAAAGACTACGTTCACATGTCCTTTTGGAACCTTTGCCTTCCGATGTATGCCATTTGGGTTGTGTAATGTGTCAGCAACATTCTAGAGATGCATGATGGCAATATTCTCGGACATGATCGAGGACTCTTTAAAGGTATTCATGGATGATTTCTATATCTATGGACAAAATTTTAACCAATACGCTGACAATCTGGCAAAAGTTCTGAAGAGATGCGAGGACACAAATCTAGTTCTGAATTGGAATAAATGTCACTTCATTGCAACTGAAGGCATTGTCCTCGGCCATCGCATATCATGTCAGGTCATTGAGGTTGAAAAAGTAAAGGTTGAAATAATTAGAAATTGCCACCACCCACCAATTTCAAGGGAATAAAAAGCTTTCTTGGACATGCTGGTTTCTATAGGAGATTCATCCAAGATTGCTAAACTGTTATGCTCATTGTTAGAGCGAAAAAAAAGTTGGTGATTGATGACACCTGTCTGGACGCATTCATGACAATAAAGAAGCAACTAGTACAAGCTCTAATTATCATCGCACCGGACTGGACGTATTCGTTTGAATTAATGTGTGACGCAAGTGATTTTGTTGTGGGAGCCGTACTAGGCCAATGTAAAGAAAAGATATTTCATTTCATTTATTATGCTAGTAAAACTCTAACTGAAGCACAGGTCAATTATACAAGTACTGAGAAGGAGGTTCTTGCAGTAGTCTTTGCATTTCACAAGTTTCGATCATACCTTGTCAGTGAAAAGATTACAGTTTACACAGACCACTCTGCATCGAGATACCTTTTCGAGAAAAAAGATGCTAAACCTAGAATAATCCGTTGGATCTTACTCCTACAAGAATTTGATGTAAAATCAAGGATAGAAAAGGATCCGAAAACCAAGTAGTTGACCATTTGTCTCGACTGGAAGTTGGAAGTAAAGATGGGAATAAAGCCCAAATTATCGATGTATTTCCAGACTAGCAGTTGTTCTTTGTTGACGCATCACCTTGGTATGCTGATGTAGTCAATTACCTTATGTGTGGGAAGCTACCTTTGAGTGCTGTTGGTCACAAGAAAGTCAGATTTTTGCACGACGCTACAAAATATCACTGGAATGAGCCATACCTATTCAAGGTATATGCCAACAATATTATCTGCCGCTGCGTTTCTGAAGAGAAATGACTTCTATCTTGCGACATTAACATGATGCTCCACATGGAGGCCATTTTGATGGTGTAAGGACTACTGCAAAGGTCTTGTAGTTAGGATTCTATTGGCTCACATTGTTTTGAGACGCCTACAACTTTGCACAGCAATGTGACAGATGTCAACGCACTGGTTCAATATCTCGATGCAACGAGATGCTCCAACAACCGATTATAGAAGTAAAGCTTTTCGACATTTATGGTATAGATTTCGTGGGACCATTTCCTAACTCTTTTCGAAATGTGTACATTCTAGTTACGGTTGATTATGTCTCGAAGTGGATCGAGGCAATAGCGGTGCCAAAAGATGATGCTCGAACGGTGTTGAAGTTCTTTCACACTTACATTCTTACGAGATTTGGAACACCTAAAGCGTTAAAAAGTGATCAAGGTACTCTTTTTCACAACCATCAAGTGGCGACAACATTAAAGATATTTGGTGTGAAGAATCGTATGGCTACTACATACCACTCACAAACTAATGGCCAAGCTGATCTATCCAATCGTCAAATCAAAAACATCTTTGAGAAGGTAGTTAATCCATCTAGAAGGGATTGGTCTTCGCGGCTACATGACGCGTTGTGGGCGCTTCGCACTACTTATAAGACCCCACTGGGAATGTCACTGTATCAGTTAGTGTTTGGTAAGTCTTGTCACCTGCCAATTGAGCTTGAATATAAAGCCATGTGGGCTATCAAGTAGGTGAATATGGATTACAATGCTGCCGAAAAAAAAGATTGTTGGACATTACTGAACTGGAAGAAATCCGCCGCGATGCTTATGAGAATGCCGCAATATATAATGAAATGACCAAGAGATGGCACGACAACATCATCTTGCGTCGACAATTTAGCCTTGGTCAATTAGTGCTTTTGTTTAATTCACGATTAAAACTACATCCAGGTAAATTACAGTCAAGATGGTCAGACCCTTTCAAAGTTGTCGAACAAGAATGTTCCATCCCCAACAAGAATTCATATCTTTGATGAAGAGGAGAGCGAGGGACATTCTAATACCATGGAAGACTGCTACATAACAATTGCCAACCTATTTGAATAATTTTTGAATAGCCCTAGGGTGACCCTGGTAGGTAGGGGGTTGTCATTGAGGAGCTGCATAGCCTCGTGGTTGTAGACGCAGTGGAAGACGCTGACATTGCCACAACTAAGCAAGAACAGCCTGTAGATGAAGCAGTGGAAGAAGATGGCTTAGAGAAAGAGAATGAAAAAGAAGAAGAAGATAATACACTGAACGACCCTGTAAAGGCGCAAAAAGAAAGGAAGGAAAATGCCTTGATAGATATCTTGAGGATATTGTCGGCACACCTGTGAATGTGGAGGCATCTAGTAGTGTTGAAGCTCTACCTGAATCGAGTTGGACTGAGGTAGTTACAAGCAGCATTAAGGAGATTCATCCTCTTGCCATTGTGCCATATATGGCACCATTAGCTGAAATCCACCCATCCAAGGTAACTATCGATAAGGCTATCACCCAACTAGCTGAGGAGGAGTAATCTGCCAATCCGGTTGGTTCGAAGGATAAGAAAAGAAAGTGGCACAAGGACAAAGAGAAGAAACGTAAACATGATGGCGAGCGCCCAAGGAAGAAGAAAAAGAAGACAAAAGCAGCCTCTGCCTTAGTTACTGTGGAATGAGTTAGTACATTTCTCTATAGATAGTTTACATGCATCTTTATTGTCATCGCAATTTTATTTTGGCATTGCATTTTTTTTGTTAATTTAGTTGCATTTTCGTTGCATTTCCATTATATTTTTATAAGTATTGTCAATGCATTGGGGACAATGCAGACACTAAGATTGGGGATATTGTGGAATGGAAATGCAAATACACCCACATCTTTGAATTTTACATGTTTCTTTTGTTAAAGAAAATATGCAGAATTTCAACAAAAAATTAACCACAATTTTTTTTTTATGTGTAAATCTTGGATTTTTTAGGATGCTGATGTGAAAATTGGATGAATATGAATGAATAGTCAGTCTTTTATTTTTGAATGAATGACTGGAATTGGTTTAATAATAAATGAATAGTGTGAATGTTTGAACCTTGAACTAACTTACCAGTTGTAGCAACATTGTATTAATAAAGACACTCCAATGTGAGTGCATTATGACTTTTCAAGGGATAACACTCCGCTGCAGGCTTTAGAAAAGTCATCTAGCAAAAAGCTATCACTGCAAGAGTGTGTGTCGACGCAATTACATACCTCTTGGGGGTTTGTTGCACCCCATCGTTACTACCCAGGAATAAAGGTAAAGTAATGCAATGACATCTTTTAGTCACTTAAAAAGAAAAAAAATGAGAAAAAGAAAATAAAAAAAATGAAATAAAAAAATTATGTTTGTTATAAATGTTGTATTGGTTCAACGAAGATTAAGATTCAATGCATGATACTAACATTAACGAAGTTGCAGTTTTAATTATTCATACCTATAAATTGTCGACGCATTATTCTATCATCTGAATAAAATTTATGCATTAGGATTTTAGAAAATTTAAGTTGCGAGAATAATGATTGCGGTGACATGTTTGCTTGTGCTTTGCTAATTTTTGTTTACTTAAGGACAAGTAAAAACTCAAGTTTGGGGGTGTGATAGCATTGCAAATGACATATATTTTCTCCCTAAATTGATGTTTTAATTGTCTCTTTTATATCGTATTTCGCATGCATTGTAAGCATTTCATACTTGGTTTTTATGTTTTCTAACTCATTGTAGTTTGGTTTAAATTCTTGTTATTTTTTTACATCTTTTGTGTACTAATGTTGCTACAAGCAGCCTATATATTGTGCCTTAGAATTGTCAGCGTAGAAACTCATCTCAGAAGATCAATGTTGGAAGAAGAATGCAGCCACAAGATCAGCTTGAAATTGCGACCAGAGATGTTAACGTATAAAACCTGAGCTTTGGACAAGTGAATTCAAGCTAAAAATACAACTGGAAGCACCAACGTAGGAAAATCACACGTTGTGGCCGAAATTGACGATTTAAAATTACGCCCAGCAATGTAACGATAACCTGCATATCTCTGAAGTACACATTAAATCTGCGTGAGTGCACAACTATATTGTAACTAACTTTGATAGCTGCAAATTGGATCTGGATCTGATAATGGAGGATGAACCTGCAACTTTTGAATGCTATAAATAGAGGAAAGAAGATGGAAGATAATATCAAGAGGTGGAGGAATTAAATACTGCAATTATTGTGTGTTTTTTATATTTAAGCTGAAAAATGGTGAGTTGATGGAGAAAAAGAGCAACCACTTCTAACGAGAGGTGCTTGATGCAAGGCAAGAGGAGTGGTTGAGGAATAGTCCTAATATTCTAGAGATAGTAAGCATCGATTGTATTGGTTAACCCCTCTTTTATGCTGATGAATTTTAATGACATTTGAATGAATACGAGAGTATCTTTTATTGTTAGATTGCTTTGATTCTTATTTAATGTTTTTCATCTGTTTATTCTTGGATCTAACTGCATCAAACATGAGAGTGCATTTGTAGTCTACCGATATCGAGAGATGCGGTGACAAGTTAGGTTAACAAGCAAGACAACGAGAGTTGCTTGGGATTAGAAGAGATTCTGGTCACTTGTTCTTGAGTGCACAATGTTGCTCACACCGAGAGATGGGGTGATTATGGGTACTTGAGTCTTAATTAAACAGAGGACTGCTATTGGTAAGATTTCATTGGAGCTCTATTGTTATGACAATTCATCTACACAATACCTTGTTGACGCATCCAGCGTTGCGACTTAGCGAAATCAGTGATCCACTCTAATCCTTTACACTTAATCAAACCTTTACTTTTATGCATTTAAATTCTCAAAACTTCCACAACAATTGATTTTCTTTCTGTTGCTTTGACAATTAACCTTGATTGCATTAACAGTATTAAAAATTTTAGTGTGCATATCTGACTTAATTGCGCTGACATCTTTACTCACATTTCATCTAATTTTTAGTATTAGTTGCTTCGACAGTTGAACATCAAGAACCCATTCCTCATGGGATCGATATCTGATAGAATTGTTCTATCAACTATACTTGCACCAATGTGTGTTCGCTTGCACAACTGCTGTGATGTTACAAGCTGGTCATCTTCCTTTCCTAAACAGTTGATCCAAAAGGTAATATCCCTGTAAGACAATAATAAATTATTCATACATCCACTCCCTAATTCCCCAAAATGAAATTAGTTCCTCATGGTTTCTTTGTTCATTAATGAAACAATATACGAAAACATATAAATGCAAAAGAGAATGAAAAAGAAACTAAAATTGTATTAAGCAATCTGTCAGCAAAAACTACTCGATCATTTATGCGAGTTTCTACAATCTCGTTCTGAAAACTAAAATAATTGAAACTAAAAACTAAAATATAAAGTATAAGCAATTTTGTGTCAAACCCTAGTGCTAAAAGCCTTATTTATAGCTTTAAATGGTCATTTTTCCTCAACCCTCGGTCAACCATCATTCCTCACGTTTAAGTGGCATTGTAAAGATCAAAACGCTCTTCATTAAGTGTGAGATCTACATCCAAGCATCGATGTCGTGACACACCAGGTCTTGTGTCACAACATAGGCATCATTCTTCATGGGAAGCACCATCCTACAAGCATTTTCGCGACATAGCTCATGTATGTCATGACGAAGAAGTCAGTCTTCGAGTTCCTTAAGCCTAGTCCCTTGGTTGCAACGTAGCTCAGCCTATGTCGTGACTAAGTGATCAGTCTCCTATTATTACACTTCCTGTGGTCTCCTACACACTTACCAAGTACATTAGCTAACCTTTAAGCCCCATTTGGCCTTAAAGATTATTAAAATGACATTTTAACACTTAGGTTACATAGTTTATTCAAATAAGAAATCTAAACTAAATCATATGAAAACATAATGAAAATATTTGATTTCAAGCTCTTCAAGTGTGAAAAATAGTTCAATCTACTAGGTATGAAACTGGCAGATCAAACTCCCCGACACTTAAGTCTTTTCTTGCCCTGAAGCAAACAAAACAAAAATAAGGAAAAATAAAGAGAACTAAAGAGCTTGAGTTCATAGCTATACAAAGAGTGGGCTTATAGCATATAGTCTAGGCATCATATATCTCTTAATAACTTGGACATGATAATTAAGCAACTTTACCATTTTTTATTAGAACCGATATAAGTTCAGTAAGTTATAAGAAATACACATATTAAGCTTTTATCAGTATATATCCATCAATACTAAATATAAGTTTTTTAATTATCCTAGTACAATATAGACAAACATAGTGAGAACATGCAATTTTCATATCTATTCATGCATAAAGTTGTTTAAGTCACATATGGCTTTTCAGCTTGCAACGTATTGAGACTTAGGATAAGTATGAATTTAAAAAAATGGCTAAGCACAAAAGGTTACAAACACGAACATAGTTTGGCACATTGTATTGTTCCCTATTCTTCTCTTTTATGTCTTACTCCATCTTACCCGTTATTTTTCCTTCTCTTACCATCATTTTTTCTCTATTTTAGAAACTCTCAATATAAAGCAATCCCCTTAGCTAGCCTATGAGTATTCCTTTTTATTTTGTTTCTTGAGTAATATTTTTTTCTTTTTCATCTTTTTGGTGACTTCATAATTTTGTCAGTACTCACATATTTTCTTACTCATGATCCTTTTGTTTCCACTCTTTCTTCTTTTCTTTTTGACTTTTCTCTAATTCTTTCTTTTTGGCTAAACTAAAGTTCATACATTCTATTGAGTTTCCTCTATTTTATTTTGTAACCTCCACCTTAATGTGTTTACTTACCCTCAATACCAATGGTCATATGTCTATTTCCATGCAAAACAGGACCAAAGAAAAGAGTATACACAATTGTTTCATTTAAGGCTAAATATGCTGATATTGTGGTTCATCAAAAAGAGTCATAAGGCTCAAAGATCGATACTAATTGAAAAATCAGAACAAGATTTGGTTTTTTGGCTCTAGGTGTGTCCAAACAATGCTTTAGGTCATCTCTAAACACCTTAACATGCACAAATATCAATTTCATCACACATTCTCAAAATTATCATCTATCATATATACTAGCATGCTCGTTTCCTTATATCCCGCACATCATTTGGCATCATTAATACCTTTCTATTTATACTTAATATAACCTATAGAACTAAAAAGTTAAGCTCAAAAATGAAAAATTTCTTATCATTATGCTAAATTTATCAATTAATACAATCAACCTATTATAAATTCTCCTAATCAATCACTTGTATCTCTACAAGCTCAGACACAC
This sequence comes from Kokia cookei, assembly GCA_039519145.1. Taxonomy (NCBI): domain Eukaryota; kingdom Viridiplantae; phylum Streptophyta; class Magnoliopsida; order Malvales; family Malvaceae; genus Kokia; species Kokia cookei. The sequence goes on along the minus strand of CM076910.1, from coordinate 29,224,556 downwards.
ATAATAAAAACTAAAAACTAAAAACTATATGCCAAAAATTCCTACGTTATCCCCCACACTTTATAAAACACATTGTCCTCAATGTGTAGTCCCCTCAAATAATAAAGGAAAAAAGTTACTTGATTTATCGTGAAGGTTCTCTTCTTCTTATGGTGGTTGTCCTTCTCTTTTTGGCATTAATGCTCGAAATTGTTACGTCTTCCATAATGTGGGGCTCTTAAAAAAGAATTCAAGCATATATACAAAGATAAATTCTAATCCTACTCCTACGAATTATATAAGTCTAAAAATAAAAAAAATTATCCAAAAGTTACAAAATTAAATTGTCTTGAACAATTATTCTTCCTCATCCATCTTATCTTCCTCCTCCTCACTGTCATTCCCTTCTTCTAGCTCTTCATTATCATGTTCCTCATCCATCGGCCCAAACATGTCTTCAGTGTAGTTAGGGACGTTAAGGTTATGTTGTCGAGCAACCTCTTGAAATACTGGTTCCAATTCGTGCATCCATTGGAGCATCCAATTCAACTTTGCATGAGTACCTTTACCAACTCCTTATTGAGCTGGTGCCAACCTTCGTGTGGATGTTGGTGTAGCCGTCGAATCTTGTGATTTCTTCTTCCCTTCTCTTATTTGCTTGGCCCAAAGCTCTCCATATTGTTGGAAGAGTGTGTCACCAATGACACTTTTTGACGACTTTAAGGTTTGCTCAGTGGATGTCATGGGCACTCCTACCCTTCTGCACAAAGTTGTGATTAGGTGAGGAAAGAAAATCTCCACCATCTGGTTTCTTATATAACGGCCCATGTCTTGGTGGATCCATTTCCCTATACCAACTTGTTTTTATTGTAAAATTGCAAATAACAATACTGCTCGAAAAGCGTTGACATTAGAAACATTTAAAGCAGGAATCATACGGGTACAAATAAATTGGATCCACATTTTAGCTTCAGGAAACATGATGGCTTCATTAAACGATGTGGGAATACTAGTGCCTGGCCTAAATTTCCATTCCCCCTTCCCTCAATCAAATAAGTAATTACTTCATGCATGTCTATATCACTAAAGGATTCTAAATTTATTTGATCTAAGAAATCCTGTTCATAATAAAGGGCATTAAAGAAATTACAAATTATTTTGGGGGTTATCTTAACACTAAATCCCCTAATTAATAAGGTTTCCCAATTAACTTTATCCCTAGTCTTAAAGATGTGATCTTTTAAGGCAGCATAAAATTCCTGAACTACAAGGATAACAATAATTTTTTAGGGGATTGTCCAAAAACGTTCCCATCTATGGTACCTAACTACATGCCAAACTTCTTTGCACAAAACGATCAATGGATCAAAACCCCTTTCTTGAATGAAGGTTTTACCTTGAAGTTCATTAAAATATTTTCTACATTCAGATTTAAAAAATTCGAAGAAATGGTATCCAATGATGGTTCAGATTCTACCGTACGTCTAACCTTTCTAGGAGGCATTCTAAATAATAAAGATAGAGTAGTAGGAACTTTAAACTTGGATGGGTGTGCTTTCCCCTTTGCTTGGAAACTTTGAAAAGTAAAGAGAAAATAAAGAAAGAAAAGGATTTCTAGGTTTTTGATGAGTTGAAATAAAATAGAATGAGTTAGAATGATGTTTTACTATTTATAAGGGTTAGTATTTAGGGTTTTAAGGTGTAAAAAATTGGAAGAATAACTCCTTAGTCGCCGGGTAACGTAGTTGGGTCGGGTCAATTCTACAAAAATTGTAGCCGATTTCGCGACATAGGGGGTCTTTGTCGCAACATTCCCTTTATTTGTTTTAGGTTGTGACATATTTGCAGGCTTGTTACGATATTCTCCTCAGCCTTGATTTTTGTCGATTCTATTTCCTTTGTCGCGACGAGGGAGTACTCATGTCACGACATCGACTTTAGTCTTGCTCTCTTTCGAATTCTGTCACCTTTTGTTGCGACATAGCTGATAGTGTATTACAACATACACCTATTTTTTGGTTAAATATTGAAAAAAAAAACATTTTATAATGATAAACTATAATATACACAAGCTAGTATCACTGAATTACCTTTAAGTCTTACTGTTGGACTCATTCGGTATGCTTACCCTTACCGAGCGGATCCAACTTTGTTCACCTTTTGTCCACCTCTCATGTGATCTTTCAACTCCTTCAATCGATCCCTTTCCTTAAATTGATTAACTCTTTCCTTGTTCATGAATAGGATTCGATTGTGCTTTTCTCCCTTGTTCAATTCGAGAAGATGACATCATTCATTGTGCTCCTTGGTTTCATCACTTTTATCCCCACATTTGAAGGTTTCCACCTCACCATTTATCCTCATAGTAAGCACATTATTGTCTACATCGATGGTGGACTGTGATGTGGTTAAGAATGGTCTTCCTAGCTAGATGGGGATATCCTTGTCTTCCTCAAAATCTAAAACAAAAAAATGTACAGGGATGATGGAACTCCTTACCTAGACTAATACGTCCTCTAAAATTCCCCTCGTTCATATAAATAACCGATCTACTAGTTGTAAAGTAACTTGGGTATTCTTAAGATCTCCACTCCCAAGCTTCTCGAATATTGACAAATGTAATAGGTTTATTCTTGCACAAGAATACACAGAGCCTTGTTAAACTGAAGATTTTCAATTTTAATCAGAATAGTAAAGCTTTCAGGATCTTTCAGTTTTTCGGGAATTACCTTGGAGATAATAGCACTGTAGGATGCATTTTCCTCCACTTCCTCACCTACTTTGATTTTTCGACGCTATGTCATGATTTCCTTTAATAACTTGGCGTACTTGGGTCGATCAAAGGTAGGTTAATATTAAGGGATTTAAAAAGGTTGAGAAAACTTGCAAAGTCGTCTTCATCTTGTCGCTTATTTTCTTCCAACCTTTTGGAAAGGGCTTGAGGCATTCTTTCCTTCCTTAGGCACGTCCTCCTTCATTTCTACTCCCTCTTTGGGAGGTGCCTTGTTGGAATTGATGACTTTAGTATCATCGTCAGACGAAATATTTATGATCTCATGAGACTTATTAGTCTCTTTTACCTTGGTGGATTGTTTTGGGCTACTCAGTACATTGCTCGATCTCAATTCAATCACCTTAACTTGCTCTTTACTTTTCCTACAAGGATTATTTTTAGTGTTCTTAAGGATCCCTGAACCAATGTCTTGACATATCACTCATCATGCTTATTAATTGATTCATTCTTTCCTCTAACTTTCCCATAGATCTGGCGGTATTAGCACAATAAGATTGCACTTGTTTCACGTCCGCCTTCATAGAATGCATCTCCCCTTTAATTCTATGCATTCTTTGACCACAAGTAGTAATGGGGGTTGATAACTAGGGTTTCTCGCTTATGTATTTTTTTTACTATATCCGCCTTGGCTTCCTCCCCACCTAAAATTAGGGTGATCTTTCCATTTTGATTGTAAGTATTCGAGTAGGGATTTCGATTATCTACGTAATTGGCCTTCTCCAGATTGATGAGATAGTGATAAAGAGGCTTATCTTTTCCATGGGATGTTGGTGCTATCGCAGTAGACTCGATTCGGTTCAGTCTCTCCAAAAATTGTTGGTATTTATCATCTTCTTGTATAATTTTTATCGAAGCGGGTTTCTACGTATAAGTGAACCTCTCAGTAGGCCACTGGCATGAGTTCATCACCATATTTTCTATGAGCCCATAAGCGTCATTATACGTTCGGTTCATTAAGGCTCCTCATGCCACGCCATCTAGAGTAGATCTGGCGATTGTATCCAACCTATTATAAAAAGTTTGCAGTTGCATCTATTCCAGCATACCATGATTAGGGAATTTACGTACTAACATCTTAAATCGTTCCCATGTTTCGTGGAACCCTTCGCCCTTGAATTGCCGGATGGTTGACAATTCTCTCCTAAGTTGGATAGCTTTTCCCATAGGGAAAAACTTTTGCAAAAATTTCCCTGCCAGTTCATCCCACGTTGTGATGGATCCAGGTACCTGTGCATCTAACCATGAAAAAACGTTGTCGGTTAGTGAAAAGGGACATAATCTTAAACGAATGACATCATTATTAATACCATTAAATCTAAAAGTATCACACAATTGTAAACATCATTTCAAATGTAAACTAGGATGTTCAGACATTGTTCTCCTAAATTGTAAATTGTTCTGAACCATTTGAATCATAGCCGATTTTATTTCAAAGTTATTAGCAGCGGTAGTAGGTTTAGCAATACTCCCTTGGGTTAGATCTACAGTAGTTAAAGAGTAATCCCTTAAAGTTTTTTGCTCTTTCACCATTTGTTCGTTTGCAGGAAGTTGTGGAGAGGTATATGGATGTTTTCGGCGTTAACAGTAGGATCGTCTATTGGATCAACTTGATCTTTTCTCTCCTTCGGTGGATGGTTTTACATAACCTGTGGGTTTTTACGATTACGTCTAAGTAGTGATTATGGGTTAGCAATAGGGTCGACCAAGTTTCCTTAGCTTCGAGTCATAAATTGAAATTAAAGAAAGAAGAAAAAGAAATAAAAACAAAGTCTGAAAAATAAATAAAATAAAATCGTATCTATAACCTAAATTTTCCTAATTATTTTATTAGCAATGGAAGAATAAAATTTAATAAAGTGTTGCTTCCCTGAAAACAATACCAACAACTTGATCGCTCCTGAACGTACTCCCATTAGGTTTAGATTTCGAATTTCCGCAAGTAAACGGGCTAGGTTGTAAATATATTGTGTTTACAACGGAACACTTGGAAGTATTTCGAGGATCGTACCTAAAGGAGGCTTAAAGCGAAAGTAAATAAAATCTTTGTAAGGAATAAAATTAATTACTACTGATTTTAGGGCTTATAGTACGATGGAAAATTAAATAGTGTTTTTAAGAGCATAAAAAAAATAAAGAGATAAAAATAAAATAAAGTAAAAATTGAGTTGTAGAAAATCTTATAAACGACTTTGGGGAAATTAGGTCGTCTCCGTATGATTTCCTTGATTATTGGGTTTTGGGGATTTACCTCCAATCAACAAGTCACTACCCCAGTTGGATCTCTCGATCTTCTGCTAGCGTAGCAAGTCCATAGAGATTACATATCGCTAGATGTCACAATCTAAACCAGTTTGGGGAATAAGGGTTCACGGATGGGCAATACCAATTTTGGGTTCATTCCCACCTAGAAGACTTTGGGTTCACGAATGGGCAATACCAATTTTGGGTTCATTCCCACCTAGAAGACTTTCTAGGGTTGTCAGGTATAGTGTTTGTTTGATGCTTTTCCTATCCCAAACAGCTGATGCGAAAGGTAAAATCCCTATAAAATAACAATCAATTATTCATACATCTACTCCCTAATTCCCAAAAATGGGATTAGTTCTTCACGGTTTCTTTGTTCATAAATGAAACAATATATGAAAACATATAAATGCAAAAGAGAATGAATAAGAAACTAAAATTGTATTAAGTGATCTATCGAGAAAAAATCCTCGATCGTTTACGCGAGTTTCTACAATCTCGTTTCGAAAACTGAAAATAAATAAAGCTAAAACTATTATCTAAAGTATAAGCAATTTTGTGTCAAACCCTAGTGCTAAATGCCTTATTTATAGCTTTAAATGGTTGTTTTTCCTCAAACCTAGGTCAGTCGTCGTTCCTCATGTTTAAGTGGCATTGTAAAGATCAAAACGCCCTTCATTAAGTGTGAGATCTACATCTAAGGGTTGATGTCATGACACACCAGGTCCTGTGTCGCGACACAGGCCTCAATCTCCATGTGAAGTGTCATCCTACAAGCTTTTTCGTGACATAGCTCATGTATGTCGCGACAAAGAAGTTAGTCTTCGAGTTCCTTAAGTTTGGTCCCTTGGTTGTGACGTAGCTCAGCCTATGTCATGATGAAGTGATCAGTGTCCTATTATTACACTTCTTGTGGTCTCTTACACACTTATCAAGTACATTAGCTAAACTTTAGGCCTCATTTGGACTTAAAGATAATTAAAACGACATTTTAACACTTAGGTTACACAATTTATCCAAATAAGAAATCTAAACTAAATCCTATGAAAATATAAAGAAAATACTTGATTTCGAGCTCTTCAAGTGTGAAAAATAGTTTAATCTGCTAGGTATGAAACAGATAGATCAATATGCCATCCACCAACCTTTTTGAGGAGATTTTTTGCAACAATTGATAGCCTAAATGACCTTACCGAGTGTTCCAAATTACCGCACTCTTAATTTGACTTGTTTTCTTTACATAAGCTTCTCCTACTGCCTGAATTAGTAATTTGAGAAACTAGAATTAAATTTCTCTTCAAACCTAGAACGTTGAAGATGTCATTCAACTTGACTAACCTTGTGTCATCCATTCCAATATTCACAACCCCTTCTTATGCCACTAGATAAGCTAAATTGTCTACTGTAATGATAACCTGCTCTCCTTTGTGTTGGCATAGATCTAAGACTAGTTCACCATTTTTATAACACCCAAAACCAAATATCGTCATCGGTCAGGGCCTGGTGTCCTTTCGATCATCTATCACAGTTTATCTCATGTTACTGTTCCATTTGACCATATTTTAATAGAGTAATGCAATAAGCACAACATGAATCATCAATTGAAAATTTACGTAACTCAAAAAGGGAAAAAATGTCATTTCCACGATTTTTGGAGACTTTTACTAATACCTGTTGGATAAGTATCAGTAGTAGTCAAGTCAGTGAACAATTTAGAAACAGTGCAGGCTTCCACCAATACTTACGATAGTTCTACCGATACAAATGTAACTTCTACCTAAACAAGTCATGCTTCTACCGATACTAAAAAATCTAAAGAGCTAGGAAGTCCTACCCTGTAACTTCTACCGATACAAGCATCCTAACTACCGATACAATCATGCACAGAACTACTGATACTTATTATGCAACTATCAATACAACCCAATTCAGTAAATAACCTTTCTCCTACGCTGCACTTGCACTGATACATGCAAGAGTTCTACCGAAACAAGTATGCATAATTCTAATATTCACACAAATTCACCACAAAACTTCATTTCATAGACATAAGGTGTAAACGGACAACACATTGTGTCCAAGGACAACACCTAACATTACATTTAAGCATTAGATGCCCGCTTACAACATTAATCAAGCAGTCAGGAGTTTAACATTTAACCAAGGTATTACAAGTATCATTCCATCTCGAAGTAAGCATTTACAAAAAAAAATAACATTATCCTAGTACATTCCATATAACCAAGTGATGTAAGAACTACCGAACCAGCTCCAAGATAGTATGAGGTCTTCAAGGTAATCCGATCTTCAACTAGCCAAAACAAAATCTACAAAACAACAACAATATAAAGGTAAGCTTTCTAGCTTAGTAAGTTTGTAAACAGTGCATCATAGCTCAATATTAAGAAAATTAACGACAATTAACATTAGATTCGTAAAACTTCCTCTTTAAACGATCTCATACTTCATAGGTTCATAAGTCTTCCTTTTAAAACAATCTTATGCTCTACTAAGGCATAAGTCTTCCTTTCAAACATAATCTTACGCTCATTCAAAAACATGAGTCTTCCTTTAAATATAATCTCATTCTCATCTCGAGACATGAGTCTTCCTTTTTAAACATATTCTCATGCTCATTTTGAGTCATGAGTATTCCTTTTTAAACATATTCTTATGCTTATCCGAGTCACGAGTCTTCCTTAAACTTATTCTCATGCTCATTTCGAGACATGATTCTTCCTTTTATACATCAAGTGTTCCAAGTACTTAGGTAATAATTAGCAGTTCACATATGAAATCTAATAAATGAACTTACCGGACTAAATTGCAATTCAAGTGGAACTTTAGAGACTATTCTATGATTTTCCCCTTACCACGATCTGTGGCTCGATCTTCATTTATCACAACAAATAAATTAATTCTCTCATTAAATCATGTAATTTAATCAATTCACACATATAAATCCTTTTTGGGAAAATTACGAAATTACCCCTAATCTTTGCATTTCTATTTAATTTAGTCCTTTAAGACAAACATGCAATACAACTTATTTTTTTTTTCATTTAACTAGTACCAGCCAAATATCCATGAGTGTTCACCCAACACTTGCATGCAATTATTTCATAACAAATACATGTATTTTCAATATTTTCACAATCTAGTCCTTAAACCCTAATTTCATAAAAATAACTTTATAAAATCATCAAATCTAACCACCAAGCTTACAATACTTTAATAAACTTTCAAGAACAAGCTTATTCAACAATGGCAAGATTTATAACATTTGACAGTTTCACAAATTAGTGCTTGGATTAGCTAGATTAAGCTTATACGAACTCAAAAACATAAAAATTACTAAAAAGATCAAGATATGCTTACTCAAATCAAAGCTCAAAGCTTGGAAGCAAAACCCTAGCTTTTTTCTTGTTCTTGCTGATGAAGAAGGTGAAATTAGAAGAAAAATTGTATATTTCTTCTTAAATTTCACAGTTACAATCAATGACAATTTTGTAAATACTTAGACTTTCATAATTAGCTTTATTAATCACTTAGTTAACCTTAATTAATTCTATTTATGACTAATATATTTCAAAATAATCCACCAACTAAGATACTTTAAGTCAATTTGTTCATTTTCTCCTCTTAATTACTCAACTTAACTTTTGCATCATTTACAATTTAGTCCTTTCTTCTCACTTAACTATCCAAACATTAAAATTTCATAACCTAATTTTAATACAAAGCTAACAAGGCTGTAAATATTAAAATGTCTAATTTTATGACTCAACTTGTTGGAGTTTTGGTCTCGAAACCATTATTTTCAGTACTACTAAAAATCGGGCTATTACAACTCTCCTCCTTAGGGATTGTCCTGAAGTTTCTTATCAGTAAACAGATGAGGATATTGTGATCTCATTGATTCTTTTGTTTCCCAAGTTGCTTCTTCCAACCCGTGATGACTCCATAAGACTTTTACTAATGGCACCCTTTTGTTCCTCAACTATTTTATCTCACGAGCTAGTATTCTAACCGATTCTTTTGAATATGATAAATTCGGTTGTATCTCAACCTCATAGGGAGTAATCACATGAGAAGGATCTGATCTATATCGTCTTAGCATCGAAACATGAAACACGTTATGAATCTTCTCAAGATCTGGAGGTAAAGTCAGCTTATAAGCTACTCGGCCAACCCTTTCAATGATTTCATACGATCCAATAAATTGTGGACTCAACTTTCCTTTTTTGTCAAACCGTAACACCTTCTTCTAGGGTGAAACTCTCAAGAAAATTCAGTCACCTACTACAAACTCTATATCTTTCCTCTTAAGATTTGCATACGACTTCTGTTGGTTAAACACTGCTTTTAAATAATCACGGATTACATGAACCTTGTCTTCAATCTCATTATCAAATCAGTTCCAACCAACTTAGACTCACTCAACTCAGACAAGACAAAGGTGTTCTGCATTTTCTACCGTATAATACCTTAAACGGTGCTATTTTGATATTGGATTGATAGCTATTATCATAGGAAAACTCTACCAACAGTATGTATTTCTCCCAGCTACTCTCGAACTCAAGTATATAACATCGTAACATATCTTCCATAATTTGTATCATCCACTCTAACTACCATCTGTTTGCAGATGGTATACAGTGTTGAAATTCAACCTAGTTCCCAAAGCTTCATGCAGCTTTCCCCAAAACCTTGAGATAAAACATGGGTCCCTGTTAGATATGATAGATGCTGGCACTCCGTATAGTCATACGATCTCAGATACATACAACTCAGCCATCTTCTCTAGCGGGTTATCCACTCGAATAGGAATGAAGAAAGTTGAGTTAGTCAACTTGTCAACTATAACCCAGATTAAATCTTTCTTTCTCGATGTCAACGGTAACCCTGTAACAAAGTCCATGGTGACCCCCTCCATTTTCCACTCTAGAATAGTAATCAGCTACAATAACCCTGACGGCACCTGATGCTCAGCTTTTACTTGTTGACACACCAAACATCTAGTCACAAATTAAAAAATTTCCCGTTTCATACCTGGCCACCAATACATCTTCTATAGTTCGTTATACATCTTCACACTACCCGGATGAATAGATTATGTACTGCTATGAGCTTCTGTCAGAATGTCCCATCTCAAATTTGGATCATTAAGAACACAAACTCTACCTCGAAAGTACAACATACCTTCGGCATCAACAGTAAACCCAATAACGGTATCATCCTATATGTCTTCTTTCTTAGCTACATGCTTTAAATCATTTTTCTATAACTCTCGAATTGACTGTAGGAATAACGATCTTGTTCTGAGTTCGGTGGTGATAGAACCATCACTCTTTAGCTATAGGTAAGTATTCATTCCCCTCAATGAAAACAATGATTTCCAACTCAAGGCGTCAACAACAATATTAGCCTTCCCGGGATGATAATCAATCACAAGGTCATAATCCTTTAGTAGTTTCAACCATCGGTGCTATCGCAAATTTATCTTCTTCTGTGTCATCAAATATTTCAAACTCTTATGGTCGGTGAAAACGTCAGATCTCTCACCATAAAAATAGTGATGCCAAATCTTTAATGCGAAGACTATGGCAGCTAATTCTAAATCATGAGTTGGGTAATTCTTTTCATGTGGTTTTAACTATCGGGAGGCATATTCTATCACCTTTCTAGATTGCATCAAAACGCAACCCAAACAATTCAAAGACGTGTCACTGTAAACAACAAATTCTTTTCCTGTCTCAGGTTGAGTTAAATCTGGAGCTTCTGTTAACATTTTCTTCAACTAATCAAAACTCTGTTGGCATTTTTCTAACCAAACAAACTGAACATTCTTCTGAAGTAATTTTGTCATTGGCAAAGCTATGATGGAAAAATCTTTAACAAATCGACGATAATAACTCGTCAATCCCAAAAAACTACGTACCTCAGAAACATTATTCAAAACTTTCCAGTTAAGGATGGTAGAAACCTTACTCGGATCAACCCAGATTCCTTTCGAAGATACAACATGCCTCAGAAAGCCAACTTCTCTGAGCTAGAATTCACACTTACTAAATTTTGCATATATTTGTTTTTCTCGTAAAATCTGCAATACTTCTCTCAAATGCTATGTATGATCATTTTTTGTTTTAGAATAGATTAGTATATCATTAATAAATACTACCACATATCTATCCAACTAGGGTTGAAAGACTCTGCTCATTAGATCCATGAATGCTACCGAAACATTAGTCAACCCAAACGACATCACCAAAAATTCGTAATGCCCGTATTAAATCCTGAAAGCAGTCTTTGGCACATCACAATCTCTGACCCACATATGATAATAGTCTAACCTAAGATCTATTTTGGAGAATACTGTTGCACCTTTCAATTAATCGAATAACTCATCAATACGAGGCAACAGATACTTATTCTTTACTGTGACTTTGTACAGCTATCGATAGTCAATGCACATTTTTATCGAAGCATCCTTTTTCTTTACGAACAACACTGGTGCACCCCAAGGTGATACACTCAGACGAATAAAACCTTTGTCTATTAATTCTTGTAACTGTGCCTTGAATTCTTTCAACTCAATCGATGCCATTCTATATCACATAATAGATATCGGTGTAGTACCCAGTACCAAATCAATATCAAACTCAACTTCTCTTATCGGAGGTAAGCCCGATAACTCCTCTTGAAACACATCTGTAAACTAATTAACAACTAGAACCTGGTTCAATTTTGTTCCCGATTCCCGAGTGTCCAATATGTAAGCCAAGAATGCTTCCAGCCTTTGTGAACCATTTTCTGTGCAGTCATAGTTGAAATCACATTAACAGCACTATTAAGCTTAGTAGACTCTACTGTGATCATCTCACATGTCGAATTCAAACCAATCTTTATTAAATGTCCACTGAAAGTCCAAGGCTGTGAATTTCTTGCTGTTTTGATGCTATATCTTTTTTGCGAGTTTGATGTGATTTTGGGTAGAGTTTGATGTGATTTTAGGTATAGTTTGATGTGATTTTAATGACACTATGCCCAAAAGGGTTGGTAACTTGCATTTTAAATTCAGTTGACTCAACAGAAAAATTTTGTCCTTAACTAATGCAGTACAGATATAAGAATGATTCGACCCTGGGTTAATCAAAGAACACACAATATCATTAAAAAGATAAAAAATATCAGTAATAACATCAGGTGTGGTAGCCTCCTCTCTAGCACGGATAGCGTAGGTTCGTGCAGGTGCCCGGCCCACTGATCTATTCACACCTTCTTTAGCTTCCTTTCGACCTTTCATTATACCATTGTTCTGACTCAGACGTCTACTTTTTTAGGGTGTAACCGGGGGTTTCACACTTTTTTCTTCCTTCGCTTCAGGTACCATCAGACAGAATCAGATAAGATGATCTGTTGCTCTACATCTGAAGCACATATTTTTCTTCAGCTCGCATTCTCCGGAATGAAATTTTTCAAAGTGGTCACAGGCAGGTTTTGGTACATTATGGACGTTGGCAACACTATCCATAGGACAATTCTGAAATCTCGTATTCGGTTGCATCGATCTACTCTTACTTTGGAACCTAGATGTTACCGTTTTCTCTAAATCTCTTCGATGGTGGCATCGAGAAAGGTCTGGAGGAACTCTTCTTACCAAACTCTTGGAATCTTTTTTCCCTTCTCTTTTATGATTATATATCTCCTCCATTTTTTAGCACGATCAGTTAAAACAATAAACAAACATAACTCTGAACTATCCACCATCATTTTAATCTCATTATTTAGCTTGTCTTTAAACCGAATACATATATCCTCATCTATTGGCATAATCTCTCGAGTGTATTTACTGAGCTACATGAATTCTCTCTCATATTCTACAACTGATCTGTTTCCCTATCTCAACTCTAGGAACTCCTTCTTCTTCCGATCTAAGTACCTTTTATTGATGTATTTCTTTTTGAATTCATTCTGAAAGAAATCCAAACTGATCTCATTTTTAGGTACTACTTCCAGCATGATCGTCCACCAACTGTAAGCTTAATCTTTTAGCAGTGATACGACACATCTCAGATAGTCTTGAGAAGGACAAGCCATCTCATTGAGGACACTTAGCGTGTTCTCTAGCCAATATTCAGCCTTAGAAGGATCATCTTCGACACTACCTCGAAATTCCTCTAGACCATACTTCCTTACCCTGTCGATTGAAATGTCACCTTTATTCAACCACTAGGGGAGGCAGAGGCATAACAGGAGGTACTGGTGGTACTACAGGTTTTACGGCAGGCTGTGACATAAGAGGTAGAGGTGATGGTGTCATCAGATTATTTCTCATGAATTCTGAGAACAATTGCCCCATTAGGCCGAAGAACATATTTTTGGCTTTGTTTTCTATCATTTGTAGTATTGGCACACCGTGACTTGCTCTAGAATCATTTGTTGGAACATTGCTATTTACCTCGTTTGTCTCATATCGTTTTGAGTCTGACATTTTTAATTATTTGTAAAAACTAAGGTTAGATTGGATTCACCAATATCACATTATCATAGGTTTATATGGCATGTATTTCTAAGATTTAAATTACACACATTGTAGTCCAAGAATCGACTAAATCGTAAGCTCTGGTACCACTAAATGTAACACCCAAAACTCGATACCTTCATAGGTTAGGGTCCCGGTCTCCTTCCGATCATCTATCACGGTTTATCTCACATTACTGTTCCATTTGACCATATTTTAATAGAGTAATGTAAGAAGCACGACATGAATCACCAATTGAAAATTTACATAACTTAAAAAGGGTAAAAATGTCATTTCCACTATATTTGGAGACTTTTACCGATACCTGTTGGACACGTATTGGTAGTAGTCAAGTCAATGAGCAATTTAGAAATAGTGCAGACTTCTATCGATACTTGTGATAGTTCTACCTATACAAATGTAACTTCTACCAGAATAAGTCATGCTTCTAACGATACTAAAAACTCTAGAGAGCTAGGAAGTCCTACCTTGCAACTTCTACTGATACAAGCATCGTAACTACCGATACAATCATGCACAGAACTACTGATACTTATTATACAACTACCTATTCAATCGAAGTCAGTAAACAACCTCTCTCCTATCCTACACTTGTACCGATACATGCAAGAGTTCTACCGAAATAAGTATGCAGAATTCTAATATTCACACAAGTTCAACCATAAAACTTCATTTCATAGACATAAGGTGTAAATGAACAACACATTGTGCTCAAGGACAACACCTAACATTACATTTAAGTACTAGATGCCCACTTACAACATTAATCAAGCATTCAAGAGTTTAACATTTAAACAAGGTATTACAAGTATCATTCCATCCTGAAGTAAGCATTTACAAAAAAACTAACATAATCCTAGTACATGCCATATAACCAAGTGATGTAAGAACTACCGAACCAACTCCCAAATAGTGTGATCTCTTCGAGTTATTCCGATCTTCAACCAGCTAAAACAAAATCTACAAAACAACAACAATATACAGGTAAGCTTTCTAGCTTAGTAAGTTTGCAAACAGTGTATCATAGTTCAATATTAAGAATTTTAACTCAGAGTCGTAAAACTTCCTCTTTAAATAATCTCATACATCACAGGTTCATAAATCTTCCTTTTTAAACAATCTTATGTTCTACCGAGGCATAAGTCTTCCTTTTAAACATAATCTTACGCTCATTCCGAGACATGAATCTTCCTTTAAACATAATCTCATTCTCATCCGGAGACATAATTCTTCATTTTTAAACATATTTTCATGCACATTTCGAGTCATGAGTCTTATTTTTTAAACATATCTCATGCTCATTCTGAGTCATGAGTCTTCTTTTAAACTTATTCTCATGCTCATTCTGAGACATGAGTCTTCCTTTTATACATTAAGTGTTTCAAGTACTTCCATAATAGCTAATAATTAGCAGTTCACATATGAAATCTAATAAACAAACTTATTGGACGAAGTTGCAGTTCAGGTGGAACTTTAAGGACTATTCTATGATTTTTCCCTTCCCACGATCTGTGGCTCGATCTTGATCTATCACAACAAATAAATAAATTCTCTCATTAAATCATGTAATTTAATCAATATACACATATAAATCCTTTTTGGGAAAATTATAGAATTACCCCTAGCCTTTACATTTCTATTCAATTTAGTCCTTTAAGACAAACATGCAATACAACCTATTTTTTTCATTCAACTAATACCAGTCGAATATCCATGGGTGTTCACCTAACACTTACATATTTCACAACAAATACATGTGTTTTCACCATTTCCACAATCTAGTCCGCAAACCCTAATTTTATCAAAAATCACTTTATAAAATATTAAATCTAACCACCAAGCTTATAATACTTTAATAAACTTTCAAAAGCAAGCTTATTCAACAATGGAAAGATTTATAACATTTGACAGATTCACAAATTAGTCCTTGGATTACCTAGATTAAGTTGATACGAATTGAAAAACATAAAAATTACTAAAAACGATCAAGATATGCTTACTCAAATCAAAGTTCAAAGCTTGGAAGCAAGACCTTAGCTTTTCTCTTGTTCTTGCCGAAGAAGAAGGTAAAATTAGAAGAAAAATTGTAAATTTCTTCTTAAATTTCACATTTATAATCAATTGCAATTTTGTAAATACTTAGACTTTCATAATTAGCTTTATTAGTCACTTAGTTAACCTTAATTAATTCTATTTATGACTAATATATTTCATAATAATCCATCCACTAAAATAATTTAGGTCAATTTGTTCATTTGGTCCTCCTAATTACTCAACTCAACTTTTGCACCATTTACGATTTAGTCCTTTCTTCTCAATTAACTATCCAAGCGTTAAAATTTCGTAACCTAATTTTAATGCAAAGCTAAAAAAGTCGTAAATATTAAAATGTCTAATTTTATGACTCGACTTGTCGAAGTTGTGGTCCCGAAACCACTATTTTCAACACCACTGAAAATCTGGCTATTACAACTTCCAGTTACATCATAAGAGCAACCTAAATCAATAACTCACTCCTCTTTGCAATTTTCATTGCTCAAGAGAGCTTGGACAGATACTAATTTTTCATTACTACCTTTAACTTCATTTTCACTTGCAACATTTGCTTTGGAAAGCTTGACTTTACAATTCCTCTTGATATGCCCAATTTTACCACACTTGTAGCAGTTAATAGAGTTTTTATTTTGTGAGCCATAATTGGTAGTATTTACTGCACCAGACCTTCTTTCATTATTTTTATTCCATGCTCAAGTGTTCTTCTTGTAATGCTTCCCTTTTGAGTAAAGAGAAGAATATGTGTCTAAACTCTTAGCCATTTGTTTTGCTAAGGCCTCCTGATTAGAAAGTAAACTTTCCAACGCTTTAATTGAAGGTTTCTTTGCCCACCCTTGAATGGAGGTAACAAAAGGAATGTACTTCTTCAATCCTCAAATGAGAAATTATCGCAATTTGGCCTTGCTAATCTTTTCTTTTGCATCTAGTTCTGAAATTTCAGCACAAATGCTTTTAACTCGTAAAAAATACTCATAAATAGGCATACCTCCTTGTGTTGATTGTGCCAACTCATTTTCCAGCAATTGTAACCTTGCCATATTTTTTTTTTAGAAATTATCCTCCCAAGCGTCTCCCACACTTCTTTTGGTGAGTCGATGTCTTGGACATAATCAATAAACTCTTTGCTAATTAAAGTTCTCAAAGCAAAGAGAGTCTTACCACACTTAATCTTCCATTTCATGCGTGGTTCAAAGTTTCCCGTAGTATCACTGAGAATTTCATCACCAACCCTACAATTAAATCTCACAGGTCTTAACCTTGAAGACTCCATGCACATTCTCCAATATTTGTAGTTTGTCCCTACAAGCTTGTCAACACCATATTGTGTGTTTGATTTGCCTTCTCCATTTGCCAGCTCCATCTCTTTTCACAACTTTCAATCTACTCTAATAAGACAAACAACACTTGATAGACAAGAAGAAAGAAAGTTGATAAAACTTCAACCTGACTTTGATACCATAAAACAAAACAAAGAACAAAGAAAATGTTGCAGCAATATGGAATCAAACAGTAAAATTGTTTGAGAATGGACTAATATGTTTGTTATTTCTGAACTGAAGATTACAAAATAAATTAACATTTTTATAGGCTAAAATTACTAACTAACAACTCCTAAAAATATGTCATTATTCAAAGCAAATTCTACCTGATTTTTTTGTTAAGATTTATTAATTTTGACCAAGTCTACCATAAAGCACATAACACATTATTTGACTAAGAAAATTAAAAATACTAAATATCATAAATTTACTTATGATGCACTAAAGTTTTGATAGTAAGTTTAATGGTAACTTTTTAAATTTTTATTTTTAAGTAAAATACATGGTAATCATCATTTTTATATATTTTTTATACTTGAAATTTTTTTTCCAAGTTAGTCATTGGAATTTCTTCCCAGATTGTGGCCTAAATTTTTTTTTTGTCAAAGTTAATCCATGAAGTTGACGATTGTTCCCACATTGGAGATTAAATTTTTTTGTCCAAGTTTGTCTTTATATTTCCTTGAAAATCCTAGAGTTTAAGCCCTAATGTGAGAACAATTTCTAAGTTCAAACCCTAATATGAGAACAATTTCTAAGTTCAAACCCTAATATGAGAACAATCGTTAAGTTTAAGGACTAATTTAGACAAAAAAAGAGTTCAAGCTTTAATGTGGAAACAATTGCCAAGTTCAAACCCTAATAAATTATTTAACCCATTATATTACAATAAAATAGGTTCCAATTTAGAACAAATCCCAAGCTTTTTTTGCTTTGCTCCCAAACGAGGAAGCCAGTGCAATCAAAATGGATATTCAGATTCTAAAAAATGTAGCCTTACTATATAATATTAAAATTGATGTTAAAAGGGAAAGAATAGCGGTTTCCAATTTTCCATCCAATAGAGCAAGTGTCGAACCAAATTGAAATGGACTGGTGCATGCATTTTTAATTTTGTGATTTTTTATAGGTAAATTATACCAATAGTCATTTAATTTTGAGGTAGTTGACAAAATAGTCACTCTGGTTTCAATTCAGTCACTCAACTTTCGAAAAATAACAAAACAGTCCTTTTAACCATTTTCCGTTACAGACGTAATGGAAAAGTGACATAGCAGTTAACCGATCACCACGTTATTTCCAACCCAAAAAATATATAATAGTAAATGATAAAATAGTCACTTAACTTTGATCTCAATGATAAACCAATCAATTTTCAATCCAGTTACTCAACTTTAAAAAAATAACAAATCAGTCCTACGAAACAGACACCTAAGAAGAAGAACAAATAAATCCTTTGAATGAATTTTTCTTGTTCAAGAAAAAAAGCAAAGAACCATGGCTTCCTCATTGTCATTAACCCAAACTACTATTTTTGATATCCTTTTTAGAATACCCCTTAGGTATGTGACCTGATTCAAATCCCTTTCCAATGACTTGGCTTACCTCATCTCGACCCCAACTTTCGTTGTTGACCATATCCGTCACTTTTCTTCTAATCCATCTGTTACCTCTTTTGCTACAATACTCAATCCAATTTTGACTTTGGGATCTTGCTAATCATTGACCCGATCTAAAATTTCACTTGTCGCCATTTGATTGTCCCTTTGGAGGAACTACTTCCTTTGTTCTCAAAAATCATGGGTTCAATCAATTGTTTGGTTTGTCTTATTTTGCTTATGGTTTTGTTTTATGCAATTTGATAATGTTGCAATGAAGTTAGTGTTGTTTAGCTTAATCAACGACCCTTTTGTTTATATCATCATATCCCATGAGGATCTTGACAAATCCAAGTCGTTTTGGTTCTTGAATCGCTTGAATGTTGCTTTGGAGGATTTTCTCCTCACCGATTTGGTTGTTAGCACTAATAGTTTGACCCAAAATTGTCTTCAATCTCATTTTGATCTGGTTTTTTCAAAGTTAATGACTTTGGACAGCAAAAAAAAATAGTCGGATCCTAATCGTGATGACTCTTCTATTGGGGGGTTGAAAAAGAAAAGAAAAAGGATAGGGTGATGGTTTGGAGGTCAGTGATGGTGATGCCAAAGATGGTTGTGGTAGAGGTGGTGACGACAAGATTGGGATGGAGAAGAAGTATAAACATATTGGCCATTTACACATAAAGTAAAAAATATTGGACCATTTATTAAAAAATAGAAAAGAAAGGACGAAAAAAAAACAATCACTCAATTTTTCCTCATCTAACGTGGCAAGTTAATTAGCCACGTTACTTGTCACGTTAGGCCTGTAATAGAAAATGTTAATGAGCGGCTGAATTGTCACTTTTCGGTAACGTTAGTGACTTATTTGTTTTCCTTAAATTGAGTGACTAAATTGAAACTTTGCCTCATCCAACATAGCAAGTTAACTGGCAGCGTCACTTGTCCTGTTAGGCCTATAACGGAAAATGTTAATGGGTGACTGATTTGTCTCTTTTCGATAATATTAGTAACTATTTTATTATTTTTTGAAAGTTAAATGACTGAATTGAAACTAGAGTTACTGTTTTGTTAGTTATCTCAAAATTAAGTAACTATTGGTCTAATTTACCCTTTTTTATTTATAATCTTCATTTAAACATATTCATCAATATCACCATGGAGAAAGGCATTATGTATATCCATCTTATATAACTCTTAATTTTTCGAAGCTGCAATTACTAAGAAAGCACGAACAATCACCATTTTTGTCATCCCACATCTTTCACAGCCTCTTTTACATACTGTGACTCAACTCCTGAAGAATGCTTTGAAGTAGGTGAAACAGGAGATGAGTTTTTCTTTATGACGATATGAATGACAAAATTCTAAAGCTTCACTGAAAAAAATTTCTCTTTATGCTCTCATTTCAATTCAGGCACATCATTACCCAAAGCCATGTACCACCATGTCATTAAAGAAGAAGAAGACACCTTCAGAATGTGGCATCGAGAAGTCAGCCAACTGCATTGATATTAGCTAGATTGCATGCCCTCTGTAGCCATGACACGTGCCTTTGCTTCTTCTTTTTGCGACATATGTGCCTTTGTTTCTTTCCCAGTAATATTTATTAAAATTATGGAATCCAACTCGACACGTGGAGGATAATAAGCACGGAAAGAGAGCTGAGTCCGTGACGTTGTTTTGGGGCGGCTATGCCTATTTAATTCTATATAAATACCACTTAATGCTTGAGGTCACATATTGTTTTATGATGGAGAACAGTTTTGGGATCAAATTATATAATGCAAATGAGTGAACGACGATCGGGCGGATACCTTCCGACTGTTTGGGACCCGGAACTCATCCAATCCTTTACCCCTCCCTGCACGGTTAGTGCCTTGTTTGCAGCATAAACCTTAGCTCAGCTTCTATTCACTTTGTTGATGTCATCATGTTTTTCTTTGGCTGCTTTTACATGCAGTATGAGAGTAATGGACATCGTCTGGAGGAGCTAAAACATGCTACTCAGCTTTTGTTTAAATCACTAAATCGTCCTGAAGAAAAATTAGATATGATCAACAAAATGCAACGACTAGATGTAGCCAAACACTTTGAGGAAGAGATCAAGGAGTTCGTTACTCATCTTGATCCCAATACTCCAACTGATCTGTTTACAGTGGCCTTGCAATTTCGCCTTCTGCGTCACTATGGTTTCTCTGTCGGTTCAGGTTTATACTATAATTTATATCCTGTTATTATCCAGGAAACAGTACCGATGCTCAACATAATGTCTTAAAAAGAAGAAATATAAGACAATCAATTTCATGAACAACATTAATTTTAATTTATTATTATGTAATTATAATTGTACTAATACGTAAAGTGCTGATTATGGTGGGAAAAAATCGAACAGATGTGTTTAAAAAGTTCATGAACAGCGATGGGAAGTTCAAGGAGGGCTTAAGTGAAGATGCAGCAGGGCTGTTGAGCTTGTATGAAGCTTCAAACCTTGGGGTGCATGAAGAAGATGTTCTTGATGAGGCCAAGGCCTTTACCACTAAGCATCTAAAATTAGCAATGGAGAAGTTGGAGTTGGAGAAGGATGTAGCCCAACAAATCAAAGAATCACTTGAAGTTCCATTATATTGGAGATTGCCTAGAATGGAGGCTCGAAACTTAATCAATATCTACCGAAGAGATAAAAATAAGAAGTTAGCTTTGCTGGAACTTGCTAAGTTGGATTTCAATCTTTTGCAGTCAGTTTACCTCCACGAGCTAAAGGAGCTCGCAGAGTAATTTAATTTTATATTTAACTTAAAAAGTGTTTTTTTTTAATAATCTGTTTAGATTATATATGCTCTTTTTGATATAATGCTTAGAATTAGGTATAACCCTTCCCTCAACTCATAAATAAAAAGATAATACGCTTTAGCGCACTCGAACTCATACCTTCCTGTATTGATAATAATACTCATATCAATCGAGTTAAGACTCAATCGATAATTTAAAATAATATTTTTACTTTGTCTTACTTGAATAAAAGAAATTATTAAAAAAAAAACTTTCTTTTCCTTAGTTTTAATGCAATCCAAATATATGATAAAATCTCCTACACCATCTTAGAAAAAACTCTTAACACATAGTCAAAATGGCCATCATTTCATGGATACTAGAATTAGTCCCCAGTTCATAATTTTAAATTAAGTTTTAACAAAAAATAAAAATTAAATTTATAATTATTTTATTGCAAAATTATATTATTTATGTGAATCTTCAGAAATTTATTTAAGTTTTATTTTCTAACATAAATATTTATTTATAAGAGGTGAAAAAGTAAAACAATAAAAATATTTTCCAACATAAATAGTAATAATTTTTTTTTTTAAAATTTTTTTTCTTAATTCAATTAGATATCAAATCTTAATCAACCTATAACTTATGAGGTGCATCAATCCCTTTAGATATATTATTTAAAAATAAAATAAAATAAAATAAATAAATATATATATATATATTTACAATTCTTCTAATAAAGATGAGTATGAATACTTAGTCACCATGTAAATGAATTTCTAATCATTGTAAAAATAAGAATATTCAAATCAATCTCATACTCAACTTTCAAATTGAAAAAATAAAATAGTTTCTCAAATTTTTTTTAGAATTATAATAATAGGATAATTCTCGAATAACAAACATGATTCGTGATTTAAATTCAAACCAAACCTGAAACGATTAACACTTTTAACCATCATACTTAATTGAGTATGAATCCAACTAATATATAAGTTAAAGTGTGGACCCACATTTTAAATACATCACTAAAAATAAATTAAAATTAAAATAACAATTTAGGAATAATTTTAAATTAATTAAATATTTAAATCTTTGTATTCTTCTAATCTAATCTAATCTCTTACTTTTATTTCATAAATTTTATTTTATTTATTTTTTAAATTAAAAAATAAGACGGCTAGAATTTGGCTCGGGAAGTGATGCAAGCAAACAAATTTTGGGAGGTTTCTACTATATCATCTGTTTGCCGAATAATTGGTGTTTTTTTTTAAATTGTTAAAATGCAATTATTTTAACTTTTAAAAACAGAATAAATATAATGTTACTTTATATTTTATTTATTTTATCCATTTTAAAATTTGACATGAGTAGTTTTCAAAAAAACGAAAAATTGACAAGATATCCGACGATGCTTTTCTTTCATTCGTTCTTTCCTATATGATACGCCATACATAGCTATGTTGAGTATTTTATTATGTATAATTTTGGTGAGGAGAATCGAGTATTTATACGGCATGATTATTATTTATTAAAGTGATATCTTAGGTAAGCTCCATGCATATTAACACATATGTTGTCCTAGACTTAACACGTGTTTACCGGTCCATGAGTTTGACTTCGCACTATCTACTTGCGACATCCAGGGACACACGTACTATGTTGTTTGCTGGTCCACATGTTTGACTTCACACCCAAGACTCGCGAACCCTTCTAAGAAGCACCACTTTATAATCCTTCTTAGAACCAACAAAGGGACTATATTGTTATGGTATTTTCGATTACCAACCCGAAACCCGAATATAACTCGGATTACCGATCTGTGACCCGACCTTGGGCTCTACCAAGTGGGTACATTAAGGGCTCGTTGAGAGGACTCGTGAGCCTAGTTCGCGTGTCCCTGGATGCTCGCAAATAGAGGGTACGAAGTCAAACGTGTAGACCGACGAACACGTGTTAAAGTCCAAGATAACATACATGTTGACATGTATGAAACCTACCTAAAACGTTACTTCAATAAACAGTAACCATATCATATAAATAACCGATTCTCCTCACCTCAACAAACCATTTCATATTAAAATTGATATCTAGTTAAATATCTCAATACCAGCAATCTTTTCTTTTATCTTCTTATTATGAAGTTTCTTTTACCAAAAACAATAAATTACAAAAGAAAAGGAAATGATGGACAGGTGGTGGAAGGGGTTGAAGATGAAGGATAAGCTGCCATTTGCAAGAGATCGAATGGTTGAGTGTTATTTTTGGGCAATGGGGACTGTTCCTGACCCAAAGTTCTCCAAATGCAGGAGAAACCTCACAAAATTTGGAAGCTTAGCGACAATAATAGATGATGTATATGACATTTATGGATCAATGGAGGAGTTTCATATATACACAACTGTAGTGAAAAGGTAACTTATTTATCATTACTTCGTTTCTGCTCCTAAAAGTAACTTATATTTATATTTCCTTACATATTCGATCGAATACTTATTCTTATTCATCAGGTCCAATAAAAAAAAAACATAAAAACTAAATTACATGCAGGTGGGATCTTGAGGCTATAGTGGAACTCCCAGAGTATATGAAAGTGTGCTACAAGGCCATGTAAAACCATGTGAAAGAAATGGTTGAGGATGCATTAAATACTCTTGGCGTCGATATTTTACCCTATATCAAGGATCAGGTACGTGTTCAATACGCTGACCAAGCAAATACAAGCTGCCAATCACTAATTAATTAAGGGACATCTTATCTTTTATCATATTAATTTTTGATCCATACGTCTTCAAAATTCGATAAATAATTATTTTTATTAAGAGTAATACTAATTATGAGTATGAATCTTTCTTTATTTTGTTAATTACTTGCATAATTAAATAAATGTTTCTGCTGTGGATGTGTTTTGTGCAATCGTTGCATGTCGAAGCAGAATGGTATTATGGAGGATACATGCCAACAACATTGGATGAATATTTTAAAAATGCATGGATCTCAATTGGCCTTGCTGTTGGTTTGGCCTACGTATTTCTTGCATGCTTGAGGATTCCAACTCACTCAATCAATGTGAATTGCAATTATTCGAGCAGTGGTCCACCTCTGACTTATTTTATATGCCTTCCTTAATTTCCCGACTTTTGGATGATTTAACCACTTCCAAGATTGAGATGGAAAGAGAGGAGACAACAAATTCGATCCAATGCTACATGATACAGGAAGGGGTGTCTGAGGAAGAAGCACGAGATCACATACAAGGCTTAATATGTGATTCAAGGAAAAAGCTTAACCAGTTGGTTGCTCATTCTTCTCTTCCGACTGGCTTTGCCGAAACTGCATTGGCAATGACAATATGTGTTCAACGAATATATCAATTTCGTGATTGGTTTGCAATTCAAAGCCAGGCAAATAAAGACTGTCTGAACTCTTCATTGTTCACCCGCGTTTAGGTATGAAGGATGGATGGGCATTGAAAGCAAGACGGTCACGTTTTCATCGGATTGTTTTCTATGGTTGCATCTAGTTGTGTCCTTTAAGGGAGTGCTTCGTAAGTTAAATGGGATGTTATATTAGAGTGTGGTTTGTTTTAGTTTTCTACTATTGCAAGTCATTTTGGTTTGTTCTTGAGTGTGGCATGTCCCTTTGGTGAACTATTCTTAATCACAATATGAGTGAATAAAAATATTTCATAAATGATTATGGGTGAAGTACAAGAGGTTTCTATTTGAATTTTGCTAGTCTTGTGTTCATTTTCTATATAATGTTTTTCAGTTGTTTTATTTGAAATATTATATAAAAGTATGAAATATGAGAAATACCCTTTTAATAATGGTATCGAAGTCCTACTACATCAAATCAAATCTGTAATAATTAGTACAAAATTCCTTAAAGAATCTTGAAAAATATTAACACGGACCTCGACATCCAAAGTTTTTGAGATCGTAATTATTTCATCATCAACAAATGGTTAGACAATATATTTTCCTGTATATGGTGAACAATTAGAGACCTTAATACAGTGGATGAATTTAAGGCCCCAAAATAAAAAAATTTGTTTTCCAATCCCTTTAAAAATTTAAAAATAAAATGTTAATCTATTGTAATTAAGGCAATATCAATTTTGGGTTTCTTCCCACCTAAATAATTTTTTAAAGTTGTCAGGCCTAATGTTTGTTTAACGTTCTTCCTTTCCCAAACAGTTGATCCGATTAAAAATCCCTGTATACAACAATTAAAAATCATACTTCCACTCCCTAATCACCCACAACGGGATTAGTTCCTCATGGTTTCCTCAAACATCATAAAAACAATAATATAAATGAACATAAGACTGAATTAACGAAGTGAAAAGAAACTCGAATTGTATAACAATCTTTTGGGAAATAATTCCACAAATGTTTATACGAAGTCACAAATCTCATTTCCCAAAACGAAAAAACAAGTAACAAAGGAAATTAAAAGCTAAGCTCAAAGGTGTATAAAATCCTAGTACTAAAGACCATATTTATAGCCTTGGACTACAATTTTCTTCTACCCTAGGTCAGTTGTCGTTCTGTAACATCCCAAAAATTGGGTTAGAAGAAATCGAGTTTCTAGAACCATCAGTGGTTTTCTCTCAATTTTGAGCTATATTTTGAGAAAATTTGACAAGTGATTTGATTTGGTTCATGAGTGTGAGTATTATGGTCATGAGTGTGAGGCTTTGGGTTCGATTTTGCATCTTGAATCTTTTCTTTTTGTTTCAATTATTTGTTAAACCTCTACCTTTGAATATGTGAGTTATAAGATATTGTGATCAACTGATGTGAATGATGAGCCTAGCGGTTCAATGGTTAAGCATTTGCTTAATGTTTAGTCATGTGTTCGAATCTCTGTGTAAGCGTTTAGGAAATATATTTTTGCTCTTCTTTGGAAAAAAATTGATTTTTAAGTTGATTAAATAACTCCCCTCCTTTTGGAATTCCGTTCGTTCTTATTCTCATAGGGGGTTCCTTTGTTTTTCTTTTCTTTTCCTTTTTATACATTTTTGCTCTATGTTCTTCCTCTGTTAATTATTGTTGATCGATTACGCTCGTTACTGCTCGTTATTGAAATCGTAAGGTGTGTAACTTTGCTATATTGGAAGCGGGTTGGTTATCGTTGAGTATTGTTGTGTTAGTTTACATTTTCTTTACGGTAAGTTTGGGAACTGATCTTTATTTGTGCAAATTCCTTGTGTTGCGCTTGATTATCAAGGCTTAGGAGAAGATCTCGAGAGTAGGATCTCCCTTGACACTCTTAATCTGTAAATTGGTCTCTATGCATGAAGGTAATGAAGTTCGAGTTGTTGGTTTTTTCATTAAAGGTTTTGACGAAACCATGTTATGTATAAGTTGGTAATTGTTGGAAATAATAGTGTTTTGGTTTCGTTTATGTATTTTAGGTTCTGGGAATGTGATTCGTTGCTTCATATCATAGTGTAACATGTGGGTATCAAAACCCCTTTGAATTTCTTACAATTTTTTTGCATTTTTTTCGTCGGAATGGTGCTTTTCAAAGGCACATGGGCTGGCACACAGGGGTGTGTCTAAGGTGTGCATCTATATTGTTTGGAGGCACATGGGGGTGTGTCAGGGTGTGTGTCTTTACTATTTGGAGGCACACGAGCGTGTGTCAGGGTATGTGTTTATACTATTTGGAGGCACACGGTCTAACACATGGCGTGTGTTAGGGTGTGTGTATACTGTTCTAGGGCACACGGGCTGACACATGGTCATGTGTTAGGGTGTGTGTATATTGTTCTGGGGAACATGGGTTGATACATGTGTGTGTATATCGTTTTGAGACACATGTTCTGTAGTAAGTTATAAACTTGATATTTGTGATCTGCTAGTTTACAATGTGCTATATGTACATAGGTTACGTTACATTGATATAAGAAACTTAATAGCGATTGGATAATGTGTAATGTGACTTTGTTTGGATGCGTTATAATGTGTATTCCGTTTAGGTACGACTCGTGTTCTGTTAAGCAAACAGGTACGCTTTTGTGTTACTATTTTGATTAAGGATATGTGATATGTGGATAACTGTATGAAATAGTTATGAATAATCTTAGTACACTATTACATTAGGATTGTATGATCTAAACTGATGAGTGGAAGCTATTATGCATGTTGGCAACTTGATTATGAGTATGAGACTAATGATTTATGTATTGTTAATGATTGATATAAATGTGATTAAGGCTTAAGGTCGATACCGAAATGTAGGAACTAATATATGTTTTTCATCTACATAGGGATTGAGTTATGTTGAAAGAAGTGACTGAACTATTTCAGTGGTTAAATGACTTGAGAATATTTACTGAACTGGCAATGACACTATTAACACTGCAAGATTTCAACTGAACCGGTAGTGACATTATAAACACTGCAAGATTACAACTAAACTGACAGTGACATTGTAAACACAGCGATGTGTCATACCGACACCTTCTGGAGTGTAGGGATGGATAATGGAGTGGGGTTGGATGAAGATGGTGTATAACGAATGGAGGTATCATGTCTGCATCTGTAATTATATCTGTAGCATGTCTGCATCCGTAACTATATCTTTGACATGACTATATCTGTAATTGTATTTGTGACGTGACTATATCTGTGGCATGACTATATTTGTAACTGTATCTATATTATTATTATATCGAGATATTGTATTCATATTGTCTGACCTTCTTCTATATGTCTGAACTGAAATTGTCTTTGCTTCTGTGGTTAAATGCTTTAATTGTTTATTGAGATATGAAGTGATATTGAGTCCAACTTCACGTAGGATTCCTTTGGTTTGTAATTTGACAACTCTGCAATACTCTGGAACAGTTTGGTACCGGTTTTGTAAATGTCATTAAGTTTACCTATGTTATAACAATTTAATTGTATTTGATTTTGGTTTATACCGAGATTGGTAACTCAACAATTGTCTTATCTGTTTAGGTAGATATCTGACTTGGAATCGAACGGTGTACGGGAGCTCGAATTGGTTTGCACTGAATTAACAACGACCATATCTTTTGGGTTTGCAGCTGATTTGCACTCGTTCTGGTTTTTACTTAATTTATCGATAGCTAAAATTTCTAAATGCAAAATCAATTTTCAACGTGTTAATGTATCTCCGCCAGATTCGATCATAACTTCTAGGTTGGGTTTAGGGTGTTACACGTTCCTTGTGTTTAAGTGGCATTGTAAAGACCGAAAAGCCCTTCACTCAATGCCAAATCTACATTTAGGAGTCGATGTCGTGGCACACAAGAGCTGTGTCGCAATGAAGAGGTCAGTCTACTCCATTTGGGCAATCATATAGGTGTTGTCGCGACATAGACATTGGTGATATATGTCGAGACAAAGAAGGCAGCTTCGATATTCTTCAAGTTTGGTCCCTTTGTTGCAACGTAGAGCAGTCCATGTCATGACATAGTGATCAGATTCATCCTTAATTAACTTCTAAAGGTCTCCTGCTCACTCATGAAGTACGTTAGCTAACCCTTAGGCCTCAATCGGCCTTAAAGACAATAAAAGTAGAAAACTTGTAATGCCTCAAAAATTTAATTGTTTCTAATGGAATTATGTCACTGAAATTGTCTTTGTTTTTGTGGTTAAGTGCTTTAATTGTATATCGAGAATTGAGGTTTGAGTCATCTTTTGGAAAATTCTATGACTTCTCTTTTGAGAACTAGAGTTTGTGAACTCGTAGCATAAATTGATTTTTGTTTAAGCTTGTGTCAACGATGAGCCTAATGGTTAAATGGTCATGCATCTGTCTGTCAATCCTGGGTTATGTGTTCGAGTCATTGTGTATGTGATGAGAATATTTTTTATTTGCATTCCTTCGTTAAACGGGAAGTTAAGTTACTGGGATTATTTCTCTTTAGTTGAGAACGTCATCCTCCTTTTTTTGTTGTTTTTCTTTCTCGTTTTTGGTTTTGTGTTCTTGGAAAGTACGAAAGAATTTTTGCTTATCTTGAGAAGCCTTTTTGTGTGATTATATTGGAAATTGCATTGAAGCGTTAATTTATTTTATATTTCAATGCATTGAGATTCCATTTGGTAAGTTTTAGGATTTCGTAAAGTTTTTGTGTTAAGTACAGGGAGTTATGCATTTATATTGTTAATTGCTTGTATACGAGTTGTTTATGAGTGAAATGGTTTTCTTAGGCGAAGGCAATATGGTTAAAGAACCTTCGATACAATAGTTCGATGGATTCAGTGTTGGGCAAAGGTAAACGTGTTTTTAATATATATTTGGAATTTGTAATGAAGTTCGACATATTGGTTTTTGAACTTGTGTATTGATGTCAAATTAGTTGAATAAACTTTCATTTAGGCTTCATTTCGGACACGAACGCTTCGCTTCTAGTCCGTAATAGGTAGGGTATCAATTTCCCTCCAGTTTGCTGTCATTTTTCTACAAATTTTTTCCAGGTTTGCTACTGTTTAAAGGCACACGAGCTGGCACATGGGTGTGTGTCTAGACGGTGTGCTATACAAATAAGCTACAGGAGACATACGGGCTATGCCCACGATCGTGTGCCAAACCGTGTGTGTATACTAACTTAAGACACACGGGCTGGACACACGGGTGTGCCTCAGACCGTGTGTGCATACTGTTTTGTGTGTATACTGACTTGAGACACACGAGCGTGTGTTAGACCGTGTGTGCATACTGTTTTGTGAGAAATCCTACAAGGAACACAAGGGCTGTACCTAAGGGCGTGCCCCAGACCGTGTGTGTATATTAACTTAAGACACATGGGCTGCACCCACGGTCGTGTTCCAAACCGTGTGTACTTACTGTTTTGCATTTCCAAGTATAGTAGCCACATGGGCTGGGGACATAGACATGTGTCGAACCATGTGTGACACACGGGTGAGCACATGGCCATGGGCCAAGTCGTGTAAAGGGTAATTTCAAGTGTAAACTCGGTATTAAGTGATCGTAAGTTAACCATAGAGCTTGCATGACCTAAACTGTCTATTGAAGAGTATTTTGCAATGATATACTAAACTGACAGTGACACTGTAAACACTACAATGATATACTGAGCTGGCAATGACACTTTAAACACTACAATGCTATACTGAATTGGCGGTGACACTGTAAACACTACTAGACTATCATTGTATTACAACACAACTGTTCTCGTGACCTGTACATATGTATCATGAACTTTACGATTTATTATTATCTTATGTGCTAATCTATTTAATGTGGTTTCAGGGTCTTCCCAAATGTGGTGGTCAGCGATCGTGGAGCTCGGTCACTTTAGGACTCGTAGGACTTCCAGTTAGTAATATTAGGCTAAATGGGAACTTATATGTGGGATTTCTAAATCTATGATATTACTATTAACTTGATGTTGAACATGTTTGTTATACATATATAACTTAAATGTATGATTAGTTTCTGTGTTTTATCTTTATTCTTGTGATAACAAAGTGACGTTCTTAACTTAGCTACTTCTTTTAAGTTGGGTTTAGGGTGTTACAAAACTAAACTAAATTCTAAGGAAATAAAAGGAACATACTTAATTTCAAGCTCCTAAAGTGTGAAAAGTTGTTCAATCTGCTAGGTACAAAACCGGCAGATCAAACTCCCCTACACTTAAGTCATTACTTGTCCTTAAACAAAAAAATAAACAAAGGAGCTTAAGTCTGTATCATACAAGGATTAAGTTCATAACATCTCTTCTAAGCATTACATATTTTTCAATAACTTTAACATGATGAGTAAGTAACTTTACCATTCTTGATTAAAAACATATAAGGTCAGTAAGTTAGAAGAAATACAAACATCAAGGTCTCATTGGTATAACTCCATCAATGTCTAATACAAGTACTTCAATTATCCTTGTACAATATAGATAGCCATAATGAGATCATGAAATTTCATATTCATTTATGCATGAATGGAGTTGTTTAGGTCACGCAAGGTTTTTCGACTTGTAACGTTTTGAGGCTTAGGACAAGTATGAATTTTAAAGAATAGTAAGCACAAGAGGTTACAAACACGAAAGTAGTTTGGCACATTTTATTATTCCCTACTCTCCCCCTTTAGTGTCCCATGCCTTCTCACCTCCTTATTTCTCTTTCTCTCATATTTCTTTTCTCTCCACTTAGGAAATCTCAACATAGTCTAATCCCTTTAGCTAGCATATGAGTTTTTTCTATTTCTTGAGTAAGATTTTTCACTTTTCATATATTTTCTCACTCATGAACTTTTCTCTTTTATTTTCTACTCATCTTTTATTTTATTTTTGATTTCTCATTATTTTTCTGTTTTCGGCTAAACTAAAGTTCATATTCCATATTGATTTTCCTATTTGACTCTTTGTTTTACAACCTCCACCTTAATGTGTCTACTTACCCTCTATACATATGGCCATACGTCTATTATCGTGCAAAATAGGACCAAAGAAAATAGTACACACAAATCAACTCTTTTGGCTTAAAGGTTTGTAATGTGGTTCATTAAAAAGGGTCAATAAGCTCAAATATGGGTACTAAATGGTAATTTAGAATAAGGTTTTTCTTTTTAGCTCTTGATGTATCCAAACAATGCATTAGGTCATCCCTAAACATATCAACATGCACAAATGTCAATTTAATCACATAATCCTAAAATTATTGTCTATCATATATACTAGTATGCTTGTTTCCTCATATAATTCACAATATTTGGTACTAACAATATCTTTCTATCTATACTTAGTGCAACCTATAAAACTTAATAGTTTTATATTCAAAAATTTTAAAATTCCTCGTCATCATGCCAAATTTATCAAAAAAATATAATAAACCTATTATACATGTTCCTAACCAATCACCTGTATTTCTACAAGCTCAAGCGCACATCAAAACAAAATAAAAATGCTAAAAAATGCTATAATTCCTATGTTGCTCCCTACACTTTAGAAAACACATTGTCCTCAATATGTAGCCCTTAAAATAGTATGGAACTAAGTTACCCGATTGATCGTGAAAACTCCTCTTCTAATGGTGGTTGTCCTTCTCTCTTTTGTCATGAATGGCTCGAAATTTTATGTCTCTATAATGTAAGGTTCCTACATAAAAATTATATGGCCAAGCTTCAAAAGCATATGGCACTTCCTGACCATCCATGCCCCTATTTGACTCATCTACTTGATAACCATTGGGGCTAAGCTCATAGAGATAATATTGAAATACATTCCTAATTGAAACAAGTTCCACTAGGTTAAATACACACCCTTTTTTCAATCGTTTAATTTGAACATCAGAAAGCACAAAATCCATTAGCTAAAATTGTTTGCAAGTACCCTTCTCGAGAAGGGACCATCTAGTTGGAAAGCCAAAACTAGACTCAAAGTTGCTAATGACTCGTATGTATTTTTCCTTCCTTTGATGAAGGTTCGAGATTTTGTTCTAAATGATAGGTTCACATCTAGAACGAGTACTGAAATGGGTATTACCAACATAAACGCCCCGTCTAATCACTTTCAGCTGATAAAACTTCTGAAAACCCCCAGCATAGATGGTTCATTGTGCATACAAAAGTCAATGTAGTAGGCCACCAAATTCCACCAAGATAAAGTTGATAACTTCCTTGGCACAGTGCAGTATTCATGTCTTGTGGCGAATAAAAAATGTGTTAGTAGTATAAGCGTGGCCAACAATATTGTTTAGAGACATGAATAGTAAAGTAATGTAATAGGAGTGATATATATACATGTTAGTCCTCATCGAGTGAAAAGTCTCATTTAATGGTTGTAAGTACATATTGTGCACCCAAACAATTAGCTAGCTGGGTGGCATTACTTAATAAGTTGTATTCATTGAAAGTTTTGTATGT
This sequence comes from Kokia cookei, assembly GCA_039519145.1. NCBI lineage: Eukaryota > Viridiplantae > Streptophyta > Magnoliopsida > Malvales > Malvaceae > Kokia > Kokia cookei. The sequence continues at coordinate 29,191,382 of CM076910.1, read as the reverse complement.
TTTGATCAAGTATGAGTCAGCTAAAAGAGTGGCAACACTAGATATTTGGATCCGACAAATCGAATCAGGTCGAGGGCATTACAAGATTTATCTATATGTATGTTTATGGTGTTGCCTTCGATAATGTATGGATTAAAATGGCAGATCACAATACATGAAATATGTATAAGTCTATGTGGGAGAAACCCATGGCACCTTTTGTGATAATCTGTTAGGACAGTAAACACATGATTTTCTATGAAGCCTCTATGGTATATTCTCTTTGGCCGTTGTGGCATATTCAATTAATTTTGTTTGATAGAATATGATTATCCGCATTTATGGTAGTTTCTGGATAAATTCCAATATCTCTATGATAGATATTAATATGATAGGGTTATGATACGTCTGAAGTTAAGAGTTGAATAAGATTTGTAATATAATTAAATAACCCTTGAAGGATTTTCTTGTAAAGAAATGTGTATCTATATGTTAAGAAAGGCATTCACCATGATAATCTATTATGTTGAAAGTGTGTATTCGTAGTTATGAGAGATATAAGAAAATGTTAGTACGAGTTTATCTATGTTAGGTAATGGTTATATTTGAGTTATCTGGAGTCTACCATATCTGAGCTGTATAATATTTTCTTTTAAAAACATACAGAATCTAAATTATCGTTATCATGAGTATCCGGGGTCCTGAAATAAAGTGGTGTGGTATTCATCTGAATGATTTGTGTAGTAGATTATTAGTGAGAGTCGATATGGTATCGAACGAAGGTTTGATTTGATTAATAGCTTTAGTGGTATTTAGATTTGCGTAAGTATTCGCCAAATGCATATGTATCCACCAATGATTAACATTTCTGAACAACCATTCTAGAGTAAGTGTGTGTATTAAGATATGGTCTTTATGAATTAGGCTCTGAAGTTATATTCTATTGAGAAGTACTTGTGATTTATGAAATGTCTAGAAGGATCTTCAGCTGGATAGTTAAGAAAGAATTGATAAGTTTAGAGTATGGCAATTAATGTGTAAGTGCAAGTAAAATCTACAATAGTATCTCCCCAATATAGAAGCAGGTGGTTCAGAAGGGTAGCTGGTGCACAGATGTTCTACAAATATTATAAAGTATCTGCCAAGGTATCCTACTTTAACTCTTACTAAGTTCTCTTGAACCTAAAATGTTTGTTGTTGTTGTAGGTGTGATGGTAAGAGTACGCGCCAAGAGGGACAATATTAGGAGTACACCAAGGTAGTGGCAATGAGGGTTATTATGTATACAGTGGAAAAGTTGCGTATTGTGAGCTTTCACCTTAAGAACTTGTCTTTAATAAATGTTGTATTGTAATGTTTTATTTTTTAATATTTTCTCTTGAGAAAAATGTTTTCCAATAATAAGTATTTGTCAATTGTTTGGATATTTTGTTAAGCATTTTTGTGTAGAACACCCGAGATCCAAACTAGGTAAATCGGGTTGGGTTGAGGGCGTTATAAGTTTGTATCAGAGCTCTCGATTTAGCCAATCCTCTAGTAGTGAAATATGAATCCGTCCTGTATGCATAGTACATTGAACCTGGCTAAGTCTCTGAAGTATGTTGAAATTTTTATTTATATGAAAGGTTACGTACTTTTATTTGACTTTATAATGCCCAATATTGTTTGCTTAATTATATGTTAATCTCACTAGCATTTAGACCAGGTTGTTAAACTATGTTTCTTAAATATGTTTAAGGTGTTATTTGGGCTATCCAAATATGGTGTTAAAATGAGTAAATGGGTTGCTTAAATGTGTTTAAAGGAGTTATGTTTATGTTGTCCCTAGTGAGATTAACATTCCAATAAGTTTGTGTTAATTATACAATTCTAAAATGACATTAAGATATTCTTCATTAGGTATTTGATGCTATCCTAAATTAAGTTTCAAATGCTAACCAAAAATGAATATGGTTGTTGACTAAATGTCCTTAAATGGATATAATAAATGTTGGTAATTTCTCTATTATCCTATTTTGTTGTTTTACTGGATATTTAAGTCGATATGAGTGGTGGTATAAGGAGAATGTGGGTAAAATTCTTAGTTATCAAGGGAAATACTAATGCAAGCAACATGTGTGCATACTATCGATATTTTTGTCCATTAATGAGTTGCACGATGAATCTTATTACTGTTCAGAAAGGTTGTTAAATGTTTTTGTATTTTAAGAAGGGTTCAATTAATGAGAAGTTAATCGTTATATGTTGTAGATCGTGATGTTCGATAGGTAGATAAAGGATGTTCAAATGCTGAAATCCATTATGTTCGAAGGGTAATATGTTGTAAATAATAATGTTTGAATGGTAAATTCATAATATTTATATGCTGCACATTATTATGCTTGAGAGTTGAGTCTAGAAGTGCTTAAGGTTGTAAATTATGATGTTGAAAGGTTGTTATTTTCGTCATTAAAAGTTAAACTTGATGTTGTTTGTATGATGGATTAACAGTAATAATTTTAATGTTAATGTGTCTTAACTAAGCTATAGATGTGTTTAAATGTGTCATACATTATTAGTGATTCTATGATGTGATGTGGGTGTGCTATTGCCTAATACAATATGATGTTGCAATTTACCTTGTTTGAGTTAAGTTACATAAAATGTAAAAGAGTGAATTCGTATGTGACATTTATATATAAATTATGTATTCGAGTCATGGATCATGTGTATATATAAATGTGTTATGATGTGTTTAAAGTGTGAAATAATATTGGGGTTAAGAATGACTAATATTATTATTAGGAAAGTAAAAATTATTGTTATGGAATTTGGGCACTTATTATACTAAGATTAAATAGTTATGGTTTAGTGACTTTAAGTACTTAGTATGTGGTATATATATAAGTAGATATACGTGTTTTCTATGAGAATAGTTAAACACCCAATACTTATGAAGAAGTTAGTGTTTAAAAGAAGTTTTAAGGCAACTATCTAAATCCTCTAAATGTAACTCGTCTTGGGTGGTGTTACAATCCTGCATTGGAGCTTCTACGTGTGAGGTGTCACATCGAGATCTTTGGGCTCGAAGATGGTTGGATTTTGGAGGGTGATGTTTTGATTAATCTGGCCCTGACCCTTCCCCTCTGGAAGTAGTTCTAACCATTTTGTATGAAATAAAAAGAAAGGAAAAAGGAAAAGCTAGTGTTACCTCTGAGAAAAATGAGAACTGAAGACGAAAAGAGCAGAAAGTTTAAGCAGAAAAGAAATTAGGGTTTCGATTTATTCAATAAAGGGATTGAAGGGGTGTTTGAGTATCTACTCTATAAAGAAACAAACGTGTACAAGAAGTCTAATTCGTGGTAACTGTTCAAGTTCTCTAATATAAATTTGACATTTTTCAAAGAGTAAGTTATGTAACATTTGAAATTGCGAGAGTGATCGCCAGTTCTAAAGTAGTCTGATGGCATCCTTACTAGCAAGGGTTCTCTAAAGTGTACGACTCTAAAAAGAAGTCACTATGATTTTAAGGATCAGTCCACCAATTAATGTTATACGGCTGGTGCAAACAATTAATTATATAGTTGTTGTAGTGGAACTCTCCAAGTTAGAAAAAATTCAAGGATGAAATTTTGTTTAGGGGGAAGTTATCATACCCCAAGTTTGGCAGGTCCGAGAATAAGGCATGAAGTTGTGAAGTCATCTATTTGGCATAGTGTAATCTGCCCATTTGCTGTCATTTGGAAAATAAGTATAGGCTTATAGTAACTATCATCTAAGTAAGTGAAGATTTTGTTCCAAGTTATTCATCTAATGAAAAGAAAAAAATAATGCATTAAGCAAAAAGGTAAGTATGGTGTGAGTTACCGCGAAACGTATAGTACATCTTGTTTGTTTGAAGTACTGTGCTAGTTAGGTTGTAAAGTAACCTAGTGAATAACCAACTAGATAGACTGGTCTGATAATTATTATGCAGGAATCTCATTTATGTTTCTCTCAGAAACTGTAAACTATTAAGAAGGCAAATTCTAAAATGTGTGACACTTGTTAAGTTCCACTAAGAAGAATGGATCATATTTATACGTGTGAGAAGAGTTTTGGAAAAGATTCTTTTTCTTCCTTCAATGTTACTCTTTGATTCTTTTCTTAAGTCAAATTGTATCTCTTCCTTGTTAAGTTGGAGGCTATAGTTCTTAGTTATTAAGTGGTTATTCCACCTCTAGGTAAGTATTACAGTTCTGCATGTTAAGTTCTAAAAGATTAAGTCTATGATAGGTATATGAATAGTAAGTTGTAAGTATAAGGCTTTGCATAGGGGTTATCATAGTTTGAGTTGATAATAATTTTGTACGTAAATGAGTTTTAATGGTGATCCTATGTTTTGTAAGTAGTTGTTGTTGCTGGTTCGAGAAGGATGCTTGCATATGGAGCTTTGAACGGCTGTAAGTATTAGGTGGGTCTCTACTTTGACTATTCTCTGTAAATTTTTCAAATAGAAGCTTATATATATATATATGAAGGATGATCATATTTACAATAATTGGTAAGAGTACGAGAATAATAAAGATGAGATATGTGCTATGAGGATATGTATAAAGTTTTGTTAAAAAGAATGATGATTTGGTAAGCATGCAAGTAAGGTCTGGTATACGAGATGTATAAACTAGTTTAAATGTGAACAAATTAGAGTAAGTAAATGCTGAGCAAACATTCCTTTGTGAAGCCTCTAGTACAATAGATTATATTGCAAACCAAATTAACGGATCGTAGTATGAAAAGCAAGAGTACGATCATGAGGTTGATATTAGAGTATTCCCAAAGGTCAATCATGAGATGATTGTAATCACATACTCATTTTATCTTGTTTGTTAATATAAGACATTTACATTGTTATTTCAGTTTCTTCTTTTGTTTGTTTAAATAAACTGATTAATAATAGTCTTGAGAATAATATGATTATTCTTAAAAAGTCCTTAGTCAAGTATTATTGTGGGTTTGGGCAGCAAAAATGCATTGAGACTAATGTGTAGTTGATTGATGACAAAATGTTGTCATTGACATTGGGAAATCAAAATCAATACATGAGTATGTGTTAGAGAACAACATATTGGACTGACCCGCTATGAGTATGTTTCTTGGATTATTATGTAATAGTTACAACATTACTCATAGTGATAACTATGTATATGAGTCTCAGACATAAGATCATCATTGTCCCAACATCATAAGTCGTATATTTTGATATAGTCAAATGTTAATCGTAACAGGTTGTACTATAAATACTGATGTTTGATAAGCTACAATCTATGTAGTGGGATATGATTGATTAAGATACGATTTGTACCTCTTACATGATGAGAGTAATATCTTGGTTCACTTGATAGAGTGAGACTAGAAATACATGGTCATGCTCAAATAAGTTTATATGAGATATCACACTTATTTGTTTATTGTAGTCTACTCAGAATATCAAGTAATATGAGATTGGACTATATAACTGTGACTATTCCATGACTTGTGTCCAATCTAGATATAAAAGATAAAAGGATATAATACATTAAAAGTTTATCACAGAAAGGTTATGTTAAGAGTTAATATTTATGGAAGTTAATAATCTTTTGGAAATAATATAAAATTTTAATATCATTCATAATTTTCTCTAGAAGAAAAAGGGAATTATTCTGGTTTTTTATAGGTGATTAATAAAAAGAAAAATATCCATGATGATATGAGAAGTAAGAAAGAATCAAGAGATTTGGCAACCAATTTTGAATGCTCTTATAAAAAAGTTTTAAGAATTTCAGCCAATTTTAATAATTCACAACTTGAAAAAACATTTTTATTAATTAAAATTTAAAAGAGAAGGAGAAAAAAATTGAAACAACATGAAAAAAAATAAAAAAATAAAAGAAAAAAACTTGAAACAACATGAAAAAATAAAAATAAAAAATGGATAGGAGGGAGAATATAATTACATATTTATTATTTTGTTTATATAAATAAAGAAGTTATTAATTAAAAACATAAATTTAAAAAATAATATAATAACTTTTCTTTAAGGAAAACAACATGTATTAAAATAAAAGAATTGAAAACAACATGTTTATTAATTAAAATTAAAAAAAAAAGACTTGAAACAACATGAAATAATAAAAACAAAAAATGAATAAGAGGAGGAATATAATTACAAAATATCCCTTAAATTACATTATATCTCACAAATAACAATATTATTTAACAACTACGAAAACCATCAATTATTGACTCAAATTCTTAATGAAAACACAATTTTCTAACCAAATACTCAAAGTTCTATTAAAAAGTCTTAAATAATTGTAAAATAAATGTTAAATAAAAAATTAAAAATCATAAAAAAAATTATAATTTTTTCGACATTATAAAATTTACATTTTTAATTAATAATTTTATACAGTTTTTTTTACAATTTTTTAAGAATTTTTGAAAAGTTGGGTTTCAAATAGAATTGTAACACCCGTCGTCGGACCCAATCGTCAGGTCCGAGCTACAATAAGCTACATTAGTTGCCAGAGCAACTACTGTCAATTACACAATAGATAATCTGTAATGCCCCAAAAAGTTAAACCTTGTTTTTTGGGTTGTGTCATTGAAACTCTCTATTTCTATGGTTAAATGCATTAATTGTTTATCTGATATTTGATATTCAAGCGGCAACTTGAGCATTTTGCATTTCCTTTTCCTAAACCTTAGAGATTGAGGTTGTGGCATAATTGATTTCTGTGCTTTTAATTTCAATGATGAGCCTAGTTGTTCAATGGTAATGCATCGGTCTGTCTGATTTCTGGTTATGAGTTCAAATCCACGTATGAGTATTTATTTTTTTGCACTTTTTCAGAAAACCGAATCTTAAAAACAAATTAAAAACCTCTTCTTGGTTAGTTTTCTCTTTTAGTTTATCGTTCTTTCTCTTGATTGCTTTGGTTATCTTTAGTGTGAGAATTTCCAACAAATCAATTCTTTAAGCCATTGAATCCTTCCATTTTCGTGTCGAAATGTAATTTAGGTGACTGTTGTTTCCATTGTTTCAATTTGAAAGCATTAAATCGTAAGTTTTTAAGCGAACTTTAAGTTGATATCTAAACTTTGATAGTTGTGGTTTAAACTTGAAAATGGTTGCGAATTTGATGGAATTGTTACTTAAAAGCATCTTAGTTTACTCTAGGCGCAGATCATGACAGTAATCCTCTCGCAACATTATAGTTCGAGATTGTGGCTTAGTGAAAAGGTGAGGTTTGATGTGTTGAGATATCGATAAACCTTAAGTGTCGATCAATTGTGTTTTGTGAGTTAAATTGCTGAATTGGTTGCTTGGAAATTGATTTAGGCTTTGGAATAATGTTTACGAACTTCTATCTCGTTATACTTCAGGTAGAGTATCGAATTCCCCCAATATTTCCTACATATTTCTGCATTTTCTTCCCAGATTCACTGCTGTTCAAGGACACATGAGCGTGTGTCCAAACCGTGTGCCATATAAACAGGTTACAGGAGACACACAGGCTATGCCCACGGTCATGTGCCAAATCGTGGGTGCAAACTATTTTTTACCACACAGCTTGGGCACACGGACGTGTGTTAGACCGTGTGTGCATACAGTTTTGGGAAAAAGGGTACAAGGGACAGATAGGCTGGGCCCACAAGCACGTGCCAGACCGTATGAAGATACTGTTTTGCAATCTTAGGTGCAGTAGTCACAAGGGCTAGACACACGAGCGTGTGCCTGGCCGTGTGTGACACACAGGCTAGCACATGGCCATCTAGTAGGCCGTGTATAGTGTATTATTGTTTATTAACTCTCCGTGAAGCGACTATACCTTAACCGTAGGACTTGTATTGTCAAAATTGACTGTTAAAGGTTGTTATGAGTCTTAGTAAATCGATTCTGAATATAAGACTTGTTATTTATGTACTGATAAAGATTGTTTGTATGAATGTGAGTAAACTACTTCTGTGATAAAACTATACTGCAATATTACTACTGAACTGATAGTGACACTGTAAACATTGTGATATTACTACTAAACTGGCAGTGACACTATAAATGCTGCGATATTATTACTGAACTGGTAGTGACACTGTAAACACTGCGATATTACTATTGAATTGGCACTGACACTATAAACATTGTAACATTAAAATTGAACTGGCGGTGACACTGTAAAAACTACGGTATATCACTAGATTAGCAGTGACATTATAATCACTAGTAGATCATTACTGAAGTGCAGTACAACTATTTTTCTGATTGAGACTTACGAATCTGATTACAGAATATCACTTCAATGAATCTTATAAATATTAATGCATTTGCACTCACTCGTTTGTTGGTGTTTCAGGGTCTTCCTAGACTTGACGACCGACAAACAAGGGGCTCGGTCAACTTTAGAACTTTAGGACTTATTACCAGACTTTAGTCATGCTATGTTAAAGCTTATTTGTAGGAGCTTTTCACTGTGATATGATGTTTCATACTTGATGTTAATCTTAATATACAATTATGACTTAGCTTCTGTTTGCTTCTAAATATGAGATCGTACTTTTTCCATGTGACATTCTTGACTTAGTCGTTTCAGTTAGGCCAGGTTTAGTGTGTTACATTTAGTGGTATCAGAGCTAGGTTAGGCAACACTTAGACTGTGTAATGGGTCTACTTGTAAGGCTAGAATGAGATTATGTTATAGTAGCAACTGAATAACTGATTTAGAAAGACTGAATCTCTGACATCGCGCCTGCAAGTATCCTTTGAATATTCAAATGCGTATTGTATTGAGTTAGATGATCTATAACTAAACTATTATCAACTGTTATGTGATTAAATTGTTATTTAACGTAACATGAGGAAAAGTCTGATTAAACTTTGAACTGATCTGTGTACTTTTGATATTGTAGACATTGATAGATGAGTTCACGAGAAAGTCACAGACGTGAGATGCGTGGGCACCAAGGGTGCTGGGGAAGAGCTTGAGCTTATTCATCTTCCATGGGACACTTTCTCATCCTAAAGACCAGTGAAACTATTGGTACTCCTACTACTAAGACGGGTTCCAAGCTATGTTATCAATATTAGAGAGGGTCGCTGGGACCTGTTCCGGACCCTTATCTTTGGCTTTCGTTACTAAGCGGCTCCGTTCGAACAATGTTAAGTTATTCAGGGGCATCCTTGGAGATGCTCCTACAGTGGATGAGTATTGGCTCGAGGCGATTGAACGTATAATGGATGACATAGACTATACACAGGTACAGAAGCTAAGAGGTGCCATATCTTTATTGCGAGATGAGGCATATCAGTGGTGGCTAATTGTAAAGCAAGGCACTCAGCCTGAGTCAGTGACCTAGGAGTATTTCAAGAATGCTTTCCAGAGTAAGTATGTAGGAGCCAGTTATATCGAAGCTCATCATTAGGAGTTCATGAGTTTGGAACAGCGAGAGAGATCTGTAGCTAAATACGAGGTTGAGTTCTTAAGATTGAATAGGTATGCTCGTGCATTGGTAGCCACTTAGCACAATAAATGTGTGAGGTTTAAGGAAGGTTTACAGTATGAACTTAGGGTATTGATAGCTTCTACAGCATGAACTTAGGGTATTGATAGCTTCCCAAAAGGAGTGAGTTTTTGCTGTGTTGGTTGACAAGGTAAAGGCCATCGAGGAGGTTAAGTACACTGTGCGCGAGAAGGAGCAGGAAAGGGCTCAAAGTCGGACCAAGAGAGAGACAAGATCTATTGGTAATGTTTCACGCCCTAAAAAATGAGCAAGGCTCGATGGAACTCTAAGAGCTGAGGCATCGATAGGTTCTAGCGTAATGGCACGTTATGACTACTCTAAGAGATGCCATCTGGGCATGTGTTGGAGGAAGATGGGAGCGTGTCTTTGTTGTGCGTCACTAGAGCATAGAGTGTAAGACTGTTTACACCTACCTGATCAAGCTCCAATGACTGAAAGGAAAGGGTTACTTTACGAACTTAAGGGAAAGGGGAAATAGTGCTAATTGAGAGCATCGGGATTACTTATCCAACGTAATCTCCACTCTTGTGATTGAGAAAATGATAAGGAAAGGTTGTGAGGCGTATCTCACCTTTATAATTGATTCTACACCTACTAAGCTAACTATCACTGACATTCGAACCATTAAGGATTTTCCAAATATCTTTCTTGATGAGTTACCAAGGGTGGCACCAACCCGAGTGGTTGAGTTTGAAATAGACTTGCTAGCAGGTACTACTCCAATATCTATTGCTCCTTATCACATGGCATCGAAAGAACTGGTTAAATTGAAGCCTCAATTGTAGGAACTTCTCGATCGAGGGTTCATTCAATCAAGTGTGCCTCCGTGAGGCACCCGATTTTATTTGTCGAAAAGAAGGATGGCACAATGAGAATGTGTATTGACTATCGTCAGCTGAATAAATTGATGATAAAGAACAAGTATCTATTATCGAGAATTAATGACTTATTCAATCAATTCAAGGGGCCTCAATGTTCTCAAAAAATGACCTCCGGTCGGGTTATCATCAGTTGAAAGTTAAGATGAATATTTGTTCAAAACGACCTTCAGAACGTGTTTTGGCCATTATGAATTCCTAGTTATGACATTCGAGTTAACGAATGCCTTGGTAGTGTTTATAGATATGATGATTCTAGTCGTACTTGGACCGATTTGTGATAGTTTTTATAGATGATATCCTGATATATTCCAAAAATGAGATAGAACATGACGAGCATTTACGAATTGTACTACAGACACTTCACAAGAAGTTAACTCTACTCGAAGTTCAGTAAATGTGAGTTCTGGTTATCAAAAGTGTCTTTTTTGGGACATGTGGTTACTATCGAGGGAATCCAAGTTGATCTTATGAAAATTGAAGCAGTTGTAGATTGGACACAACCGAAGAATATGTTTGAACTCCGGAGTTTCCTCGGGTTAGCGGGGTACTACCAAAGGTTTGTCGAGGGGTTCTCTCTAATCGTGTCCTCTCTGACAAAGCTTTTGTGTAAGAATGTCCCATTCAACTAGTTGGAGGAGCATCAGGCGAGCTTTGAGAAGCTCAAGTCAGTGCTGACACAAGCTCCTATGTTGGTTCAACTTGAATCGGGTAAATACTTTGTAGTGTACAATAATGCGTCACATGTTGGCTTGGGCTATGTTTTGATGCAAGATGGCAAAGTAGTAGCGTACGCATAATGGTAGCTTAAAATACATGAGGCCAACTACCCCACACATGATTTTGAGCTAGATACGATGGTGTTCGTGTTTAAAATATAGTGGTACTACCTGTATGGTAAGAGGTGTGTAATCTATACACAAGAGTCTTAAATATCTATTGACTCAGAAAGAGTTGAATATGAGGCAATGTCGATGGTTCGAACTACTCAAGGACTACAACTGTACGATAAAGTATCACCCTAGTAAAGCAAATGTCGTAGCTAACACTCTTAGTCATCGAGCGATGACTAAACTATGGGAAAAGTTTGTTTGATTGATTTTGTTTGATGACATAGGGTTGTTAGTCGAGCTTTAGGTGAAACCGACCTGGGTTGATTAGATTCAGGATAAACAATTGCAGGACAAGCTTTTGGTTGAACGTCTGCGTATGATTGAGTTTGGTGTTGCATCAAAATTTGGCCTGAATAGTGACGGAATTTTGTGCTTCAAGGGTCGTATCTGCGTACCTAAGTACAATTGTACTTGTGGCTTGGGTTGAAACAGGAGGTGACTACCTTTGTTTCGCACTGTTTGACCTGTTAGAAGGTAAAGGTCGAACATCAACTACCTTTAGGGTTCCTGAAGTAGATTAAGATTCCTCAATGGAAATGGAAACGAGTGAAGATGGATTTTTTTAGTGGGTACCCCTCACACCAACTAAGAGAGATTCTATCTAGGTCATCGTTGATCGATTGACCAAATCTACTCATTTCCTACCAATTTGGATCGACTACTCCATTCACAAACTTGCTAAGCTTTATATGTCTAAAATTGTGAGGTTACACTGAGTCCTTATTTCGATTATTTCAGATCGAGACTCACGTTTCACCTTGTAGTTTTGGAAAAAGGAGCATGAAGCGCTGGGTACGTGACTGGACTTCAGTATAGCGTATCATCCATAGACTGATGGGCAGTCGAAACGAGATATAGATTTTAGAGGATATGATCTGGAGTTGTGTAATCAACTTAACGGGCAATTGGGCAGATCTTTTACCATTAGCTAAATTTGCCTACAACAACAGCTTCCGATCTAGTATCCAAATGGCACCTTACGAAGCTCTGTACGATCGTAAGTGTTGGACTGAGTTAGGTGAAGGAAGGGTACTTGGCCCTGAACTAGTGTTTAAGACTAAGAATACTATTAAGCTAATTTTGAATCGACAGAAAGCAGCCTCCGATCGATAAAATTCCTATGCGAACTTAAAATGAAAAGCCATACAGTATTCTATTGGTGATCGAGTGTTTATGAAGGTATCACCGTGGGAAAAGGTCCTCCGATTAGGACGAAAGGGTAAATTGAGTCCGCATTTCATAAGACCTTATCAAATTGTTAAGCGGGTTGGACCTATAGTGTACCATCTCAAAATACCTCCTAAACTCAATCATATTCTCAATGTGTTCCACGTTCTGATGTTGTGAAGGTATCGTTCTGATCCTTCTCACGTCGTTCTGATGGAAGAGATTGAGGTAAGACCTGATCTAACCTTCGAGGAGGAACTAATTTAGATTCTTGAGTGAGATGTCAAGGTCTTGCGGAGAAAGACTGTACCACTAGTTAAGGTTCTGTGGTGAAACCATGGCAAGGAGGAAGCCACCTGGGACCCTGAAGATTCGATTCGTCAATAATATCCGCATTTGTTTAATTTAGGTAAATTTCGAGGATGAAATTTTCTTTAAGGCGAGAGAGTTGAAACGCCCCAAAAATTTAAACCTTCTTATTTGGGTTGTGTCATTAAAATTGTCTCTTCTTCTATGGTTAAATGCTTTAACTATTTATTTGGGATCTGAGGTTCGAGTGGCAATTTGAGCATTTTACATTTCCTTTTTCTAAACCTTAGAGATTGAGGTTGTGGCATAAATTGGTTTATGTACATTTAATTTCAATGATGAGTTTGGTGGTTCAATGGTCATGCATCAGTCTGTCTGAATTCTCATCACAAGTTTGAATCCCTACCCGTATGTGTGCGAGTATTTATTTTTTTGCACTTTTTCGCCAAACTAGATCTTAAAAAAATTAAGAACCTCTTCTTGGTTAGTTTTCTCTTTTAGTTTATCGTTCTTTCTCTTGTTTGCTTTCGTTATCTTTAGTGTGAGGATTTCCACCAAATCAATTTTTTAAATCATTGAATCCTTCCATTTTTGTGTCGAAACGTAATTGATGTGAGTGTTGTTTCTATTGGTGCAATTTGAAGCATTAAATCATAAGTTTTTAAGTGAACTTTGAGTTGATATCGAAACTTTGATAGTGATGGTTTAAACTTGAAATGGTGATTAATTGCGAATTTGATGGAATTGTTACTTAAATGCGTCTTGGTTTACTCTAAGCGCGAATCATGACAGTAATCCTCTAGCAATGTTGTAGTTTATTGTGGCTTCCTGCAAAGGTGAGGTTTGATGTGTTAAGATATAGGTAAACCTTAAGTGTCGATCAATTGTGTTTTATGAGTTAAATTGCTCAATTGGTTGCTTGGAAATTGATTTAAGCTTCAAAATAATGTTTGGGAACTTCTATCTCATTATACTTTAGGTAGGGTATCGAATTCCCTTAATAGCTCTTACGTATTTTTGCATTTTCTTCCTAGTTTCACATTGTTCGAGGACACATAGACGTGTGCCATATAAGCAGGTTACAGGAGGCACACAGGCTACACCCACGGCCGTGTGCCAAACCGTGTGAAGATACTGTTTTGCAATCTCAAGTGCAGTGGTAACATGGGCTAGACACACGGGCGTGTGCCTGGTCGTGTGTTACACATGGGCTAGTACATAGCCGTCTGTCAGGCCGTCTGTACCTTAACCATATGACTTGTATGGTCAAAATTGACTGTTGAAGATTGTCATGCATGTTAGTAAATTGATTTATAAGACTGGTATTTTATGTACTGATAATGATTGTTATGTATGAAAGTGACTGAACTACTTCTATGGTATAACCACATTGTGATATTACTACTAAACTGGCAATGACACTATAAACATTGAGATATTACTATTGAACTGGTAGTGACATTTTAAACACTGCGATATTACTACTGAACTGGCAGTGACACTATAAACGCTGCGATATTACTACTGAACTGGTAGTGACACTGTAAGCTCTGTGATATTACTAATGAACTGGTGGTGACACTGTAAACACTACGACATTACAACTAAACTGGAGGTGACACTGTAAACACCGTTAGATCATTACTGAAGTGCAATACAACTATTTATCCGATTGAGAGTAACAAATCTGATTATAGTATATCATGTCAATGAATCTTAGAAACATTAATGCATTTGCACTCACTCGTTCGTTGGTGTTTCAGGGTCTCCCCAAACTTGACGGCTGGCAGACAAAGGGCTCAGTCAAGTTTAGAACTTTGGGACTTAGAACCAAACTTTAGTCATGCTATGTTAAAACTTATTTGTGGGAGGTTTTCACTTTGATATGATTTTTCATACTTGATGTTGATCTTAATATACAATTATGACTTAGCTTCTGCTTGCTTTTAAATGTGAGATCGTACTTTTGCCTTGTTACATTCTTGACTTAGTCGTTTCAGTTAGGCTGGGTTTAGGGCATTACATAATCATTCAAACATGCAATTTAGCATACATCTTAGAGGAGGTAATGTGTCAATAACCCGGACACCTGGAAAACCTCGTAGGACGTGATTAATTAGTGAAAATGTGTATGCATGGATATTGATTAGAGAACCTACATAGAGTTTGATTTGGATTAGAGTTTTGTTATAAATAGGAAAACCCAGTAGTGGAGAGAAGACTTTTATTTTCATCTTCTCTACTCATCTTTATTATCATCAAATAAAAACTCAGAAGTGTTCTTTATTGTTAATAGAGGAATTGATTGTTAAGCTTGTAGAAGCTACCTTCTTTATGTTGTTTGCTGGTAAACTCTTTTATCCTTCTTTAAGTTTTTACCAAGAAGGAAGAGGTAGTTGTAGGAGCTGTTCATTAGGGTTTTCATTTGAAATACTGGACAAGAAGGAAACTTCTTTCTGGAAATCGTTTGCATGTTTACTGACCGCCTCCAACATATAAACATCTAGAGTGAGAAACGTACACAAAGATATGAAATAGGCGATGTCTGAAAGTATACGGGTCAGTGTATAATACAGTTACACGGGGTATGTGAGTACTTCGAGGATTGTACCCAAAGGAGGCAAGCACTAAGTTAATTTTAACCTAAACACAAATAGATCTAAATGGTACTCGGAATAGGTTATATTATGAAGAAATAAAAAATAGGGATTTTTAGGGTTTTTGTAAGAATAATAAAAATAAAAAAACTAAAATAAATTTTAGGAAACCAAATAGAGGATTTTATCAAATTTGATTATGGTTATTAGCTCATTTTAGTATTTATGACCAATTGTTACTTCGGGCTCGTTGTTCAATCAACTAATCGATACCCTTGTAAGATCTTATGATACATCCATTAGAGTAACGAGTCGGCAAGGACTATTTATCTTTCGACCTCACAATCTAGATCGGTTTAATGTTAAGGTGTTCATGGATAGGTCATACCAATTTTGGGTTAATTCTCACCTTGATGACTTCTTAGGGTCATAAGCCTAGGATTTAGGTTCTTCCTTTCTCAAATAGTTAATCTGTTAAGTAACCTACAAAACAATTAATCAATCATAGATAAAAAATATAAAGACGTTATAAAGATTAAACATGATAAATAGATCGAAAATATAGAATTTAGAAAAAGCCTGATTTGTATTAAGAATAAGATTGAATCCACAGAGTTAATTGCGTCCACAAATTAGATCTGCTGACAGAAAACAAAGAACAAAACTAAAATAAACCTAAAACCTAAGAAAAGAGAAAAACTAAAACTAAAATTAAAAGGGAAAAACTAAACTAAGTAAAAGGTGTCCGTAACATGTGCTAAATGAGCCTATTTATAGACTTTAGGGTGGTCGTCGTTCTTAACCCTAGGTTAGCTATCGTCCTTGTGCTTAACATTTGATTATATGGGCCAAAACACCACTGGTTCATAATTATTTCCCATACAGAGGCAATTTCGCGAGACACCAAGTCTTATGTAGCGACATTGAAGGAAGTCTTGGAATTCTTTTATTCTGCTACCTATGTTGCAACATTGAATGCTCTATGTTGTAACACGATGATAAGTATTGAGTTAACATGCCTTCTAATGGTCTCCTACACACTCATAAAGTATATTAGCTCACCCTTAGGTCTCATTCGGCCCCTAAGATCAATAAAAGACTTAAAATTGCACACTTTATTGAGTTTAACTAAACTTACTAAAACGTAATTAAAACATAACTAAAATGCTTTTATTCAAGCTCCTAAAGTGCAAAAACTAGTTTAATTTGCTATACTGAGTTAGAACAAATCATTTACCAATTCTTACTATTATGTTGAATTTCGATTTTTTTTATTTAAGAGTTATTTGATTGTTTTTAACCAAAGAAATGGGAGATGGTCCCAGCGTAAAGGTAAAAGAACCCGTCGAGTATATAAAACCCCATATGAAGATTTTTAGTGAGTTCCTTTGTACTCTGTGTTTGTTAACTATATCAACAAGTTTAAATTGTCCTACTATTTACCCAAGAGAGTTGTCCTAACTTATGCATGAAGGTCCTAGCATTTGGTTTTGGTGTGTTTGTCAAAGGAATATCGAAGTGAGATGATGAATCTATTGGTAATGTCAACAAATCATAGATATGAGTTATGCATGTGCATCGATATGAATACTCCTTCCTTGATGCATAAGCTTTGTATTTGGATAAATGAAAAAAGGTATTGGAGTGTTGATACGTATGATGCTAAAAAGAGGAAAGGAGAATTGTTACTATATGTTTTGCGTCTGGTATGGCACATTGATGCAAATTGTGACCGGTGATTACCTGGACTTGCGAGGGAACACTTAAGTGTTCAAATTCAATAAAAAGTGTATTTTGAGTCTTTATTGACTGTAGGGGTAGAATGAGGCCTAAATGTAAGCTAATGTACTTAGTGAGTGTGCAGGAGACCATCCGAGGGCGTATAAACTTAATACTAGTCATTGTGTTGCAACCGAGAAGTTCGATGTCGCAACAAAGGAATTAGAATGCAGAAATCTTAAGATTGCCTTTGGTGTCACGACATAGCCATAGGATTTTGTGAAACACCCTTGAAGCGACCCTAAACCTAAGCATACTGCCTTCGATGTTCCGACATATGCACCAAGGTGTCGCAACATCAGCCTTGTACGGGAAATACTTACGAGCCAAAGGTATTTTGGTTTGCACAATCAAAAGTTAAACACGAGGGCATTGACTAACTTAAGGTTGAGGACGACGACAACCCTACCTCTATAAACAGGCTTCTAAACACTTCTTAAAGGAAAACTTTTGATATTTTAGTTTTTTTTTGTACTTTTTTGTTTTTACCTTTTCCTTTTTCATAGGTTTTAGATTTCTTTGCAGTTTATTTCTATTTACGATTAACGGGAGATCTGATTTTGTAGATTAGATCAATCTCTTTGTGGAATTTACACTTAAACTAATATAATTTAAGATTCTCTTAAACCTTGCTCTTAAATTATTATTCATGCTTATATCTATTATCAAGTTTACTTTGTTTATGAGATCCATAAGGAAGTAATCCTCTTAAGGGGGATTAGCGAGTGGAGGTGTGATTAACTAATTATTATGTAGGGTTTTCTTAGCAGATCATCTGTTTGGGAGATGAAAAACTTAAACCCTAGGGTTGACGACACTATTAAGTTATTTAGGTGGGATTCAATCCAGAATTGGTATAGCCTATCCATGAACACCTAAGCCCTAAATAGATCCGGACTGTAAGGTCGAGAGATAAGTAGTTATTGTTGTCTCATTAATTGATTGGATAGAAACCCAATATAGGAATTAGTTAAGAGCACCAAAGCGGGTTAATCACCCATGCTTAGATTTGATTAAGTTTATAATTAAATCTTCTAAGTTTTTTTTATTTATGTTATTTTTATTTCTTTTTTATAAAATCCAAATATCTCTATTTATGTTCACTCATAATATAATTTATATAAAGTACTAATTAGATATATTTGTGTTTAGGTTAAAATTAATGTAGTAATCGCGTCTCTTAGGTACGATCCTCAGAATACTTACCTATTCCTTTGTAATAACTATATTACAATCTAACCGGTATACTTACGGACACCAAGTTATTTCATATCTTTTGTACAGTATTCTTGCTCTGGATGTTAGTACATTCGAAGGTTGTTACCAATTGACTGTATCCACTTGCGAATGGTATCTGGAAATGGCTACTTCAAAAAGGGAAATTTGTAGTCGCCTACAGTGGTGTATCTTTCAAATGGTCTAAGTAATTTGTTCATGAAATGTTGGTTGAGCCTTGATGCGAGGTTGTACTTTTGTGGTACATACTAAGTTCTTATGAAATTACTTAGTTTCTTTTTCTTTTAAGGTGTTTAGGTTGAAAGATTATATTTAGAAGGGATTAAGCAATAACAACGGCCTCTTTCTTGAGCCGTCTATAATTCACACTCGTAACATGTATTCACTAGGGATTGGATAAATGTTACATTCTGGCAGTTTCTAATTTAAAAACGTGTATATGAACAATTGATTTTGCACTTTTGGGTACTTATGATTAGTATTCCTGAGGCACTCCACTAAACTATTTTAAATGGTGAAAGTCAGCCAAAAATGAATTTTGAACTTTTGAATGAGAGTTATCATATTTTATGTTCTATATATATCAAGGATTAAAGGGCTTCCCTAAATGTTTTCTTAGAGATTGATTGTTTGTTTGTACATAGCGTATTACCAAATACATTCCACTCTTAAAGCTTATATGTTGTTTGGTGTTTTGGGTTAATGCCACAATTGGTAGAGTTGTTCGTCGAACTCAAGGTGTTAGGTTTTTCTTTGTTTGGCTCGCCAATCTAATTTGTTCTAAATTATGACACTCTTACCCGAATCCGATAATCAGGTCGGGTGTAGGGTGTTACAGAGGAGATTTCTTTTAAGTGGACAACTAGCCATATATGTTACTCATTGAGATTGTCCCATGATTACTCATTCGTAGTACATATTATAATGGGTGTTGAGTTAATTATACATTCAAGATTATTCTAGTTACAAAACTTCGTAAGAAACTCTACTTAAATTAGAATAATGGCCAAACGTGAAACGATTATTAGTACATGTGAGTACCTAAAGAATTAAGTTCGCGTTTTAATTGGATGGTAATAAATGTTCTTACTAGTTGATTAAAATTACCCTACGGTAACTTAATTCAATAGGTGTAGGAATTATCGTTGCAACGACTGACAATTTTTTTAAGGTTTAATGAAAGACACATGCATCATTTAAATGCATACCGTATGTTGCAAAACAATTTTTTGGGATATTTGCTAATACAAAGATAATTAATGGATGGACGATTTTATTTTTCAGATTGAAGATGGCACCAACTCCTTTAATTAACATCCTAACTAAGAACAAAATGAATGGAAAGAACTATAAGGAATGGAGGAGAAATCTCAATATTGTCCTAAGCATGAAAAACATAACTCGGTTCTTGATAACAAATGCTCTCCAAATAACCATGTTGAGGCAAGAACTCACTAGCGAGAATTTGGTAAGATAGCTCGTTGTTATGTACTAGAAAGTGTGACCAGTACCTTATATAAGCAACTTGAGAGTTGTGATTCAGCCAAAGCAATGTTAAACAAACTATAGTACATGTTTAGAGGCCAAGCACTTTGGTGCGACAATCCATGATAACTAGTTTGATGAATGGCCAACAAAAACTCGGCTCTCTAGTCAAAGATCATATGATTACTCTTATGAGATACTTTCTTGAGGCTCGAGAAAATGAGGTTAACTTGGACCATAACACATAAACTGAGATTGTGTTCAAATGCTTTTTGAAGGATTTTTCTAGCATTAGGGTTGAATAAAATCCCAGGAATAAGTAGTTGTCGCTTACACAACTCATAAAGGAAGCAGAAGCTAACTTAGCAATTGCTTCTTCCTCTAAAGGGAAAGGGAAGCAAGCTAAGAAGAACAAGGTTA